>CM053785.1:547577077-548177077 GCA_028749045.1 Cupressus sempervirens | reverse complement strand
AACCGACCATGATATGGTATCCAGCTTAGAGAGAGAAGAATACATTTTTAATGGGGTCACAGTCGAGAGGATTTGGTAAGCGACTGAGAAACGTGCAGACGAGAAAGATGAAAGTTAAGGAAACTGAAATAGCAACAATCAAACGCAACAAAATTAAAATAAAATGAAAGGTTAATTATTTGTATGCGCAAACGAAAGGTGAATCCAATCCAATGTACCAGCGAAGCCACGTGTGAGGTACAACCGCTTCGCCAAAATAAGCAGCAAACGCTGGGCCTGCCCTCTACTTTTCTTTTATCTTCTTTGCTCTGCTGCTGCGCGGATTCAACAGCTGCTACCTGTTTTCTCAGACTCCCAGGGCGACGACGAGGGCTTGTGCTTCACAGAATTTAGAAACAATATTGAAATGAAATAACAGGTACAACATTTTTTCTCCCAACTGTCGCAATCCACCATCAATCTTCAGGAATTCATGCAAGTATATATCTGTAACGCCAACTAGTTATTTATTTGCATTTTAATATGTGTCGAATTTAAAATTCCCTATTTTTCCATTTCTTGTTCAAACAAATTCTGGAGTATTTTGAGACACGTTATGCCGAAAAGGAAAGAAGATATCTAAAATTGTCGATTGGTTTTCCCAGATTTAAAGAAATATTCCCACTTCAAATTTATAGCTCCATGTCCCAGTGAGGATGAAGATCCATCAAGTTTGTGAAGAGATTCCATTATGTATAACATAAAAATCACACGTAGTCGCAGAAATAGAGTGGAAAGCAAATGGTAATATGCAGTTTAATTTCTATTGCTTACAAGAAATCAACTTTACGATTCTCGGCGTCATACAAATTAGAGAATGCCCCTAAATTCCGAGTTCTCTAGTCAATAAAATGACAATTTTTTATAACTTCAAACCATTAAAAATGGTAATCGATCTTGTTCATGGCCTTTTTACTTAATACAAGTAGTGTCAACATCCCGACCCAGTGCAACCACGTTAACATCAGAATAATTGCTGGGTTGCCCATCGTGATTATCAAGGATATACAGAGTGATAATAACCTAGGAATGAAAGACCTTTGGTAACACGGTGCCAAAGAAAGCACGTGCAGCAAAAGCACCCCCGGTAACTTAGGCTGGAAACAAGAGTTCGTGCAAAAAAGTGAGCATAGTGCCACATGCAATGTGCTGGCAGGACATCAGTAGCTTCAGTCTGATATGTTCGACAAGTTTCGCTAAACCATGTTGTTAGGAGCCACAATCAAGCTTTTAATGAATCAGAGTCATTGCTTCAATATTTGGTGTTCCTCAGGCTGTCTTGAGAAAATTTGAGCGCACACCTCCTCACCTACCACATAAGCTGCGTGAGAGAGGCTAGAAACTAAAGAAGCATGCTAACTCGTGGTTTACATACACACAGACCGTTATATTTCTAATTATAACTCCTGTACAATGAAAGTGAAAATGAACAAGAAAATCTGTTTACAAAACTGAAAACCTATAATACATGGACAAAAGAGGAAGCATTCTAAATTCTGAAAAATAAAACCAAAGAGAATTTTATTGTATATGGAAATCTTTTTTCAGATAGCAAATAGAATAAGTATATTTTCTTGGGAACCTAACGATCCAAACACAACCCTAAAGGCTCAAAGGACGGCATGGATTTGGCATGATATTAAATAAAAAAATGTTCTTTATAGATTACTTGATAGATAATATTTCCCTAAAGCATCCCATTCAATCATTGGTATTAGTGTGCATTGGAGTGGATTCCTATCCCTCCAAAATTAGCCAAGATTATAATAAGATAATTCTTAGATTTTTTGTTGAAAAGCAAAGACAGGAAAGTACCATCTTTGGAGATCATTTCTCTAACAGTCTATAAAAGATACGTAATTGGTGCAGGGGCACCTAGGAGGATGACCAATTTGTTCATATGGTCCTGTCTTTCTTCTGTTTTCATGGTAATGTAATAAGGTCTCCTAACACCATGAGTTGTATGAGTCTTTTGGTCAGGTAGGGTTGTCAAACTAGAATGCAACATGAGTTATCTGTTTGTAAGTGTTGTTTTTGGTGTTTTAGGAACATGTTTTCCTATTTCCAGTTCATTCATGGTGTCAATGCAAGGATGTAATCAAGCTATTGCCATTTCACGAGAAGGGACATAAACAACTTGTGAAATAGTGAAACTTACGCTATTTCTCAAGGCTGCAAAAATGCAAGTTGCGAAACAGCAGAACGTTGTCCCTCAACAGCCATATGGTTCAAATTTCTTGGTTGGTCAGTTGGAATGTGGAGAAGGCCTATATGGTCAAGTCAAGTTGTACGATGAAGGTTGTTGGAGAAAATCTATGGAATCAACAACTGATTCATGGTTTTACTGTGCAAATTTTGTGTTTGCAGCATTTGTACCATTTGTCTGTGCAACTTATAGTGAGTGAAAACAGAGTGAATTAACTTTCCTTTGCTTGTGGTTTCATTGGATTTGGTGAAGAAACAAAAGAGAAATCATCCGATTTCTGATACAAGGTCCAAAATGATGTATTAATCTTCATTCCACCATTTGAACAATATAATTCTTGGTGAAATGAAGAGTCTCCTCGTAAAAATAAGGCCCATGGTGGTTTTGGATCAGTGGGTGTGTGCCATAGAGGCTTTTGATGGGAATTAAGGGCTAGACATCTCTATGTGGCTAGCCAGATTGACTGCAAACAAGTTTCAAAGTATGAATGTACAAGGTGAAGAATCAAAATGAGGGTGGATTGAGTGTGTGATAGGTTGTACCAAACTATCTGCAGGGTTGTCTTCTGGAGAAACTCAATCAAGACATGAGTTGCTTTGTAAACTAAGCGATTAAGCCTACTAGGGCATCAAAGTGAGGGTTTTGTGGTTTGGCACCAAGGAGTCAAAACCCAGATGCATAAATCTAGAATCTTGTAATTGAAGAAAAAGGGTATCTGAAACTATAATTTAATCTAGGGGTTGTGCAAGTGGATTTGGAAGTAAATCCAAATAACCCGATCAAGAGCCCTGATTCTTAGTAGGTCTAAAACTGACCAAATCTGCAGAAAGAAAGATCCAGAATGTTTGTATTGGGACCAAGTGATCAAGTTGGCCAAATTAAGCTGGGAGAAGAGCAAAGAGCATGTATACAAGTCTTGGAGTGGGAGTCATAGGCAGATCTTGATTGGCAAGGGGTAGGGTAGAGTGCTTGGTGACCTTAGATTGTGGTGCTTGGAGACCTTAGATTGTGGTGCTTGGAGACCTTAGATTGTGGAAAGATTGTTGAGGATGAGAAAAGGAATCCACCTGTGAACAAAGGGAGGAAATCTTGGTTGTAGGGATCTTGGTTGGAAGGTTCCTAGTGAGGTGTTCAATCTAGTTGGGTCGGTAGACATTAGCAAAGTACTCAAAACCCCTCTGCATCAGTAATGAAGCTAGGATTCCAAGTGTGAACAAGATTACTGCCTTGAGAGTAGTAACAATTTTAAGAGAAATATTATTCCTAGATCCCATACCAGTATACTGAGTACAAGATTTTAAAATCCCTGAACAAAGGTTTGATTTATCTGCTTTTTCCCCCTCTATGGTTATGAAAAAGCATTGAAATCAAAGCTAAGTTGCTGATTACTCAACACAAACTGATCACTGGCATAAATTGTGAACAGCTACAATATGCTTATATTAATCACCAATATTCCTAGGAAATCATTATGTATGATCTACCGATTTTTTGAGAAGTTATATGTAGTGTCCCCTTTTCCAATGCCCTAGATTTTACCCTCAAATGGCATTTCCAACATAGTCCATAAATATATCTTTCTCAATCATATAATATAACTAATCTCATTTTTAGAGTAAACAACCCACCTCTTGACCCACAAGATGCAGGATTGTCCAACTATGACCAATTCCATCCCTTGGGGTGGCATACTCACTCCAACTAAGCACATAACATTCACATTATGGCAACTCGTCCTTATCCCACAAGTGGCAGTGACCAATTCCACCCCTTGAGGTAATCAAATTGCCTCTCAGCCCAGAAGAGGCAGAAATGTTTGACTATGACAAATGTCACCTCTTGGGGTGGCATACTTAGTTTAAAGGAGCTGGTGAACCACATCTCCCTATCTTACTTCCTCCAACTCATAACATATATAATCATATCAGCCAAAGTACCACATACATGAAGTATAATAAATGGATAACCATATCATCCAAATTGGATACTATCACATTTATCAAGCATAAATATACACTTTCATGCACACCAGTCTAAAATCTGAATTTTTGCTATAGGCTGTTGTGTGTCTAAATCTGATTCCCTTATATCAGAATACTCTCTTAGATCGATTTCCTTATATCAAATTTGTCCATGATCGATCTTTCAATATATTACTGAATGATGAGTGAATGATTGTTGATTTTGATGATTATTGAATAATTGTTGATTTGATGATTGATGAGTGATTATTGAATGCTGCTGATCTCATTGATGAATTATTTGTTTTCTTGATCCCACAATGAAGTGATGATTGATGTGGATTTGATGATTGTTTGCTTGATCTTTCTGATTGATTTTTAACTTGATTTAGTGAGGGATTTATGATTGATGAAAGAAGGATTATGATTTATCAATCCTCCTTCAATGCTTGGAATGGAATCTGCTTAATTGTTGAAAGAGCTATCACCTTTCACACCTCTTCATCATGTCTGCCCTTTGCAATGGTCATGACCTTCACAGTTACTGCCCTTTGAAATAGTCACAACCCTTTGCCATTTCTGCCCTTTGCGAGAGTCACAAGCTTTCATAATTATTACGTTTTGAGAGAGCCACAACCCTTCATTATTGCTGCCCTTTGAAAGAGTCACAATCTTTCATAATTACAACTCTTTTGAAAGAGTCACAACCCTTCATCATTGCCACCCTATGAAAGAGTCACAACCTTTCATAACTTTGCCTTTGAAGAAGTCACTTCCTAATTTTTCTCTTCCTTTCTTGGATCACATCTTCCATTGTCTCTTCCTCCCTTTTCAGTTTCAAATGAATTTTTCTTCTCCTGTTTAATATCTCATGTCTGAGAGAGTTACAACTTTTCATTTCATGCCTTTTGACCCTTCATCTACTTAACTAAATTTTAGCTATGTTATATTTTAATTTTATTGTTTCATATATTCCTTGGTTTAAATATTATTTTAATTCCCATATTTTAAATTTATTATTATTGTCTATTATTATATCCTATTTCCAAAAGTTGACATTTCATTAAACAACTGAAAATATAAAACTATTTGATTGTTTCATGAGAAACAAACAGTGCCAAATATATGTAGATATAAGGAATTTCTTATCAATAAAACAATTCACTGGCCTATGCTGCAACCACCCAAATGGATATTTTTTGATGCTGGCTGTCCCAACAAAGGTTATTAGGGCTGTGAATTCACTGGTTGTGTGTAATATCCTGCTAAGGTTTTTACTATTTAGTATTTACTCCAGATTTTCACACAAAAATTCAACAAATAATTTTTGCATGCAGTAATTTCCAATTTATTCAACAAAAGTACAAATACTCAGCTAGAATATGTTAATTCTAGTGATCAGAATTAACAAAACTCGGAATATAAACAAAATGCACACACAAGAACACAAAGATACGCTAGGAAAACCTTCCTCTTGGAGGAAATACCCAGCAACAAAGTTCAGATCATATGTTATTAATATCAGCAGTAGTATAATGACAAATTTCCTCACCTAGGGCATAAGAAAAGGCTGACTTATCTGATTGCAATTACTGGTCTGAACCTTAGATCACCATAAGAGCAGATTATAATGATGCAACTTCGCCCAGCAGACTCAGATATGATGATTGCAGACCTTCAATGAATGATTCGCAGATAATTCAAATTTGCTGGAAGTTCTTACAAGTTTGTTGGTTCCTAATTGAAGTTCACAGGCTGTTAGGATTAGATCGCCAAACTTAGCAGAGGAATTCGTTGATGGAGTTGATGAATGAATTTGTGTTGAAAGGCAAAACAATGCCTTATTTATATACCAATTACATTCCTTGAGACCCTAGGTTGGCCTTTTGTATTTTGCCACAAAAATACAAATATGAATTTATTAATTACAAGTTACGATTGCCTTGAGCGCCCAAATAGGGCCTGTTCTTTCAATGTTTATAAGTTACATCAAGTTCAATTAGGGCCCAACCCAATTACATGATATAATATAAGTTGCATTATTTTGGGACCAATCCAATTACGAGGGGTAACTGAATTATTCCAGTCTAATTTTAATTTTAATTGCCAAAGGCAACATTAAAATTTAATATGCTAGAACCCGATCTAGCTAATTTCAACACTCCCTCATAGCTAGGGAGGATTCTAAAATAATCAAGTTATATTGTGTTTATCACCATGACACTCTTCAGAGGGTGTTCAAGAACTTCATGGACTCTTTCCATGATATCCATCTTGTATACCCATAGAGGATGGATCCACCTTGCATTGCCCGGAAAGGGTGGAAGAGATTTTATACCTCAAATCTTCTCTAAGAGAAGAATATAACACCACCTTGTATTCCCTGAGAGCGTGGAAGAAACACCTTATTGTATCAAGGCAGCTGAAGCTGAGACTCCATAGCTCAATTGCTGACACTGTTGGGCCAGAGGGCAGGCTGGTTTTTGGGCTGATTACCAGACCATGGACCATATTCTTACGTTACAAGCTATCATTGAGGAGGCTTGATACCACTCATTGAAAGTCTATTGTTGCTTTGTGGACTTTTGCAAAGCTTTTGACTTTGTCCCTAGGACGGGCTTCTTTCAAAGACTTTGGGAGATTGGGGTTTCAGATGTTCTTCTGACAACTATCATGAGATTATATGAGTGTGTAGCAGGCAAATTCAAATCCCCTAAGGGGTTTTCAGATTGTATTCAGAGCACCATTGGAGTGAAGTAGGGCTGCCCTCTCTCTCCTTCTCTTTTCGATATCTACATCGATGAGTTGGAGACCTTCCTTTGAGACTTCTCACTTCTGGGGGATGAATGCCTATTACACAAAGTTCTGATATCCATTTTACTCTTTGCACACAATGTGGTTCTTTTGGACTCCTCCCCCAAGGGATTCTAGCGACTCCTTGATGGGCTGGCCTCCTTCTATGCTCTGTGACAGTTATTTGTGAACCTGGGTAAGACCTAGGTGATGGTCTTCAATTCCTTGAAGACCTCTCATCTTCACTTCTACTTTCAGAGTGAGGAGATCGAGATCACTTCCTCCTATGCTAACTTGGGGGTTAAATTTTTGGGGGTCTTTTTCATTTTGAGACTTGCTATGTGGCCCCGTGTGAACAAAGGGTTCGACTCCCTAACTATGCTTGAGACATAGTGTCTTAGACATCACTTCCAGAACACCACGACCAAGATGTCCCTCTTGGACTCTTTGGTTAGATCGAAAATCCTTTACGGTTCTATTGTGTGGAGTCGTCCTCTCCTTGAGTCGGATTGGGCTTCGGTCGAGCGGGCTCAAACCATCCTTCAACGTATCATTAGGCGCCATCAGTGCACCCCCCATAGTGTCATTTTAGTTGAGTTTGGTGCTCATCCCTTCAGGCCTGGGACCATCTTTGATCTGATTTGGTTTCTCCACCAGTTATAGGGCTTCTCTGACTCTTCTGAGGGACATTAGTACTCCTACTTGGCCTACTACTCCGAGACAATTGCTAGCTCCGATCCTTCTGGTAGGGCTCATTGCTAGTTCACCCAAGCGTCTGCTCTTCTTGGTTCGGTTAGGTTCTCGATGGACCATCTTCCCCCCTTTCAATTTTCTCTAGATACCCCACTCACCTCTTGCCCTCATGGTAGGAGCTAAACAATTCAGGATCAACATGTATAGACAGTATATTATCATGACATGGAGTAACTCTCCAGGGGGTCTTATGCTAAGGATGGCTTTCTATGCGAAGCACTTCATGTATATCGAGGATGGGGTTATTGTGCGTCCTTGGTACATTTCTCGGTGATGGACTCATGTCCTACACATTTCTCTGGGATCTTTTAGGATGGGCTCTCATTGTTTACGGATCTGGACTGACCATCAAATTGATAGGGAGGAGAGGGTTTGTCATCTCTGTCAGCTTGGGGAGGCAAAAACTGAGACCCACTTTATTTTCCGCTGTCTGACCTTCCACGAGAGTCTAAAATAGAGTTTTACAAATGCTAAAATTAGCGTTAACTGGATAACAAGGTCCAAATAAAGACAATGTCTAAAAATAGACTGATTTAAGACAACTAAAAAAGAAAGTTGTGATATTGCTATCAGGATTTAACTGTGTGATTTTTGAGTCAAACTCATTGACCCATGTTTCATGAGTAGTAATTCAACATGAATCCATCTCTCATGAGAATATAAAAGAAAGCCTAAATGACCATTAATTAAGATTCTACAGCAACTAGTTAAAATTAGAAAGAATGTAGGAGGGTTAAAATAGTCTAATACCCTCCTTTAATGCTCATTCTATCAACTACGTCAAGTTGACCACTAAACTTGACAAACTTTTCCAGACTGAGAGAGTTCGTGAGGATGTCTGCTGTGTTGTCCTCAGTGCGTACCTACTGCAACATCACGGATCCATTTTTGACAAGATGTCAGATGTAGTGACAATGAAGGTGTAGTGCTTTATTTTTTCATAGAAGCCAGGATTCTTGGCTTACTTTATAACTCCTTGATTATGACAGAACAAGGGAGCAGGTCTTACTTGAGGCATGTTCAAGTTGGCAAGCATTTATCCAAGCCAAACTACCTTACAAGTTGCCTTACCGTTTCTCAGTATTTAGCCTTGGTAGAGGAGAGTGATACTGCCTTCTGCTTTTTGTTGGTCTATGTGACTGCATCTATGTTCAAACTAAAACCATATGCAGAAGTAGATTTTTGATTGTCAACAAGACCTCCCCAATCTAAGTCCATATAACCAATAAGCTAGGATCCTGACAAAATGCCAAAATCAGGAATGCTCTTCACATATTGCAGCCCACGCTTCACGGCAATCCAGTGTTCAGCCTTAGGAGCTGTCCTGAAGCGAGATATGTAACTCACAAGATAGCTAACGTTAGGCCTAGTGGCAGTGAGATAGATAAGGCTGCCCACTAGTTGCCTAAATGCTAACTCATACTCCATCGGTGAATCTGATTTAGCTGAAAGTTTCAACCCATTCTCCATAGTTATAGATGCGGGTTTGCAATCCTGCATACAGAGTTTCTTCAAAAAACTTTTGACATACTTTGACTAAGAAATATTTGTCTACCAAACTTCTATACTGAGGCAATAATGGAGAAGTCCCAAATGTGTCATGTGAAAAGTCTGGCACAAATTATGTTTTCCTTGCTCGACCAAATGTGGCACACTACCGGTTATGATCAAATCATCAACATAGATGACAAGAATAAGAATCTCACTACTAGCATGTTCGACATATAGATTAAAATCAAAAGGACAATGTTGGAACTCTTGATCAATCAAATACTTATCAATCTTGATGTACCATGCATGGGGTGTCTATTTGAGACCATAGAGAGATTTTACCAATTTGTAGACCTGATATTCTTTACTTGCGACCTGATAGCTCAAAGGCTAAGTCATGTAAACCACTTCTTGCAAATCAGTATCCAAAAAAGCAGTTTTGACATCCATTTGATGGACACACCATCCAAACTGAGCGGAAAGGGCTAGGACAAGATGAGTGGTACTCATTTTGGTAGTTGGAGCAAACGTCTCCTCATAGTCAATGCTCACAATTTATGAAAACCCTTTAGCAACTAACCATGCCTTGTACTAAGTGTGCCATCAACCTTATACTTGACCTTATAGACCCATTTGCAGCCAATGGGCTTCTTCCTTGGTAAAAGAGTAGACAACAACCAAGTGCTTATTTTCATGAGACTCTGATGTTCAACTGCCATGGCTTGTCCCCACTTTGGCACACCCTCAACCTCTGAATATTGTTTGAGGCTCATAAATTATGTAAATATTGTCCATAAGAGAAAAATTGATTTTGGTATGCTGCTTGCTTTTATTCCTAGCAGATCTAGCCTTAACAAGTTCATCTTCATGAAGGTCACCAACGGTCTTGGTCCACCACTTGGGCTGAAGAGTAGAAAAAATCAACATCTATTGCAGTAGGAACATGACCTAGAATCATTGAATGTGGAGCCTGAATATCCTGTGAAGGGGTTAGTGGCACAATGGCAATTGAGTCCTTCCCATCAGGAGAACCAAATGGAAGATGAATATCCATATTTGTAACTTGTGGAGGCTGACCCTTAGGGTTAGAAATTGGAGAAGGGTGAAATGGACCTCGATCTTCATCAAAGACTACATCTCGACTGAATATGAGATGATCAGTGTCAACATCAATCAACATATGAGCCTTATGTGTATCACTGTATCTTGTGAACATTAGTTTCTGAGTCTTGGAATCCAGTTTGGTGCACATGGCTGTTTATTGTATGGGGTAAATGAATTAATGCATACAGATAATGAAACAAGAACATGTAATAGTAGTACTCCTTTTATTCGCATATATGCCGAAGAGATTACATAATGCTTATCATGATGATTACAATGATGATCCAAAGTTGTACATATACCATCCTGAAGAACCTTCCTGAAGGGGTCCGTCGGCTACATAACAATTACCGACAACATCAACCTGTCGGCTACACAATATTTACCGACAACATCAACCTGTTGGCTACACAATATTTACCGACGACATCATCCCCCCTAAAAGAAAAAGTCGTCTTCGGATGACAATTACAAAATATCCAAGACAGATTAACAAAACGAAACACATTAACTGACTAACTACAACAAGATAGATATGTTTCCGTCACACCACGTTCACATTCGTTCCGTGCCTGCATCAAACTGGTCTCCAAACCACGTTGCATCTGTAGCCTTTGCTAACACAATACTGTCTCCTTAATCAAGATGACCTTGATAGCCACTCGTGCTGCTTTCTCTGCTTCCAACTCCTGGGTACCCTGAGCCAAGTGTCGCTGCACTGCCTTCAACTGTATGATCAGCTCCTCTTGAGCTCTCTATGCATCCACCAAGACAGCCTCACATCCAACACCTACTCCGAATGCCTCGAAGCATATCACCTCTCTCGAAAGACTTGCTCTATTGATCTTTCCACCTTTGGCACACAGACACTCTATGCCTGGAGCAGCTCCAGGTCTCATCAATTGGTCACACTTCCCACGACTGATAACTACATCGACTAGGGGTCTAGGGGGCATTGCCCCCAGTAGGGTCGAGGGGCAATGCCCCCGCGGGGTCAGGTGCTCTCCTTGTCGCGATACAGAGCGGGGTCGAGGGGCAGCACCCACGCCGCCAAGACCAAATTAGCACTCTCAAACCCACACAGAACTCCATAGAACACACTATTTTTGTGATTTTCTTCCGATTCCACACTCTTTCTAGCAACTGCTTATGTTTTACTACCTGTTTATGTCTTTCCCTTCCCTTGGGCATCATACGTTATTCATTCTGAACATTTTTGATTTGTCGTCGTTTTTTGTCTTTTTGCTTCTTCTCTTTTGACTGCTTCCTTCTGCCTTCTCTTTCTGATTGCTTCCTTCTACTGATCTGTGAACTTCTGTTGTATGGTTAAACAATTCCTCAATTGTACAGCTAAATGATATAGACTTCAGACTTTTGCTGTAGTTACTTCATTTGACTGGCTGTACGACCTTTCCTTCCAAGAAGATCTTCAAAACACCGCTAGCTTCTTCATAGATCAAGTTGCTGATGTGTTTAACACCTCTGTGACTTAGACGTCGTGCAGGTCTTTGTAGTTAGCGTACGGCCTTTGGTCTGCCTCCTATCTTCAAAACACGTGGTGCGACCTTTGTTTCTTCTCTTGGATGCATCGTACGAAATTTACTTGAAGCTAATCTCTCTGATGCAATACAAGCCGTACAGTGAAGGCACTATAAAACACGTATGATGGGTGAATTAAATCGCCGTACGGTGCCAATGCATGATTATAAGTTGTCGTATGGCCATGAAACTATCTTTAAAAGGCCATACGGTGAAATAGAAGATGAGCGTACGATGCTTCACTAATCTCCCTGAAACCCGCCGTACAGTGCTTGCCAAGATAACTCACAGTGCCGTACAGTGAATAACAAGATCCTTGACTGCATTTTCCGTACGGACGTGAGGGCCCTTAAAAGGTCATACAACGATTAGTGACTTGCTAAAGCTACCGTACGGTGACTTTAATAACCAATTTAATTTATTTTATTTTATTTTATTATTTTTTTCAATTTTTTTCATTTATTTTCAAATTTGCTGAATTTTATTGTTCCTTGATATTTGTCGATGACGGAACAATTCGTGCATGATATATTTTTAACTTGCAACCGTTCATTGTTTTTGGAATTTTCTGTCTGTCCAGTGTCTATAACTTTATTGCTCCATTATCACCTACTCCCGGATTTGGTATAGCTCGAGCCATTTGACTTTAAACTTTCCCGGTTTGATTTCATTTCGTCCATCATACTTCAACACCATCTGTCCTGGTTGGAACTTGTTCAGTTTCAGGTGTTTGTCATGCCACGCTTTGTGCTTGTTCTGCATCACCTTCATGGCCCATTGTGCCAATAGCTGCTTCTCCTCGAGTTTGTTCAAATTATGGAACCTTTCCCTCTGGCTTTCCATGTCTCCAAGCTTGCTTTTGAAACTCGGTACCATGAATTCCGTTGGTTGCCACTCCTTGTCGTCAATAACTGTATTCTTGATTTTAGAACCTTCACTCCGTACTGCTGAAGCTTTTATTAAGCCCTTGCTCTTTGTTTCCTTTGCAAATCGTATGATGGGTTTTCCTTGTTGCCGACACCTTTCTACTATATCCGTGGTTTGACGTAACATTTTCTTTCTGCGTGGTCTGTTTATTGTGCACTGCACGGTGGAATCTTTCCCTTTTTTGGGTTTGTACTGTATGTTCTTCCCTTCAGCTTTTGTCGTAACCGTCTTTCCTTCTTCCGCTTCTCTGTATTCCTTCGGACATTCATTTCCCTCTTCTTTCTCACCTTCGTCGACCCTTAACATATTACAGCTCAGAAAAAGGCCGTTCACCGAATGCAAATCATCGTCCATCAATCTATCTTCCAACTGGAGGACTCCTTTCTCAGTGGGTTCCAATCCCTATTTTCCTTCATCCTCTTCTTCGAAATCAGATGATACGGATTCTTCACTCACCATTTGTGTGTGTAAATCAATAATGAATCGTCATCCCCTTCGTATTCTTCTTCTAGTCATGCTTAGCCCTTGCTTGTACAAGCCATCCCCGGTCGAGAATGGCGTCATATTCTCTCCTCTTCAGCGGAATGACGACGAAGTTGAGTAGGAACGACTGTGTTCCAATAGTCACTAGTTGTGCCATCAGGATCCCGACAGGTTTAATGCCGTGTTGGTCTGCCGTGAGCAACTAGAATGTAGGTGGCCACAACGTCGGCTGTCCCAACTTCTTCTAGGTATCTTCTGGCACGACGTTTACCTTTGAACCTCCGTCCACAATTGTGTTTGAAAGGACCGTTCCTAATATGCTCATCTCTATGACCATCGGATGCTGTCCGAATGTGAGGGCTAGTAGCATCGGGTCCGCTGCGCTTGCTCCACTTTCCTTCTCCTTTCCATGTTCTCTCGGTGGTTTGGCAGTTGGAGCGATGTTTGTGAGTGCCGATCGAAGTTGAGGCATTATGAGCAGCAGATCGTTTATTCTGATTGGTACTTCAGTTTGTAATATCTGTCGTATGATGTTTGTTCTACGTAGTTCCTTGTTGAGGTACCGGTAGTGTCCTTCAGTTTTGATTTCGCCGCCTGCGTTGCTTTCTCAATTTCCACCCACGCTTCTTCCAATCTCTTTTCTTCCGTCGGGTTGGGGTACAGTTTTGCTTGTTTCCGTGTGATTGCTAGAACCTCCTCTTCGTCCATCCTGATGGTGATCAAATTCACTCTTGATTTTGGGCACTTGGCATCTTCATGATCTCCTGGACCGCATCATCTGCATAACAACTTTGGTGCGTTTGCCAATGTATAGTTTTGGGCGAAGTGGCTCCATAAATTGCATGCTCGGCATTGAACCATTGGGCGGCCGTTCGCATCGTATTGAATTCGACTGCGACTCCCATTATTATTGTTGGTATTGTTGTTTTGCCCTCTTCTATTATTTCTATACCCACCCAAGTGGCACCATCACTGTTGGTGTTTCCGCTTGGTCCTAACGGAGAAGTCTCCTGCGTTAGAAGCACTTGTTGAAGTCCTCTTGTTTTCATATTGAAGGGGCATTCTTTTAAGGAATGTCCCATAATTTGGCAAATCTCATAGAATTGGTTCTTCGGACAAGATCCCTTCGTGTGACCTTCTGTCTTGCAGTCTGTGCACCATAGCTCGTTTTCCTTCGTCTCTTTCTGCGTATTCTTAAATTCCTTCATCATTCAGAGCATATCCTTCTGAAGAGCTTGGACCTTCTTTTGCCCTTTTTGTCATTACTACTATCTCCTTCTGAAGATGCGTCATCTGAGTTGGATGAGCTACTTTTCTTCTTCTTTTTATTTTTTTGTTCACTCTCTAAGTCCATCGCTCGATTGTGTGCTTCAGTGTATGATGATGGCGACACAATCTTCATTTTTTTCCTCAACTCCGGGCGTAGTCCTTCGATGAACCATCGCTTTTTCAGCCCATTTGCCGGCTTACTTTCCATTTTATTTATTAATTCTTTGAGCTTTCTGGCATATACACAGACGGTTTCATTTTTCCCTTGCTTTGTGGTATAGATTTCTGCTACGATTTAATTGTTGTCGCATAGCAATTGAAACTCGATGATAAACTCCTTTTTAACGTCCGCTCATGTAGTTAAGTTCTGGGGACTCATGTCGGCAAACCAATCAACTGCTACACCCCTTAGGGTTGCTAGAAATTGTCGCACCCATTCATCTGTATTAGTTACGCCATTCGCCGTCCAAATTGTTTCACATGTCTTACAATGTCTGATTGGATCGACTGTTCCATCACCATCAAACTTTGGCCACTTCTCCTTTGGTCCAACCATTACTATTCGAGGTTGAGGGTTTTGTTATGTACCTGCACTGTTTTGCACTTTCACGCTGTTTTGCACTCCTACGTTGTTTACCACACTTTGAACACCCGCACTGTTTCAGACAGTCATTTTATTTATGATAGTCGTGTTATTTGGTGAAGAAGGGTTTTCGTCAAGCGAAGCTGTCCGTTTCGGAACTATATCTCGGACAAAGAGTTCACTCCACGCTCGTGCTCCCTTGGCACTCCGAGCTGTGTGAGTTAATTCCCTTCCGTCTGGATTCTCTTCCCTTGGTGTATACAGGTTTAGAAATTCCTCCCTTGCTTCTTCCACCAAATTCAATCGCTATTGAGTCTCTTCCAACAATTCCTTAGTGCTTCGGTGTCCATTGGCAATCTGCTGAAACCTTCATTTGCGTTCGGCCTGTTGTGCCAGAATTGAAATTTCTTGTGCGGTGCGTATTTCATCTTTTTCCTTTAACTTATTCTTATTTTTGTTAAGTTGATTCGGCATTAGTCTTCATTCCGCTGCCTGCGTTCCAAGTCCATTGGGCAATGACGCCAAATGTTTACCGTATGGGGTAAATGAATTAATGCATACAGACAATGAAACAAGAACATGTAACAGCAGTACTCCTTTTATTCGCATATATGTCGAAGAGATTATATAATGCTTATCATGATGATTACAATGATGATCCAAAGTTGTACATATACCATCCCGAAGAACCTTCCCGAAGGGGTCCGTCGGCTACATAACAATTACCGACGACATCAACCTGTTGGCTACACAATATTTACCGATGACATCAACCTGTCGGCTACACAATATTTACTGATCACAATGTTATCTATAATCTAATCATATGCTGTAGAGCCAAAAATCTTTAGATGAACGATTTGGGGCTTCCGTTCATACCAATCTTCCTTTGGAGTCATCTTCTTAACCACGTGTAGGAGGTTGATTCAAAAGATACACAACTATAAAGATTGCCTTTGCCAAAACTTCTTTGGAACATTGCAATGCTCTAACATCGACTGAGCCATCTCAGTGACTGTATGATTTTTGCACTCAATAACACCATGCTGTGGTGGGAAGGTGTAATAAGCTGATGCTTAATTCTATTTGATGCACAGAATCCAAAGATCTGGGAAGAACAAAATTATCCACCATTGTCGGACCTAAGAGTGACAATCTGACAACCAGTCTATTTTTCTACGAAGGCCTTGAACTTTTGGAACGTGTTGAACACCTGATTTATGCTGAGGAAAATACACCAACTGCAAGAGCTTGGATGCCCTCCAAGCATCACCATTTGAAAACGGAGCCCAATACTGCTTCCTAATTTGACATGCTCTAGAAACTCCATGATTTTGTGTTTGAATTTCAGGTAATCCAACAACCAAACTATCTTGAGCCAATCGAAAGAGATAGTGGACATTCAGATGCCCATATCACTGATGCCAAAGATTGCTGGTGGAAGTACTTTTTGATGCCATGGCCTATACTATAGAGCATCATATCTGTCAATGATTCTATACAAACCATGATCCTAATCACCAACTACAACTATTGTGTGAGACTCCTTGCCAAGAATACTTCAATTGTGCAAGTTGAAGAGGACCTCCAGCTGAGGAGAATTAATCCTAATCTGACTGAATGCCAGTAGATTAAGCTTCATACCTGGAACAAAGTACGCATCAAGAAATGTCAAATCCATCCCGCAAAGTGAATTTTTAACATTTCTTTTACCGACAATTATATACTCCTTGCCGCCTCCAAAAACCACTGAACCAGAGAAAGGTGTGAACTCTGTGAATGATCTTGACGATGTGTAAAATGCCGAGAGGCACCAGAATTAATGTAGTGAACAAACTTAGTCCATTTTTTCAATTTAACATAATTTTTCTGCAGATACCTCAATTGGAGTGAAAAAAAAAAGAATGCACGAGAAGCACCAAACATCAACAACAATGCACAAGTATGTGACGTGGAAACCCAATGTGGGAGAAAACCACAGTGAGAAGTGCTGCTACGATCTACCGTCCTAATCCAACCTCACAATCTTTGGTCCAATTACAACTTTGAGGGCTTCAACCCTTAGGAGCATCAACCCCTATTCTAAGAGCAACAACTCTTTTTAAAAACTGAGCATCCACTCATACAATATGGGCTCCAACCCAATTACAATAAGAATAATTGTTTAGGAAACATATTACATCTCAATTCACATCTGAATTTATTACAACTTTGAAAGATTTCTCAAAAAACTTTGTACTCTCAAAAACTGTGAACTTATTATAATATGCTTCTGCTCAGTGAGTTCAATTCAAGATATATAAAGTTTCCTTGCAGTTAAAACCTGAACATAAATGTTGTAATAACTGTAAATCTGTAGACCACTTCTAAGTTCTGCACCATGTGTGAACAAAAAATGTTATAACGGCAAAATAATTCAGCCTGATTAGTTTCCTATTGTTAAATACAAACTTATGTTGTACTTCTGATAGTGAGGTTTTGTTCAATCATATACAATCTGTATCAGATCAGAATGTAACACTTATAACCATAAGAAAAAGTATACCTGCAGGATTGCTGTTGAGAAGTCTTTATGCTGATCCCAATGTCTGGCATCAAATGTACTGATATTTCATATTCCTCTCGACTAATTGTTTACTGCACTGATGTTTTCTACAATTTAATAATTTACTAAATTGTTTCCAAGATACTTCTCTCTATCGTTGGTAGATTTTGCATTCTATAGCCGACGTGGTTATGCTGTCGGAGATTTTGTATTTGGTAGCCGACGGGTAGATTAGGATTGTTTTGTAGCTGACAGACCCCTTCGGAAAGGTTCGGCGGAAAGTATTTATACTCCGTCTGGGATCATTGTAAAACATCTTATGCTCTGTATGTAATCTCTTGGTATATGCGAATAAAGGAGTACTTCTGTTGCTGTTCTTGTTCATTGTATGTGTGCGTTAATCTAATTACCCCATGCAAGTAAACATTTGGTGCCATTGTGTGGGCAGCTGAGTGGGCAGCTCTGTTGAGGGATAAGGAAGCGGCTGTGCGGGATAAAGATGCAGTAGAACAGGAGTTGTAGTTAGCCAGGACACAAGTTATGGATGCGGCGCTTCTTCTGAAGGAGGCCGTAGAGGTTAATTCACAGATTCAAAAGGATTTGCGAATCCGGACAGATTAGGTGTATGAGTTGCGTCGCCAGTAGCACTCTTTAGGGGCACCATCTTCCCTCTAGTATTTTTTGTTTGTTGTATGTGGGTTGTCTCCTATTTTGTTAGTCGTCAGGAGACAACTCTTCTTTTTGGGGGGGATGATGTCATCGGTAGATTTTGCATTCTGTAGCCGACGTGGTTATGCCGTTGAAGATTTTGTATTTGGTAGCTGACGGGTAGATTATGATTGTTTTGTAGCCGACGGAACCCTTCGGGAAGGTTTGGTGGAAAGTATTTATACCTCATTTGGGATCATTGTAAAGCATCTTATGCTCTGTATGTAATCTCTTGGCATATGCGAATAAAGGAGTACTGCTATTGTTGTTCTTGTTCATTGTCTATGTGCGTTAATCTAATTACCCCATGCGGTAAATACTGTCTACAGCCAGACGGTATGTATTTCATTCCAACCATAGATTCTTGTCTATCAAATGAATAGTTGATTATTTACAAAGACCGATTGGTTATCAAACTTCCAAGTGGGCAGTTGTGTTTGGTTACAACGGCGGCAACTCCTTGTGCAAATAAAACTGAGTTTAATGAACAACACACGCTCCGTCTAACTACAGCCACGTAGAAGGAATAACTTCAAAACAATCATTATTTTATAGACATCCGATACACATTGGGCTAGTAGAAAACCAAGCTGCTTACTTTGGAAAATACAAAATTGCACCTTGGTATGTATTCGATGCAAATTGACTGTTGTCAGATTCACTGTGCAATGACATGTCATACAATTCTAGAAATTGCATCATGTTCGAACCAAAGAAACATTGCTGAAGTTGAGTTTTATTTACTGCCATCTGTGACATGTTTGTCTTTTATCGGCGACCAAGGATTTTTTAATTTTAGATTGCACCTGACAGACAGTATTAAATGCAATGTATTCTAACAGCTTGGTGTAATGGGATGACACCTATTCAGTTGGACACGTCCATTCTTTTATAATCACTGAAAAAGAACATATTCATCCATCATTCGAAACACACATTTTTAACTTCATACTCATTCCATATTGGGCTCTCAAGCAAGCAAGGTGCTCATTCATAGAAGGAGACAAAATAGAATGTTTTAGATAAATAACCCTTCAAAGGAACTGTTGTTGGTAGAAATTTTGTCAGCCGACTTGATTGTCGTCGGTGTTTTTGTATTCTGTAGCCGACATCGTTGGTAAAGATTTTGTAGCCGACGGGTAAATAGTTTGTAGCGGACATAATGTTTGTGGCCGACGGGCTCCTTCGAGAAGGTTCGGCGGATAGTATTTATATCCCGTCTGGGATCATTGTAAAGGAGGATTCATCTTATCAAGCATAATGTAATGTTATGGCATATGCGAATAATCTAAAGAGTTCTGCTGTTTGTGTTCATTATCCATGTGCATTTCTTAATTAACCTATGCGGTAAACATTTGGCGCTGTTGCCTTATGAACCTGGAAGGTGGGAGGAATGAAGATTAATGCCAAATCAACTTAACAAGGATCGAAATAAGGTCAAGGGAAAAGATGGAATCCGTACTACGCAAGAAAATTTAATTTTGACACAGCAAGCCGAATGCCGAAGGAGATTCTAGAGGATTGCCGACGGAAACTGGAGCACGAAAGAATTGTTGGAGGAAACTCGGCAGCGGGTGGAATTGGTGGAAGAAGCACGGGAGGAGTTTTTGAATTTGTGTTCGCCGAGGGAAGCGAATCCAGACGGAAGAGCATCGACTCGCAGGGCTCGAAGTGCCGATGAAGCAAGAGCGTGGAGTGAACTCTTCGTTCGGGATATACTTCCGTAGGGGACAACTTCAGAACACCTTTCTTCACCAAGGTTCGCAACTATTGAGTTTGCCGGTGTGGGAGACCAGTCCGCCGGTGTGGGAGTGCAGTCTGCCGGTGTGGGAGACCAGTCCACCGGTGTGGGAGTGCAGACTACCGGTGTGGGAGACCAGTCCACCGGTGTGGGAGACTAGGCAGCCGATGTGGGAGTGCAGACCGCTGGTGTGGGAGTGAAGAGTGCCAGTGTTGCAGGATCGAGCAACGCTTATTTACAAAAACCAATCGTGATGGCGGGACCAAAAGAGAAACTGCTGAAATTCGATGGCGATGGTACGGCCGATCCCATTCGACATTGCAAAACATGTGAAACGATCTGGCGGGCAAATGGGATAACTGATGAAGACGACTGGATGAGGCAATTTTCGGCCATCCTACGAGGGGTGGCAATTGACTGGTTTACTAGTACAGATCCATAGAAGCTAGACAATTGGAATAATATTAAAAAGGAGTTTCTCGCAGAATTTCAGCGGTGGCGCGATGATAATGAAATTGTTGGTGAGATCTTCAATACTAAGTAGGGGAAGAATGAAACTGTCCTCGTCTACGCCAGGAGATTAAAAGACTTGATAAACAAAATGGAAAATAAGCCGGCGGATGAACTTCAAAAAAGATGGTTTGTGGAAGGTCTATGCCCAAAGTTGCAGAAGAAAATGAAAATCGTGCCGTCGTCGTCATACACAGAAGCTTATAACAGAGCATTGAACTTGAAAAGCGAGTAGAAGACAAAGAAGAAGAAGAAGACTAGCTCCTCTGATTTTGATGACCACGAGCCTTCCAGAGAAGATAGCAGCGACAATGAAGGCAGTAGCAAGAAGGTCCACGCCCTACAGAAGGACATGATCCGCATGATGGAGTTTAAAAATATGCAGGAGACAGAGTAGTGAGCTGTGGTGCACAGAGCGTAAAGCCGACGGTCACACTAAAGGATCCTGTCCAAAGAACCAATTCTGTGACATTTGTCAGATCATGGGCCATTCGACAAAGGAATGCCCCTTTAACATGAAAATTAGAGGATCTCTGCAGGTGCTTCTTACACAGGCAGCTTCCACGTCAGGAGGGAACGGAAATGCAAACATTGATGGTGCCACTCCGAGTGGGTACAGGAATAATAGCAGAGGGCAAAATAACAATAACAATGCGAACAATAATAATAATGGCAACCAAAGTTGAATCCAGTATGATGCAAACAGACAGTCGATTGTTCAATGCCGAACATGTAATTTGTGGGGTCATTTTGCGCGGGATTGTACAACGACACACACCAAAATTATTATGCAGATGGTGCGGACCCGGCGACCATGAAGATGCTAAGTGCCCAAAGTCTGGAGTAAATTTGATCACTGTTGGCACGGATGAAGAGGAGGTTCTGGCAATTACACGGAGGCAAGCGAAGGTGTACCCAAACCTGGCGGAAGAAAAGAGAAAATTGGGGGAAGCGCGGGCGAAAATTGAAAAGGCATCGTTGGCGGAGACATCTCAGTTGAAGGACATCACCGACACCTTGGCAAGGAACTTCGCAGAACAAAACATCGTACGACAGATCTTACAAATGGAGGTACCGGTCAAGATAAGTGACCTTCTCACAATGCCCCAGTTACGGATGGCCATTCTGAATCATAAACCGTTTTTAAAAGCAACGGAGGACACAGGAAGGGACAGTAGGGAAGTGATGACAATAGACCCAATGCTGCTGGCACTCACAACTGGAAGGCACCCGGCGGTTGTCGAGATGGGGATTTTAGGACATGTTCTGACAGACACAATTGTCGATGGAGGGTTCGGCGTGAATGTGTTACCAGAGGATACCTGGAAGAAGTTGGGAAAGCCAACGTTGTGGCCACCTACATTCCAGTTGCTCAGGGCAGACCAACACAGGATCAAACTGTTGGGAACCTTAAGGGCGCAACCGGTAACTATTGTAACACAGTCATTTTTATTGGACTTCGTGGTCATTCCATTGAAAAGAAAAGGATATGATGCTATTTTGGGACGGACTTGGTTGGTGCAAGCAAAAGTAAAACATGATTGGAAACGAAATACCCTATCAATGGAACGCGGAGGCAAAAGATTCATAATTGACCTGCACACACAAATGGTAGGTGAGGAGGTAGCATTGTCAGATTCAGAAGGCGAAGGCGAAAGTGACGACGAAAGAAAGAGGAGAATGGAACCGGACGAAGGAGTATTGACACTAGAAGGAGGATCGAATGACAACGACCTAGACTCGGTGAATGGCCTTTACCACTGGCAAATAGAAGACTACGAACTCTTTTCGAGTTGTAATATGCTAAGGGCTGACAAAGGTGAGAAAAAAGAGGAAAATGAGTGTTCGAAGGAATACAGAGAAGCAGATGACGCAAAGGAGGTTACAGCTGAAGAAGGGAAGGACATACAATACAAACCCAAAAAATAGAAAAATTCCATCGTCCGAAACACAGTGAACAGACTGCGTGGAAAGAAAGGGTTACAACGCACCATAAAATTAGTTGAAGGGTGCCGACAGCAACAAAATAATCTAGATGCGCGACGACCGCAGGCATAGTGGGCGACAGAGGTGACACATAATAGACGTAAGGCGTGGCATGACAAGCATCTCAAACTCAACAAGTTTCAATCGGGACAGTTGGCACTCAAGTACGACGAACGGAATGAAATCAAGCTAGGAAAGTTTAAAGTTAGATGGGTTAGACCATACCAGCTTTGGGAGGTTGGCGATAATGGAGCAATCAAATTGTCAACCTTGGACGGGCAAGAAGTGCCTCAGGCAGTCAACGGGTCGAAGCTAAAAATATACCGTGCTAGGAAGACTTAGTCGCCGTCGCCGAAGATTTTGTCACAGAATGACCAGATGACTCTCTCGTGTCGTTGCAAATATCAGTCATGTGAATTGTGACCAGTTGAGAAGACTTGAAGCTGCTGCAAGCATGGAGTGTCTGTGTACCAGAGGCATTGGGAGTAGGTGTTGGCCGAGAGGCTGTCTTGGTGGATGCGTAGAGAGCTTGAGAGGAGTTGATCATCCGGTTGGAGGCAGTGCAGCGACACTTGGCTCAGGGTACCGAGGAGTTGGAAACAGAGAAAGCAACACAGGTGGCCATTTTGTCTTAGATATTTTGTAATTGTTGTCCGGAGATGACTTTTTCTTTTGGGGGGGATGATGTCGTTGGTAGAAATTGTGTCAGCGGACTTGATTGTCGTCGGTGTTTTTGTATTCTGTAGCTGACGTCGTCGGTAAAGATTTTGTAGTCGACGGGTAAATAGTTTGTAGTGGACATAATGTTTGTGGCCGATGGACTCCTTCGAGAAGGTTCGGTGGATAGTAGTTATATCTCGTCTGGGATCATTATAAAGGAGGATTCATCTTATCAAGCATAATGTAATGTTCTGGCATATGCGAATAATCTAAAGAGTTCTGCTGTTCTTGTTCATTATCTGTGTGCATTTCTTAATTTTAACATCTCTCTCTCTACAATCTATTAATATATTTTGAAAAATTAATGTGTGTATGTGTGTGTGTATATATATATATATATGTGCTATCCCCTATTTTTCGCCCTCTGCAAATGTCCTGGAAATGTGTCTGCTACTTTCCCCTCGTCCTTGTTGACGACATAACATGGAACCTTGGGAAAATCTCATTTCTCTCACAAGATGGGATCTAAATGTTGTCCCCCTTGATGACTGCAGGCTCTTCACTGTTTTCAAAGATCATTGAATTAGACCAAAGTTGTGTACTCAATAAACCAATCTCTTCTGTGTGTGAAATTCCGATAATATTTTGAAACATCTAGATATTGATAGACCATAGTTTTGATGTCTGAGATTGTTCTTATAATGGCGTGATACTATTGTTCTCATGATTTACACTATTTTTGTTATGTTGTTATACTACTATTGTCATGATTTATTTACATATTGTCTTGTTATCAATTAAAGACATCTCTCTCTCTACAATCTATTAATATATTTTGAAAAATTAATGTGTGTGCGTGTGTGTATATATATGCTATCCTCTATTTTTGCCCCTTTGCAAATGTCCTAGAAATGCGTCTGCTACTTTCCCCTCGTCCTTGTCGACGACATACTGTGAAACCTTGGGAAAATCAGATTTCTCTCACAAGATGGGATCTAAATGTTGCCCCCCTTGATGATTGCAGGCTCTTCACTTGTTTTCAAAGATCATTGAATTAGACCAAAGTTGTGTACTCAATAAACCAATCTCTTCTGTGTGTGAAATGCCGATAATATTTTGAAAAAATTATATATATATATATATATGTGTGTGTGTGTGTGTGTGTGTGTATGTATACATATATGTATATGCTATCCTCTATTTTTGGCCCTCTAGGAATGTCCCAGAAATGTGTCTCCTACTGTCCCCTCGTCCTTGTCGACGACATACCATGGAACCTTTGGGAAAATCAGATTTCTCTCACATGATGGGATCTAAATGTTGCCCCATGTGATGACTGTAAGCTCTTCACTGCTGTCAAAGATCATTGAATTAGACCAAAGTTGTGTACTCAGTAAACCAATCTCTCCTGTGTGTGAAATGACGAGAATATTTTGAAAAGTTATATATAGATATATATGTATATATATGTATCATTGTATATGTGTATATCCTGTGCTCTATTTTTGGCCCTTTGGGAATGTCCCAAAAATGCGTCTCCTATTGTCCTCTCGTCCTTGTCGACAACATACCATGGAACCTTGGGAAAATCAGATTTCTCTCACAAGATGGGATTTAAATGTTGCCCCACTTGATGACTGTAGGCTCTTCACCGCTGTCAAAGATAATTGAATTAAAAAAGTTTGTGTACTTAGTAAACCAATCTCTCCTGTGTGTGAAACGGCGAGAATCTCCAAAATCAATGTACCACAGAATATTTGACATGAAGTGCTGGCCTTTTGGCCATAAATGCATAAAAGTAAGATTGTTTCTGCTCAGTTTGTTTTGCAACATGGGCCAACCGGTTTCTGCATTGTTTTCATATGTGACAAATATTAACACAATAATGACACATGATAATTTTTCTGGAACTTTCTTCAGGTTTGCCTTGTTCTTTTTGCTGAGAGCACTTTCTTTTGCCTTTGCCATTGGTAGAAGCCAGATCCACATTGGTTGTCATGCTACCACTCCCAAACTGTTGCTTCCACCTGCCTTGCAACAAGATCTTGTTATAGAGGTCATCAAACTTAATGTCAACATTAGTGGAAGTAATGTTGAGAGTTTTGATGAAGTATTCATAGGATTGTAGTAAGCTTTTCAACATTATAACCTCCATGTCTTCCTTTCCTATCATCTGAGTCTGCGACCAATGGGCTCTAGTTGATCCTGAATGTCTTTGATCTTCATGAGATGATTGTCTGGACATCTTTTTTCATCCGTCAATAATGAGAATAGCATATTCTTTAGAAAGAAAGCTTTGCGGTTGTCAGACGTCTATTGGACACTCTTCAGGTGTGTCCAGATTTCTGCAGCCGTCTTGCCATATGGCACTTCTTGCAGCATTTCATTGGTGATAGATTAGATCATTTGAGTAACATAACTGCTTCATGATTGTGCTCATCAAACTTGCCTTGGTCTTTGCCAACTGTTGTGGGGTGAGTAGTTTGACCTAAAACAATTTGGTCAAGATTGATACATAAAAATAGTGAGCATATGCTGCTTCAAGGTATTGTAGTTGTTTCCATTGAAGTGCTGATTCCTTCCATCTGATGTTAATAAAAGCTGCTATCCCAACCATTTTCCAAATGCACGAAAAAGAGGTCAAGTATAACTTAGCAATGAACTTCAATCTAATTTTTCTGGTAGAAATCAGTCAAATTCTTTAGTGAGCAGGGGTGCAAAGTATGAGGCAATCATCCAAGAAATCAAAATAAAAAACCAATCAAACGATGTATATACTATAGATACTTTTGATTTCATGAAAGAAATGGTCAATATAGTAGAACGTTGAACCTAGGTCGAAGCTCAAGCAAAGAAAAAATAAACTAATGTTTTTATTTCTTATTTATCAGAAAACCCGAGTGTTTGGGTTGTAGAGTAGAAAAAAATATTTTTGCAACCTGGGTCTACAAATCACGGAGTGAGAAAGTACCTCATTGCCAAGAAACACATGTAATGTTTCCGTTATAAAATAAATCATTTATCAAACTATTGTAATGGGCTGATTGATTTTATGTATCTCGGACCTATTCTTATTTTGTTTCTGTAGTTTGTGTAACTGTCGGCTATCTGTGTACACCTTCGGAAAGTTTTCCCTAGCAGGTATTTAAGCACAGTTTAGAGGTAGTCTTTAGGATGCTTTTGGATTATTTTCTATGTACTGCGAATTCTTGTTGGAGTTCTTTGTTGTTCGCCATTTCAGAAGTGAAAGACCTTCCCTATTTGGCTTGGCTCAGTTTCTGTGGGAATCAACCCTCAACCTATTCCATCACCTGTAATACTTTGCTCAGATTTGGGAAATCGGAGCATCATCATTTGCGAATTGGAGAAGTCATTGTGTTCAATTTGATCAATTATCTATTGTCTAATGTGGTAATTCAATCTATGTGCTATTTGCATTTTAATTCTCTTTATTTTTTCACCCTCACACATACTCGATTACCTTCATTCCGTCCATCACAGTACGACCTAGAGATTCCCCTTCAGGCACATTACGTAAGGCCTTCATTAGTGTACGACCAAGTCACTGTACGGCTTTCCCATCCAGGCAATCGCCCTCACACCATCCCCTTATCCGTCATCCACATAACTACTTCCGTACAACCCTTTTTGGCCTCTAAAGCCGCCCACCATCAGACTGTATGGCCTTGTGCTCTATTTGCCGTGTGACTCTATCTCCCATCCATCGTACGACATACCATTTTCGATCGTATGGCCTTGACTTCATTCTATCATACGGCCACCGTACAGCTGTGACTCCAACCCATCGTACGACATGCAGATTTCCCACCGTACGACCATTAAATAGTTTGGCTAGCCACCACTGTACGACATCCAGACTTCCGTATGGGCATCTCCTACTTCACTGTATATCTCTCTTAATTTGGCAACCGTACACCTTCCCAAGCCTGTACCACCTTCTCAGAGTGTCCGTACAATCCCAATCAGTAATGCAATCACAGGGACATAGACATGGGAACATTATAGTGGTATCAGAGCGCTTCGATCTTGCTAGCCTGTGGACAATGAATGAAAATTTATAGCCAAAATAGGACATTCCGTTGATCGAATGGCTGCCGAATTGGAATCGACAACTGTCGAACTCATGGCACTATTGAGGGAACTTGCCAGGAATCAGGCATAGATCACTGATACTCAATGACTCATGGAAGAAACTCTCAAGAAGTTGGCAGACAATAAAATATCCGGAGAACAAAATGGTTACAGCGCGAACTCGGTGTCGGGTAAATCAAACCCCCATCTAACATGCTTTCGACCTTCCATGCCGACTTTTCCTCCACGGACGGAGGCACAACATGGAGGGAAACAACCAACCTTTGAAGAGATGCAAGAACAACTGAGAGAAGACTGAAAGAATGCAAATCTTGAGGAAGATATATCCTACAAAGATTATGCGGATTTGAGAATGAGATATTTAGGAGGCAGAAACAGAGGATATTTTAACGATGATCTCAGAAAAAAGTTGAGTAATGTAAATATATCTTCATTTGATGGATCCAGTTCTATATCTGTGCAAGCGTGGGTAATGAAGGCCGATACTTACTTCCAGCTGAATCCTATGCCAGAAGAAGCAATCAAATTTGTAGCACTGCACTTGGAGGGAATTGTGCATGAATGGTGGCATCATGACACCATCACATTAGGGCATGATCAAATAAATACTTATGCGGAATTCATGGAGAGATTGATAGAGTGATTTGATGGTAAAAATTCGGAACACAATTTCAAAGATTTGGCACAACTGAGACAAACTGGATCGGTCAATTAGTGCATTGCAGAATTTCAGAAACTCTTTGTTTTGGTCACAGACATTTCGGAAAGAAGACGGGTAGTGCTCTTCATGGACGGACTGATAGAACCTCTGAAAGGTTGGGTAAAGGGTTCAATCCTACCACCTGGACGGAGGCAATCAATAAAGAATGGAGTATGGCATCATCATCGACGTCATCCTCTCAAAGTTACTCACTTTCCAAACCGCTAGCATTTCTGAGGGACAAACCTTCGCCCAGGAAGCTGTCGTTGGACGAAGCTACTAGATAGGAACTATGAAGGAAGAAACTGTGTTTCAATTGCAAGGGACCTTGGGAGCCTTGCCACAGATGCCTCGAAAAAGGGAAGATCCATTACATTGAGGTCATGTCTAATGATGAGGATGAACAGGAAGAAATGCTCGCTGAAGACTACCTCACAATGACACTAACATGGTCAGTTTAAACCATACAGAGAGAATTGCAGCTTTGGTATGAGGCGGAGGAACTATTGCCTTAGCCGGTAGCCCGAGGTACACAGTTTTTCGTGTACAGGGAACCCTTCAAGGACAAAAGGTTATGGTGATGCTTGATAGCGGAGCCACTCTAAACTTCATTAACTCATCTTTGGTGAAGTAAAGAGGTCTACCTATGGAGACGCACGCAAGCTTTCATGTCAAGGTTGCTGGAGGGACTCTTCTGCCCTGCACGCACCTTGTTCCTCAGCTAAGTAGTACAATGGCGAAACATACGGTGACTGAGGATTTCTTTGTAGTGGACCTTGATGACATGGACGTTATTCTAGGCATATAGTGGATGGAGACACTTGATGAATACACTCAGAGTTTCAAACGGATGGACTTTACTTTTGTTGTTGATGGAAAGAAGGTTGTTCTTTGTAGAATGACAAATGAAGGTCTAAAGGAAGTTTCTGCACATTGGATGGAGGCAATTTTTTGGCGTGATGATGTTGCGTGGGCTGCACACTGTTTTATGTCGGCGGAACCTATAAAAGGACAACGGACATCTCCACAATATGATGAACTCCAGGATATTTTGAGTAAATATGATAAAGTTTTAATTGACATTCCTCTTGGCATACCGCCTCATCAAGAACTTGAACATACTATCAAGTTGGAAGCAGGAGCCAAGCCGGTCATAACCACACCATACCGCCACCCCAAGAAATTCAAAGATGAGATCGAAAAGAGGATTCAGGAATTGCTAGGGAAAGGATGGATCCGTCCCAGTTTTAGCCCTTTTGCGTCATTTGTGGTATTGGTCAAAAAGGATGAGATGATGCGCATGTGTGTGGACTACCATGCGTTGAACAAAAAAACGATAAAGAATAGATATCCCATTCTAAGGATAGATGAGTTGTTGGATGAATTGCATGGCGCGGTCTATTTTTCAAAAATAGATCTCCGTTCTGGATACCATCAAATTTGCACGAGGGAGGAAGATGTAGAAAAGACGGCTTTCCCTTGTCACTACGAATATTATGAGTTTTTGGTCATGTCGTTCGAATTGATAAATGCACCTGCTACATTCCAATCATGCATGAATCGCATTTTCAACAAACAATTACGTAAGTACTTATTGATATTTTTTGATGATCTTACTTATAGCAGGACATGGGAGGAGCACCTGGAGCATCTGGATGAAGTCCTAAGGATCATGGAGGAGCAATCTTTGTTTGCCAAGCAATCCAAGTGTGTGAATTTGGTATGATAGAAATATTGTACTTGGGGCATGTTGTTAGTAGATGTGGAGTTCAAGTTCATCAGGAGAAGATTTAGGCTATCCTTAATTGGCCTCCCCCAAAATCACTCACGGATTTGTGAAGGTTTTTCAGACTGTGCAGTTATTACTGGAGGTTCATTAAAGGATTCTCTCAGCTCAGTGCACCCTTAATGAATCTGACAAGGAAGGGGTTTTTCCAGTGGAATGAAAAGGCACAACTCACTTTTGATAAGCTGAAAGAGGCAATGAGCACTTGTCCTATACTGGCATTACCTGATTTCACTCAACCGTTCATTTTGGAGTGCGATGCGTTCGGAGAAGGCATTGGAGCGGTACTGATGCAAGATAAACACCCCATAGATTATGAGAACAGGAAGCTTACGCAGACAAAACGCCTAAATTCCATCTACGACAGAGATGTTGGCCATCATACATGCACTAACCAAGTTCTGATAGTATCTAGTAGGTTCCAAGTTTGTCGTCCATACGGATCACAATAGTTTGAAATATTTTTTGGAGCAATGGGACTTGAACGAGAGACAACAAAAATGGGTAAGCAAGGTTCAAGCTTTTGATTTTGACATTGAATATGTGAAAGAGAAGAACAATGTGGTTGCAGATGCCTCGTCCCGTAAACCCACCATCTGCTCACTAAACTAGATTTCAGCTGACTGAAAGGCACATCTGTTAGTTGAATACTCCAAAAACACATTTGCCTGTGAGTTAATGGATGGCAACACCTAGGATGATTGATACAGTGGTGGATGACATCATCTACTATAAAAATCCGATATTTTTGGTGCCAAAATCCAAATTGAAGCAGAAAATCTTGAAGGAAGTACACGACTCACCCCTGGCAGGACATTCGGGTTTCTTCAAAACTTACAGAAGTCTTTGGGAGAGGTTTTCATGGAAAGGACTTAAAGGGGACGTGTTGCAGTATGTAAGAGAGTGTACGGTCTGCTAGCAAAACAAGTCCGAACATACTCTACTTGCTGGGTTACTACAACCTCTACCAATTCCAGAACATAAGTGGGAAAGTATATCGATAGATTTCATAACAAGGCTTCCCAAGGTGAACGAAAAGGATTGTATTTTCATGGTGGTTGACAGATTGACAAAGTATGCCCATTTCTTTGCCATTCCCTCCGACCTTCAGGCCACACAAGTTGCCGATCTGTTTTTTAGAGAAGTCTTTTGTTTGCACAGGTTACCCTGAAACATTGTTAGTGATCAGGATGGGTGATTCATTAGTATCTTCTGAACATAATTGTTTCGGATGGCAGGGACAGAATTATTGCCAAGTACTAGTTACCATTCACAAAGAGACGGACAAATGGAGATTGTGAACAAATGGCTCGAAGGTTAACTTTGGAACTACATCTTGGCACAACAACGAGCATAGGTCAAATGGTTACATCTAGGGGAATATTGCTACAATACCACGTACCACATGTCCATCGGAATGACACCATTCAAAGCTCTGTACAGGTACAAACCCCTCTCCTTCATTGACACAGTTTTGGGTGATAGCCACACACCAAGGGCGAGGGACTGGCTTCAGGGCGGACAGGACAAGCTGAGATGCTTGAAGGAAAACCTGCAGAGGGCACAAAATCAACAGAAGATGTATGCCGACAAACAAAATGGAGAGGAGTTTCAAAGTAGGGGATTTGGTCTATCTCTGGCTCCAACCATACCTACAATCTTCATTGAAGGAAAAGGGAAAATAAAAGTTGAAGTCATGATTTTATGGCCCTTATCATGTAGTTTGTCGCGTTGGTGAAGTCGCGTACAAACTAGAACTTCTGGAGGGAAGCCATATTCATAACATTTTCCATGTTTCATGCCTGAAGAAGGCTGTAGGGCAGGACGTCACGGTAGCCATAGACCTTCCACCGCTCAATGAAGAAGGAAAGCTCATATTGGAACCAGCGGAGGTCATCGAAGTACATGAGAAGACTGCGGAACCGCACGGTGAAGGAATATCTGGTTCGTTGGAAACACTTGCCATTGGACGATGCGACGTGGGAAGGCGAGCACATTCTCCAACACTTGGCATTACATTTGCTTGAGGACAAGAAAATTTGGGACAGGAGGATTGTAATGTTTCCATTATAAAATAAATCATTTATCAAAGTATTGTAACGAGCCGATTGATTTTATGTATCTCAGACCCATTCTTATTTTGTTTCCGTAGTTTGTGTCATCGTCGGCTATCTTTGTACACCCTCAAAAAGTTTTCCCCGATGGGTATTTAAGCACGGCTTAGAGGTAGTCTTTAAAATGCTTTCGGATTATTTTCTATGTACGACAAATTCCTGTTGGAGTTCTTTGTTGTTCGCCATTTCGGAAGTGAAAGACCACCTCTATTTGGCTTGTCTCAATTTCGATGGGAAATCAACCCTCACCCTCTTTTGTCACCTGTAATACTTTGCTCGGATTTGGCAAATCGGAGCACCATCATTTTGCGAATTGGAGAAGTCATTGTGTTTAATTTGATCAATTATCTGTTGTGTAATGTGGTAATTCAATCTCTGTGCTATCTGCATTTTAATTCTCTTTATTTTCCACACTCACCCATGCTCCATTACCTTCTGCCCATCACAGTACAGCCTAGACATTCCCCTTCAGGCACATCACGTAAGGCCTTCATTAGTGTACAACTAAGCCACCGTACAACTTTCCCATCCAAGCAATCGCCCTCACACCATCCCCTTATCCATCATTTGCAAAATTGCTTTTCGTACGACCTTTTCTGGCCTCTAAAGCCACCCACCATCAGACTGTACGGCCTACCATTTCCCATCGTACGACCTTGACTTCCTTCTACCATACGGCCACCATATGGCTGTGACTCCAACCCACCATACGACCTCCAGATTTCCCATCGTACATTCATCAACTAGTTTGCTTAGCCACCACCATACGACATCCAAACTTCTGTATGGGCATCTCCTGCTACACCGTACATTGCATATAGTACATCTCTCTTAATTTGGCAACCGTACATCTTCCCAAGTCCGTACCACCTTCTCAGTGTGTCCGTATGGTCCCAATCAATAACGCAATCACATGGACATAGACACGGGAACATTACAAAGCAACGCTTGAAGAATGGACTATGCACCATCTTCTTGCATGGACATTAGAAAAAATGTCATCCATGAGTTGTAGAAGAGAGCGCAAGAAAAATCAGGGCTTCTTTGCATGGGCTCAAACCCTCAATCCGGAGCATGCTCAGATGGCACAGTTTCTACAGGAAAATGTCCGTGACATGATTTCTACAAAAAATGTCAAAAAATGGACCCAAATTTTCATGAGCATCCCTAAAACTTGTGATTTTCAGAACCTTCTATGCATTTGACAGGAGAATAAAAATGCCAGCAATTTCAAGTGTAAAAATCTCCACAGCTAAGTTGAGATAAGCACCCACATTTGTTTTCCATTAAAAAAGTGACTAAAAGAAATTTCTGAAACATTAATATCTCAGGAATCCACAAATTTTGTTTAGAATTTCTTTGTTACCACTGAGTAAATTAACAAAGGAGGTGAAGACTCCTTTCAAAGAGATTACTAGACGATGTTTCTGAAATAGAAACAATCATGAACTGAAACAAAACAAGAAAAATAATAAAACTAATAAATTTATCTAAACTACTATGTTGACCATTAAATATAACAAAACTTTAATAGTTTCCTGGTGATTGGTGAAGTGTTTCTAATTGTGCCAAGGATGGAAAACTTGGTAAGGTTCAGTCTTCCTCTCATTAGCATCTGTTGCTGGAACAAATAAATTAACTCTGCAAACATCAATGATATTGGGGCCAGGGTGCTGAAACTTTTATCAGGGCAGCGTCTTCTTTCAGAGCCTTTATGCCATTTGAAAATTAGGTACTGTGTCAGGAGGTTGCTGGCTGATTGTTGAATCTTTGTTTGGAGCTGAACGTGGATGGGCATATCAGTAAGGACAGGTTGGAAGAATTGTGAACTGTTGTCGTCTTCTTTGTATGGACATGGTGAAAGGTTCAATAAGCATTCTCTGGGTTTAGACTGCTGTTTGAATGCAATTGGTGCTTATTGTGCTGCTACTGCATACTCCATAATTGTGAATGTAATTGCTGCTGTTGTTTTCAGAATGTTACCTGTGATGAAAGGTCATAGATTTCTAGTTATTGTGATTTATCCTTTCTTGTGAACCAATATAAGTTCTCTTCCATATTGGTTGTCTGCTGTTCATGTTCTGTTATTCTAATGCTAAAATACTTATACTTTCCTTGATCAAATTAGTGGCATTTGGGATAAAATTGATGGGGGATATTCAATTAACTCTATAAAAAATGGTTTTTGCCAACCTATAATATCCCATAGTAAGATTTATTTGTGCTATAAGTATCTATCTTGTTTAATTTTTTGTTGCAAATGTTATTGTTCCATTTCCAGTGACATTAACTTTATACAATCATAATCTACAATTTAATTTAGTGCTGTTTCATGTATAATTCTAGTACTAGCAGGAGTTCTCGTGTATTAAATCTTTCTTTAATCTCCACCAAGTAAGAACTTATGACATTACTTGTTGGAGCCAGTACAAAAATCTGTTAGATAAGCATTTTCATTGTGTTAGGAGCTGTCAATGTAATCGCCTTTTTGAAAAAAGAAACATAATGGTAATATATATTGAATTAGCAATTCTAAGCTAAACTTGCATGAGCGTTGACATGTCAGTATGAACTAAAACTGAGAAATGCAGCTACAACAGAAGCTTAGAAGTGTAATGGACACCCTAGAAATGCCCAAAAATTGAACCAACTGCTGATAGGAATTTAGTCAAATAATTTGCATCCAACACTTAATTTCTCCATTAAATGTTTAAACCCCTTTATGGCTTCAGAAATAAAATGTTTGTTTGTTTTTATGTCTTTGCATAGATTTGAAACCACATAATATGAACAAGAAGGAATTTATAATAATATGCAAACTAAAGATTCAACTACTGCTGAAATAATATTAATTTTTGAATTAATAAAACCAAATACATAGCAGACATTTCAACTCACTAATTACTCCAACATTATAACATAATATTTTAGTAATGACTTCCCATCTTGCTGCTGCAGTAATATGAATAGTGCCATACTACAGTGCTGCTACAGTAAAATCTGCCTTCAATCAGTCCAAGACCCTCATAAATCATCCCTTCATAATGGCATAAGCATCGGACAAGAAGTGAGAATGATATGAGCAAACACCCAATCCGCCTGTAGCTGGAAATGCGCCCAATCTGCCTGTTAACGAAGCTGATAGCAATGAATTCCAAAGGCCAAACCCCAAGGGAATGACGTCCAGAATGTTAGAAGAGAGGACAGACCTCCTCTAATGCCAAGAACGGATCTGCAACTCACACATCAATTTTCTTCTCATATTCAACCTGCTGAATGAAGCCACTAAGGCTCCCTTTTATTCTTTCTTCAAGAGTTGATTCTACTCACACGAGCAATGTGGGGTAAAAGATGTGCAATATAAAACATATTAAAATAATCACTTATGTCTCCCTTAGGTGCCCCTTTTTGATTAGCACACATTCCCATAAAATCTAATATTAAAGTAACACTTTAATATTTACAACTAAATTAAATGTTATTTTAATAATATTTTAGGTATTAAAATATATTAGCAATTGGACTTTGAATTGCATGAGTGATAGCTCGTCGAAAAGCTCTTGCCGAGTAGTATCAAATTCAGTCACCAAAACTAGTCTCCCTTGTGTCTTGCTGACTTACTAAAAATAGTAAGTATGCCTGAGACTAAGTAAATCAACTCCGTTTTGGGCCAAACTGGAGATGACTAGGCCAAAACAATCTAAGATCCCTTTAAGCCCTTCGTTAGCGCTCGGGACTATGTAGAACTAGGCTAATGCACACACACTTGGTTGCCTGCTAATGTGGGGACATTATAGTCCGCCCCCTTTGAAATTGCTTGTCCTCAAGCTATCTTAGTTCAGCCTGCTGAATAACCTGCTCACTCTCCCATATAGCATCCTCCTCTGGCAGGTCTTTCCATCTGACCAAATAGTCCTTCACTAACCTAGTTCTGAGTTTCCTCTCTTGGGTGTCCAGAATAGCCTCAGGTACTAACACAAGCTTTCCCTCTTCATCCAAAGGGGGTAAATCTGTAGAAGGAACTACACTTTGACCAATGGCTTTCTTAAGCCTCGACACATGAAATACATTGTGCACTCGACTGCCCTCTGGAAGCTCAAGCTCATAGGCGACTTCTCCCACTCTGCAAATCACCTTGTAGGGACCATAAAATCTAGGCTTTAGTTTCTCTGCTCCGCTCCTCTTGAGCGATGATTGCCTATATGGTTGTTGCCTCAAATACATCATATCCCCTACTTCGAAACTGCGCTTTACTCTATGCTGATCAGCATACAACTTCTGCTGATTTTGAGCTTCTTGTATGCTCTCTTTGAGTGCTCTCAGGATATCGTTACTATCCTGCAACAGGTCTTTGGCTTTGGGCACTTGGTTGTTCCCCAAAACTAAATCCATGAAGCTAGGTGCTTCATACCCATATAATGCCATAAATGGAGTCATCCTGATGGTCATGTGATATGTGGTATTGTAACAATACTCCCTCATGTATAACCACTTGATCCACTCTCTGTGCTATGTAGTCACATAGTTCCGCAAATAGCCTTCCATCCATCTGTTTACTATTTTTGTTTGCCCATCTATCTAAGGGTGGTAACTCTTACTAGGTGTAAGATCTGTACCGCATAGCCTGAACAACTCCTGCCAAAAGGCGCTCATGAACTTGCTATCCTTGTCACTAATAATAAATCTTGGTATCCGATGCAACTTAAAGACCTCTCTAAAGAATAAATATGCAACCTGTGTTGTTGTATAAGTAGAAGGAATAGCAAAGAAGTGAGCGAACTTTGTTAATTTGTCTACCACCATATAAATACAATCTCTTCCCTCCACTCGTAGTAAACCAATGATGAAGTCCATAAAAATACTTTCCCATTTCCTGTCCGGAATGGGCAAGGGCTGTAGTAAACCTACAAGAAATGTGTGCTCTGCCTTATTCTGCTGACAAACTGCACACTCCCTGACATACCTCTGAACATCACCCTTCAGCCCTCTCCATGAGAACCGCTCTCGGATTTGTCTATAGGTCTTGAAGACTCCTGGATTCCTAGCTGTAGGTGCATCATGAAATGCCCTCAAAATCTCCTCTCTAAACTGTGATGTAGGGATCAAATAAACCCTGTTCTGAAATCTGATCAACCCATCCAACACTGCATACCTATCATCCTAAATGGTGCCCATAACTATCACAGAAGCCCAATCATGTTTTGCATACTTTGTTGCAATTCAATCTCTCCAATCTCCTGAAACCTTTGCCAAAGCACATAAGTGAGGTCTCTGAGATAAAGCATCAACCACTACATTTTTCTTACCTTTGACAAACTCTATATCAAAGTCATAAGCTTGCAATTTAGTAACCCATTTTTGCTGCCGATCGTTAAGATCATGTTGGCTCATGAAATATTTAATACTGTTGTGATCAATTTTGATCACAAAACGTCCACCTACCAAATATGATAGGAATTTGGCCAATGCATGGATTATGGCCAACATTTCCTTGTCGTAGATAGAATAACTCATCTCAATTCCTCGGAGCTTCCTACTCTCGAATGTAATGGGGTGTCTCAATAAAGCTCCTATCCCGTTTCCTAAATCATCACATTGAAGCTCAAATGGCTTCGCGAAATTAGGTAGAGCTAGAACTAGACAAGATGACATCACCTGTTTGAAGTGGTCAAAACATCCTTGTGCTGCCTTTGTCCATGTAAAGGCTCCTTTCTTGGTAAGATTTGTCAAAGGTGTAGGAATCTATGAGAATCCCCTAACGAACCTCTTATAAAAACCACATAAACCAAAGAACCCCTTAAGCTGTGTGAGGTTTATGGAGTAGACTAATCCACAATAGCTCTAATCTTTTCAAGATCAACTCGAACACCATCGACACTAATGATATGCCCAAGATAAAGGAGCTCAGTCATGCCAAACTCGCATTTTGATTCCTTGGCATACAATGACTCTCTATCCATAATAGATAACACCTCTTCCAAATGCTGCAAGTGCTCCTCCTAGGTCTTATTGAACACTAAGATGTCATCAAAGAAGACCAAGACGAACCTCCTCAATTGCCTCCTGAACACCAAGTTCATACAACTTTGAAATGTGGTAGGTGCATTGGTTAGCCCAAATGGTATAACCATAAACTCGAAGTGACCCTAGTGACATCGGAAGACTGTCTTCTCAATGTCCTTTGCTCTCATCTTGATCTAGTGGTCTCCGGATCGTAAATCGATTTTGGTGAAGAAGTGTGCACCATGCAACTCATCAATTAGCTCATCAATCCTAGGAATAGGATACCTGTTTTTAATTGTTTTTTTATTTAGTACCCTGTAATCAATGCACATGCACATCGTCCCATCCTTCTTCTTCACTAGAACTACTGTTGAAGAAAAGGGCTTTTGCTAGACCTAATGTGCCCCATCTCTAATAGTTCCTTAATTGCCTTCTCTATCTCATCCTTGTATTTCCTAGGATGATGATCGGGGGTAATCATGATTGGTTTGGTTCCCTTCTTGAGCTCAATAACATGTTCTATTCCCCTGTCAGGAGGAACTCCGTGTGGAATATTACCAAATACTTTGGTATGCTTGTCAAGTATCTCTTGGATGTCCGGTGGATGATTCTTTACTTGTGGCTCATGTGGGGTTGGCATGATGAAACACTTTGCTGCCCACTCTATGTCATTATGCCGAAAAAGTTTTTGCATTCTCCTTAGGGAGACTACTATGCAACTCCCATCCAAAAGTTTTTTGAGTACAAAATTTCTTCACTCATGCTAGAATCTCATCTCTAGTTTTGCTAGGTTGAGTGTGAACTCAACTAATGAGGTCATCCATGTCATACCGAGGATGACATCATAGTCACCCATGTTTACTACATAGAACTCATCCTCTAACTCATAGCCATCTCCAAATCTGATGTGAAGATTAGATATCTTCTGAGTGCATAATAATTTGTCACCATTAGCGACCATGGCTCTAAACCCAACATGCTCCTCAGTTTGTAAGCCTCTCATGGCTACTAACCATGCATCTATGAAGTTGTCTAGCCCCATTGTCAATGAGAGAGATCACTTTCTGCCCCTGGATAGTACCCTTGACCCTAAATGTGATCACCTTTTGAGCCCATGTCAATCGTGCCAACAACCTATCATCCTTATGAATGATGTTCTCCCCTGGAGTGCTACTCTCATATGAATTAGAGTGCTGATCCTCCCCCTTTGATTGTGACTCTTCCACTGAAAAATACTCCATTTGATTTGCATTAGCCTTGAGAGGGCACTTATGCGATAAGTCCCAAGGCTCTCTACAATGAAAACACAACTTCTTCTTCCTCAACTCATTTAGGGTGTCATTATCCAACTTCTTATTATCCCCTTTTGGCTGTGCATCCTGGTAAAAAAGTTTTTTGTCCTTATCCTTCTTCGTATGTGAATCCCTAGGCTGAAATCTACTCTTAAAAGTAGGTGCTAAGTCACGAGCCTTCTTAGTGGCCTCCTATAATGTGGCTGGGTCATGCCCTTTGACCCAACCCCTTAAGGGATCTGAGAGTCCATCCATAAATAACACTACTAATCTCCTCTGTAAAATATTTGTAACCAACACAACTAACCTCTAAAATTCACTGATGCATGTCTCAACCGATCCCCACTGCTTGAGCTGTGCCAACTCTTATAACTGTAACTCGAAATCATTGGTATTAAATCTCTCTATGAGTCTTTCAATGAACTCCTCGTAAGATGTGATCTGATTATGCCCCAAGGTTACCATGCCATGGTGCCACCACTCATGTGCTGGACCATCCAAATGAATAGCTGCATACTTGATAGCCTCCTTCTCAGGTACAGGATTCAGTTGAAAGTATGTATCTACCATTTGCACCCAAGCTTGTGCAATCATCTTCTCTGAAGCATCATATTAACGTAAAGAAAGTTTTCCAACTTTCTTTGTCAACTTAAAGTTTTGATTCCTCCCTCCTGCTCTAGACATGTGTCTCATCCTCATGTCCATATAATCTCTGAGGGAAATATCCGCCTGAAACTCCAGTCCACTAGCCTCCCAGTCCTTCGTGAATTGATCCTGTAACTCGGTAATTTGCGGTTTGTTTATTGGTTGAACCAGATCTCTGGGTGGAAAGGTGGGTAGAAGAAGTCTCGAGCTCGTTGTCTGAGCTAGTCGTGCAACCTATCTAAAGTTATTTGCCTCATTCCCATTGTTGCCATGTCCATTATTATTACCATTAATGTTATTCTCAGGACCATTGTTGCTTCGGCCAACATTATTATCATTGCCCCCATATCCATTGTTTACATCACCTAGATTAATATTGACACCCATCTATCTAGCCATAAGCTACAACATCATATCCATTCTCCTATTCTGCTTCTGTTGCATACGCTGCGCCTCCTCTAACATACCTAGTAACCGTCTGAACATTACCTCCTCCTGATTTGGACTGGCATTCCTGCCTCTGCCTAGTCCTGTATTCCTGTCATCTCGGTCACCCATACTGCTGTCTTGTTCAAAGAGTATCTCCTCTGTGTCTGTATGACTGGATTCTATGTCCACTTGCACAGATGCACTAGACTACTCGCTCTGTGAGTCTGAATCTTTGTTGTCTTGCTTTGGTATTGCGGAAGTTAATGGCCTCTGTCACATGCTCAAGCATACATTCTAAACCTGTTTTATTTCTGACTTTAGTGTTTTGACATTTCGTTAAACACTTTTCCCTTTATCTGGCTGTTCCAAATTCCCTATAAGGCTTCCACAGGATGGAAGCACTTAAAGCTTTGATACCACTATAATGGACACCCTAGAAATGCCAAAAAACTAAACCATCTGTTGATAGGAATTTCGTCAAATAATTTGCATCCAGCTCTTAATTTCTCCGTTAAATGTTTAAACCCCTTTATGGCTCCAGAAATAAAATGTTTGTTTGTTTTTATGTCTTTGCATAGATTTGAAACCACGTAACATGAACAAGAAGGAATTTATAATAATATGCAAACTGAAGATTGAATTACTGCTGAAATAATATTAATTTTCAAACTAATAAAACTAAATACATAGCAAATGTTTTAACTCACTAATTACTCTGTAATATTCCGTTCCTGTACATTTACCAAAATAAAACCTTTCTCCAGACACATTCGGCAACTTGATGGACTCAGTACGTGTTTAGAGACTAGTATGAATGTTGTGATAGCACATGGAATGAATAGCAATTGTCCAGACCAAGGGAAGGCCGTAGAGGACAGTCTATACGGTATTGTAGGAGGGAAAAGAGTGTGTCGTACGGTGGCACAGAAGGGGCCGTACGGGAGTTGGTTGGTGTACGGAGGATGCTGAATGGTGTGGCCGTACGGGAAGTGATGACAGGAGGGTTGTACGGTGGAGGGGCTAGCTTGGCCGTACGGTGTATGTGACGTATGCTAAATGCAAAGTGGTTGTACACAAGGATGATGACATTTGGGCAGGCCGTATGGTGAGTGGGGGAGGGAAAAACAAGAGGGTACAAAGTGTGGTGGAAGTCGTGTGGGAGGGTGAAGGCGTTGCCAGAATGGGAGGCCATACGGTGTATGAACTGGAGATGGATGGTTGAAATTTGTATGGGGATACGCAAAGAGTTTTGCAGACTAACAGATAGTTCAAGCAAGATTTAATACAGACAAACAACAATTAGAAATACATAAAGCGAAAGAGTAGATCGAACCAACACAGTAGATATTTGCAATATGATGATGCTCCGATTTGCCAAATCTGAGTGAAGTGTTACAGGCGACAGAATAGTGTGAGGGTTGAATCCCACCGAAACTGGACAAGCCAAATAGGGAAGGTCTTTCACTTCCAAAATGACAAACAACAGAGAACTCCAACAGGAATTCGTAGTACATAAAAATAATCCAAATTGCATCCCTAAAGACAACCTACATGCTGTGTTTAAATATCCGTTGAGAACAACTTTCCGAGGGTTTACAAAGATAGCCGACGGCAAGACAACTACGGAAATAAAAATAAAAATGGGTCTGAGATACATTAAATCAATTGGCCCATTACAATAGTTTGATTTATGATTTATTTTATAACAGGAACATTACAGTCCTCCCGTCCCAAATTTTGCTTGTCCTCAAGCAAATGCAATGCCGGGTGTTGGAGAATGTGCTCACCCTCCCAAGTCGCGTCGTCCAATGTCAAGTGTTCCCAACGGACCAAATATTCTTTCACAGTGCGGTTCCGCAGAGTCTTCTCACGAACTTCGATGATCTCGGCTGGTTCCAATATGAGCTTGCCTTCTTCATTGAGTGGTGGGAGGTTTGTGGCTACCTTGACATTCTGCCCTACGACCTTCTTCAAGCATGAAACATGAAAGATGTTATGAATATGACTTCCCTCCGAAAGTTCCAGCTCGTAAGCGACTTCACCAATGCGATGGATGATGCGATAGGGGCCATAGAAACGTGGCTTCAATTTTTCTTTTCCCTTCTTCAATGAAGATTGTCGATATGGCTGGAGCCTGAGATAAACCAAGTCTCCTACTTCGGAACTCCTCTCCATTCGATGTTTTTCGGCGTACATCTTTTGTTGATTCTGTGCCCGTTGTAGGTTTTCCTTCAGGTGTTGTAGGATGTCCTGTCCCTCCTGAAGCCAATCCTTCACCCTCGATGTGTGGCTGTCTCCCAATATTGTGTCGATGAAGGATAGGGGTTCGTACCCGTACAAAATTTTGAATGGTGCCATCCCGATGGACATGTGATATGTGGTATTGTAGCAATATTCTCCCAGGTGTATCTACTTGACCCACGCATGTTGTGTCGAGACATAATTTCGAAGGTAACCTTCGAACCACTTGTTCACAATCTCCGTTTGTCCATCTGTTTGAGGTGGTAACTAGTACTCGGTGACAATTCTGTCCCTGCCAATCAAAACAGTTCTGTCCAGAAGACACTGATGAACTGTCCGTCCCAATCACTGACAATGTTTTGGGGTAACCCATGCAGACGAAAGACTTCTCTAAAGAACAGTTCGACAACTTGTGTGGCTTGAAAATTTGAGGGGATGGCGAAGAAATGTGCGTACTTTGTCAATTTGTCAACCACCACAAAATTACAATCCTTCCGATTCACCTTGGGAAGCCCCGTTATGAAATCTATTGAGATACTTTCCTTCTTATGTTCTGGAATTGGCAGTGTTTGCAGTAACCTGGCAAGCAGAGTATGTTCGGATTTGTTTTGTTGGCAGACCACACACTCTCACATACTGCAACACGTCCTCTTTTAATCCTTTCCATGAAAACCTCTCTTGTAGACTTCTGTACATTTTGAGGAAGCCTGGGTGTCCTGCCAAGGGTGAGTCGTGTAACTCCTTCAGGATCTTCTGCTTCAATTTAGATTCAGGTATTAGGAATATCTAACTCTTATAGTAAATGATGTCATCTACTACTTTGTACCTGTCATCCTTGGCGATGCCATCCATTAGCTCACAAGCAAATGTGATTTTGGAATATTCTACCAACAATTATGCTTTCCAATCAGCTGAAATTTGGGTTAATAAGCAGACGGCGGGCTTTCTAGACAAAGCATCTGCAACCACATTGTTCTTTCCTTTTACATATTCAATGTCAAAATCAAAGGCCTGAACCTTGCTTACCCATTTCTATTGCCGCTTGTTCAAATCTCGTTGCTCTAGAAAATATCTCAAACTATTGTGATCAGTGCGCACGACAAACTTGGCACCTACTAGATACTATCGGAACTTGGTTAGTGCATGTTAGATGGCCAACATCTCTTTGTCGTAGATGGAATAGAGGCATTCTGTCTGCATAAGCTTCCTGCTCTCATAAGCTATGGGGTGTCTATCCTGCATCGGTATTGCACCAATGCCTTCTTCGGATGTGTCGCACTCCAAAATGAATGGTCAGGTGAAGTCAGGTAATGCAAGTACGGGTCAAGTGCTCATTGCCTCGTTCAATTTATCAAAAGTGAGTTGTGCCTTTTCGCTCTACTGGAAAGACCCCTTCTTTGTCAAATCCGTCAGAGGTGCGCTGAGTTGAGAGAATTCTTTGACGAACCTGTAGTAGTAACTGCATAGCCCAAAAAATCCTTTCAAATCTGAGTGATTTTGGGGGAGGCCAATCAAGGATAGCCTGAATTTTCTCTTGATGCACTTGAACTCCGTATTTATTGACAACATGCCCCAAGTACAATATTTCTATCATGCCAAATTCACATTTGGATTGATTGGTGAACAAAGATTGCTCCTCCATGATCTTTAGGACTTCATTTAGATGCTTCAGGTGCTCCTCCCATGTCCTGTTATAAATAAGATCATCAAAAAATACCAATAAGTACTTTCACAGTTGTTTCTTGAAAATGTGATTCATGCATGATTGGAATGTAGCAGGTGCGTTTGTCAATCCGAACGGCATGACCAGAAACTCGTAATGTCTGTAGTGGCAACGAAAGGCCGTCTTTTCTATGTCTTCCTCCCTCATGCGGATCTGATGGTATCCAGAATGGAGATCTATTTTCGAAAAATAGACTGCGCCATGCAACTCATCTATCCTTGGAATGGGATATCTATTCTTTATTGTTTTTTTGTTCAACGCACGGTAGTCCACACACATGTGCATCGTCCCATCCTTCTTTTTGACCCAAACCACAGATGACGCAAAAGGGCTGGAACTGGGTCGGATCCATCCTTTCTCTAGCAGTTCCTGAATCGTTTTTTCGATCTCATCTTTGAATTTCTTCGGATGGCAATATGGTGTGGTTATGATTGGCTTGGCTCCTGCTTCCAACTCAATAGTATGCTCAAACCCTCGATGAGGCGGTATGCCAGGAGGAATGTCAATGAGAATTTTATCATGTTTACTCAAAATATTCTGGAGTTCATCATCTTGTGGAGGTGTTCGATGCCCATTTATAGGTTACGTCGAGATAAAACAATGCGTAACCCACACTATGTTATCATGCCGAAAAATTGGATCCATCCGATGCGCAGAAACTTCCTTCGGACCTTCATTTTCCATTCCACGGAGGACAACCTTCTTTCCATCGGCAACAAAAGTGAAGTCTATCCGTTTGAAACTTTGAGTGTATTCATCAAGTGTCTCCATCCGCTGTATGCCTAGAATAACTTCCATGTCATCCGGGTCTACTATGAAGAAATTCTTAGTCATCGTGTGATTCGCCATTGTAATACTTAGTTGAGGAACAAGGTGCATGTAGGGCAGAAGAGCCCCTCCGGCAACCTTGACTTGAAAGCTTGCGTGCATCTCCGTAGGTATACTTCTTCGCTTTACTAAGGATGAGTTTATGAAATTTAGAGTGGCTCCGCTATCTGGCATCACCGTAACCCATTGCCCTTGGAGGGTTCCTTGTACACGAAAAACTGTGCACCTCGGGCGACCGGCTAGGGCAATGGTTCCTCCGCGCCGTACCAAAGCTGTAATTCTTTCCGTACGGTTTAAACTGACCATGTTGGTGTCATCATGAGGTTGGTTGTCTTCGACAGGCATTTCTTCGTGTTTGTCCTCATCAACGGACACTACCTCAATTTAATGGATCTTCCCTTTTCTGAGGTATGTGTGGCCAGGCTCCCAAGGTCCCTTGCAATTGAAACACAGTTTCTTTCTTCAGAGTTTCTGTCTGGTAGCTTCGTCCAACTACGGCTTCCTGGGTGGAGGTTTATTTTCCCTTGGAAACGCCAATGGTTTAGCATGTAACTTCGAGAGGATGACGCGAATGACGATGCCATACTCCGCGCCTTAATGATAGCCTCTGACAGGGTGACAGGGTTGGACCCCTTTACCCAACCTTTCAGAGGTTCTGTCAATCCATCCATGAAGAGTACTACCCGTCTTCTTTTGGAAATGTCCATGACCAAAATAGAGAGTTTCTGAAGTTCCGCAATGTACTGATCGACTGATCCATTTTGTCTCAGCTGTGCCAAATCTTTGAAATTGAGTTCCGAATCTTTACCATCAAATCGATCTACCAATCTCTTAGTGAATTCTGTGTAAGTATTTATCTGATCATGCCCTAGTGTGATAATGCCATGATGCCACCATTCATGCGCGACTCCCTCCAAGTGCAGTGCCACAATTTCGATTGCTTCTTCTGGCATAGGATTCAATTGGAAGTAAGTATCGGCCTTCATTACCCACGCTTGCACAGATATGGAACCGGATCCGTCAAATGGAGACAACTTTACTTTACTCAACTTTCTTTTGAGATCATCGTTAAAATATCCTTTGTTTCCACCTCTCGAATATCTCATTCTCAGATCCACGTAATCTTTGTAGGATATATCTTCCTCAAGATTTGCATTCTTCCAATCTTCTCTCAATTGTTCTTGCATCTCTTCAAAGGTTGGTTGTTTCCCTCCGTGTTGTGCCTTCGTCCGTGAAGGAAAAGTAAGTCGGCATGGAAGTTCGAGAGTGTGCTGGATGAGGGTTTGATTTACTCAACACCAAGTCTGCATTGTGACCATTTTGTTCGCCGGATATTTTATTGCTCACCAACTTCATGAGAGTCTCTTCCATGAGTCGCTGCGTATCAATGATATGTGCCTGGTTCTTAGCAAGTTCCCTCAATAGTGCCACGAGTTCAGCAGTTGTCGGTTTTGGTTCGACAACCATTCGATCAACGGAATGTGTCCTTCTCTTCCGGCTATAAATTCTCATTCACTGTGCACGGGTTACCAGGATCGAAGAGCTCTGATACCACTGTAATATTCCGTTCTACACATACCAAAATAAAACTTTTCTCTAGACACGTTCGGCAACCCGATGGACTCAATACGTGTTTAGAGACTAGTATGAATGTTGTGATGGCATACGGAATGAATAGCAATCGTCCGAACCAAGGGAAGGCCATACAAGATAGTCCGTCTGATATTGGAGGGCAAAGAGTGTGTCGTACGGTGGCATAGAAGGGGCTGTACGGGAGTTGGTTGGTGTATAGAGGATGCTAAATGGTGTGGCCGTACGAGAAGTGATGACAGGAGGGCCGTATAGTGGAGGGGCTAGCTTGGCCGTATGGTGTATGTGACGTATGCTAAATGCAAAGTGGTCGTACACAAGGATGATGGCGTTTGGGTAGGTTGTACGGTGAGTGGGGGAGAGAAAAACAAGAGGGTATAGAGTGCTGTGGAAGTCGTGTGGGAGGGTGAAGGCGTTGCCAGAATGGGAGGCCGTACGATGTATGGACTAGAGATGGATGGTCGGAATTCGTATGGTGATACGCAGAGAGTTTTGTAGATGAACAGATAGTTCGAGCAAGATTTAATACAGACAAACAACAATTGGAAATACACAGAGCAAAAGAGTAGATCGAACCAACACAGTAGATATTTGCAATATGGTGATGCTTAGATTTGCCAGATCCGAGCGAAGTGTTACAAACGAGGGAATAGGGTGAGGGTTGAATCCCATCGAAACCGGACAAGCCAAATAGGGAAGGTCTTTCACTTCCGAAATGGCGAACAACAGAGAACTCTAGTAGGAATTCGCAGTACATAGAAATAATCCGAATTGCATCCCTAAAGACAACCTACATGCCGTGCTTAAATACCTGTTGGGAACAACTTTCCGAGTGTGTACAAAGATAGCCGACGGCAACACAACTACAGAAACAAAAATAAAAGTGGGTCCAAGATACATTAAATCAATCGGCTCATTACAATAGCTTGATTTATGATTTATTTTATAACGGGAACATTACATACTCTAACATTATAACATAATATTCCAGTAATGACTTCCCATCTTATTGCTGCAGTAATATGAATAGTGTCGTGCTACAGTGCTAGTACAGTAAAATCTGCCTTCAATTAGTCCAAGACCCTCATAAAATCATCCCTTTATAATGGCATAAGCATCAAACAAGAAGCGAGAATGATATGAGCAAACACCCAATCCGCCTATAGCTGGAAATGCGCCCAATCTGCCTGTTAATGAAGCTAATAGCAATGAATTCCAAAGGCCAACCCCCAAGGGAATGACGTCTAGAATGTCAAAAGAGAGGATAGACATCCTTTAATGCCAAGAATGGATCTGTAAGTCAGACATCAATTTTCTTCTCATATTCAACCAGCCGAATGAAGCTACTAATGCTCCCTTTTATTCTCCAAGAGTTGATTCAACTCACACGAGCAATGTGGGATAAAAGATGTGCAATATAAAACATATTAAAATAATCAGTTATGTGTCCCTTAGGCGCCCCTTTTTGATTTGCACACATTCCCATAAAATTTAATATTAAAGTAACACTTTAATATTTACAACTAAATTAAATGTTACTTTAATAATACTTAAGGCATTAAAATATATTAGCTATCGGACTTTGATTAGCATGAGTGATAGCTCGTCGAAAAGCTCTCACCGAGTAGTATCAAATTCAATCACCAAAACTAGTCTCCCCTGTGTCTTGCTGACTTACTAAAAATAGTAAGTATGCCTGAGACTAAGTAAATCAACTCCGTTTTGGCCCAAACTAGAGATGACTAGGTCAAAACACTCTAAGATCCCTTTAAACCCCTCATTAGCCCTCGGGACCATGTAGAACTAGGCTAACGCACACACACTTGGTCGACTGCTAAAGTGGTGACATTACAAGAAGAGAACTTCAACCCTTTGATTTCCAATTTGCTTGCATGGTAGCTTGGACTTGTAAGGTGCATAGATTTCTTGTCTTACTCTAAAATGATTAAGAAAATTCGTAAAGAAATAATAAAATCAGGATTGCTTATATATGGATATTTTTCATGCATATTTTGCCATTTGTCCAGTCAAGCAGTAATATCATTAATTTTTGGCTTTGATGTCCTTAAGTGATCCTTAGGGCAGTGGGATAGACATCCTTTATGAGTTTCTTCACCACTACAGGAGTTACAGTGATCTTGGATGTGAGGAGTAGGATAGATTAAGATGCAGAGTGCTCTGTGTCCTATCTGCACCACCTTGCCTGGTTCCCTGTCTGTTGGCTGATGAGCATTACAAGATAGTGCATTGGTCCTTTCATTGCAATTGGTGATGGCTTTAGTAATTCCTTCTTTCCAAGTCCTAATAGATATATATGATGCAATTTGTATCGTGTCCTTCCTGTTTCATCAGCCCTTGCTCTTTGTGGATATTTGTTTTGGTTTCTTAACCAGTTGTGTTATTGCACTGCTTCATTTTGTTTTGGTGCTTTTATTTCTTTGTTTTGCTTTCCTAAGATGTTTTTTTTAGAACTTTTCAATGTGAACTATGCATTCTTGTGTTCCATTGTCTTACTTTGATCAGTCGCTGACATTAATGTACTTATCTAAGAAAAACATCTGCAAAGTGATTAACATATAGTACAGTGAGTGTTTCTGACGACGAAGATGTCCTTTTTCAACAGAATAAATCTTTCCTTGGACTAGTATAGAAATGACACCTATGTTGATGCCCGCATCATATGCAAGCTTTGGATTTGGGCTTGACAATTTTAAAAGCTTTAGGAGCGAGGCAATGGATAGTGAGCCAAGCTTTCTCCTTGTATTGCTGTTTATTATGTAATGATCTTCCTTTCAACATTTTTTCAGAAAAACAACTTTGCAGTTGTTTATTTCTTCAAGCTTTGATTCTCAGTTTGTCAATATTGCAACACACGTGTATTTTGTGGTGCATCCTTTTCTGCAGGTTTTTTAATTTTTGTAAGTTAAAAGTAAACTAAAATTAGTCCTCATGTTAGGGTAGACCTATTGATTTTCAGAAGAAATTATTGTGAAAAGAGATTTGATGGAGTATTGCATTAGTTGGATGAAAAATATTTCTTCTTTGGTGTATGGCTTGAAAATTAAATTTAGGAGTGTCATATCTTTATATCTGTTTTTTAAGGCATGTATTATTTGTTTAATAATTTCTGGAATCAGAATGGATAATTTTGAAATTTTAATGATATTTTTCTCAGGAGATTACTTGGATGATCCTGGACAAATGGACTCCAGTGACAGAGTCAAGGTTGAGGATGCTGCTGATCAAACTTTTTCTAGTGGTAATATGATCAGTGAAATAAACAGTTCTGGGGAAAGGGACAAACTGTGTTGTAATGGAGCTATATCCACCATTGCCCATCTTGATCATACTGAAAGCATAAGTAATCACAGAACTTCTAAAGTCACAGAGTCAGAGAATTCTGATCAAGGATTGAAAACAAGTTGCAATGTTGAGGACAGTGATTGTGTTCCTCCCAATACTGAAAGTTCTGAGATTGAAGCCCAAGCTGTTACATTAGAATGTTCACAGCTGTCTGGTGCTGATAAAGATGAGAGACATCATTATTCTTTTGAACATAATAACATGAATCTAAATGAAGAAAGCGCGGACAACAGAGTTGATATTTCACACATGAAGCTTCCCACATCAGTGGCATGTGGCGTATTAACAACTTGTGTAAAAGGAAAACAATTGTCATCCGAGGAGGGGATATCAGACGGACAGAAGGTTTCTTCAGAAGAGAACAATTCTGAGGGTCAGAAAGAATCTGATCCTGTTGGACCGAATGAAGAGTCATCAGGCCAGTTATCTTCTCCTCTATTAGATATGTGTGATATTATGGAATATAATATTTTCTGTAGCTTTTACGTGTTGAAATTTTTTCTAATTGTGTGATTTTTAAAATTGCTTCTTTCTTCAGTATCACATTGTGCTGTTCTAGACTGGAATTTAAAATTCAGACTGAAATTTAAAATTCATTAAGTACCCAACATTTGAAGTCAACTAGAATGCTTTATATGTGCTTTTTGCCGAAGTGCAGCAGTCCAAATGCATTAAGATTCCATTTCAGTCACTCATTGATTTGTTAATTTAACTTCTTTTTAGAATGCCTTTATCTGTGCCTAGGAATGCCTATAGATACTTGGATCCTAACTGCTACTGAATCCAGTTTGTAGGTGTACTTATGTGGATGTATGTCTCTTTTGTTGCTGGTCAGATTAGTGAAAACAGTCAGAAAGCACAGATTTCAATTGCTAAATATGTTGGAATTTATTGTGACTGCATAAAAGGACTAAGAGCTTTATCTGTGGCCATACTAATGCATTGCAGTAAGTATTCGAATGTCAAAATACAGACAAACTTAAGAATTGAAGAGCAAAACAGAGCATCGGCAAAGCAAAACAAAATTTGACTATGGTATCAAAGCCCTGGATGACTGCTTGAAGCTATACACAATCTATATGCCAAGTACTTTTCGAGCACGCATTTTGGCTGGTGCATATATACTTTGTACTTTAATTCCTTTGTTCTTTAATTCTCCATTAAGAAAATCTCAATGTACCTTAGGGTATCCCATTTGGGGAAGTTTATGTTTTGGAAATGGGGGCATGAGGACAGAACATCCCCTCTACTTCCTTATTCTGCAAACATTTTGGGGGATGTTTCGTAGGATACTTCCCTTTGATGCAAGTTTATTGATATCTTAAGGGCGCCAGTACATCTGCCCATTGCTATACAAAAACTATCATAGTTGCATCAAAGGCCTTACGTTTTGCTTGGTGGTGGGGGGCTTCTTCCCACAACACTTTCTTGATTCATAACCTAAAATGTAATTTCCTCTGTTAAGTTTGGTCAGAAATATGGAATTTGGTCAAATGATAAATTTTGTCAAACAACAGTCATGTAAACAGTTCCTTAAGCAAACTGACTGCTGTCATGCTACCATGTTGATTTGTCCCTTGCGGATTACTTGTTCTGAAATGTGGCCCTGCAGAATGAAGATGGCGTCGCACAGCTTCCTGAGTCTGCTTCCTATTCACTGCAAATGCATAGACGTTGTCCCTGCAGGTATTTCTGCGCATGAGTTGTCCCTGTTGTGACCCTGACCTGTTACTCTCGGGTGAGGTGGTCACGTGAAAAGACTGTCATTAAGAGAGCCGAGCTAGTTCGAATTCCCCTTGGCCGCTACACAATAAATGTTACCACCCGAGCTAGGTATTGTGTTACAATTGATGGAAGAGGGAAATGTACTTACATCTGAAGTGAATATCTACTGCTGTGGAGTAACTGATGCCATTTTTAGCCATCCCAACCTCAACTATGCAGATATCAATCTGTGTGATGCTTTGTCTCAAGAACTTCAATCTCCCTTTCTGTCCTGAAGCTACAATCTCTGGATGTTAATGAATCGTTCCATTCCTCAATTCTAAAAGTACCATGTGAGTGCTAGTTTTGCGTCTAGACTCACCTTTTTCCTTAAGGGGTTTCGTCCTTAGGAAATATCCAGTCGCATCTAAGCAACCTTTTAGGATTTGTTTTATAACATATATTTGTTGTATAAATCCCAATGCAAAAGGCTTCCTTTTATCACTGCGAAGTGTGGGGAGATACAAACAATTGAGCAATGTGGGATGAAAGACTATTTTGTCTTTTAGTCACTTAATTTAATTTGTCCTTAAGTGTCTTTAAATAATAAAGTACTTTACATTACAATCCAATAAAATAAAGTGACTAAAACCTTAAGATTTCCCATTTAAATCTCCTCAATTGAAACCCTAACTCCTGTGATTGGCTGGCATCCTAAAACATATGCCATTAGCCTATTTGGATGGAAAGATAGACCAACTAGGCGCCATTAACTAGCGCGGAGAAGGGACATTACATAAAATAAAATTGTTTTGTACTGTACCAAATGGAAAACAACACATTTTTCTTGGGTTTTCTTTGTTAAATACCAAGTAATTGAATATCATTTTTTTACTTTTGGTTTCCCAAGTCAATCCAATTCCAACAGATGCTACGATGATATATCAGTGGTGTTTTTATTTGTCCATTTGTTTTTATAGAGTTTGTGCAAATAATGGCTGTTTTCATATATTTATGATATTATATAAATAATGTGGACATATAACCTAGTTTAACGTCCATATTTAATGACAACTGAATTGTCCTACAAGATTCATTCTTGCTATGAATGCAATGGGTCCCCTTGACCTAGCCACTACTTATATGCCATTGGTTCATTCTTCAATAGGCATGCGGTTGCATTTCCACTCTCCATATGAGAGGTCTTCCATTGCTTGAGAGATTATGTTTTCATGTTCAATTTTTATCTCTACGTAATGTACCCATTTTGGGACATTAGGATTCACTTAAATAATTTAATTTAAAAATTGTAAAATTATATCAAATTTAATGATGACTTAATTTAATTATTTTATAAACTATTAAAATAATTAATGGAGCTCTGTGAATATAGAGAAAAGGAATATGAAGAGACATGCAAAGTAAAATGAAGAGTCATAGGGATGTGTTATAACATTGAGAGGCTCGTTCTTATCATGTTGGGTTTATGCTTGATTATTGCTCTCTCTTGGAGGACTCAAGAACTTTTGGCCTTTTGTTGTTTTCTTAGGATTGATTGCAGATGTAGTTGCATTTCCATCTTGGTATATACTTTTCAAATGCATCAGTCTCTTCTTATATGTATTGCAAATGACACATGGAGAGACATGTTTCCTCATGAGACATGTCTATCCATTATAATTAATAAAATAATAAATATATATGTTTATATACTAGTCTCATAGGTTTAGCCGACTGGAGCTACCAAACATTAACAATCCCTCTTAGCTAGGGAGGATAAACAAGAATTTGAACAACATATTACCTCAATGTAAAAAAAATGGTTTCTAGAGTGTCAACTCATTTGACTTCCCAGTTTATTGAATGCCAACTCATTTGACATTCACTAGGTGCTTTTGAGTAATGGCCTCCTGAATGTCAAGTTGCAAGATATTCACCAAAAACTGTGAGTAATGGCTTCCTGAACATCAATTTGCATACCATTCACCATGTACTCAAAGTGTTTCTCAGGTATGTGCACTCACATTCTCATAATGTGTACAATATAAACATCCACCATGCAAAGTATAATCTATCATGATCTGCAAAGACATCGTAAGATATCTATTATAATAGATTAAGTTATTGAAAGATTGTCACCTTTCAACAACTTATGCAAATACAAGTTATGATCATTTGGAAGTCATCACTTCCTCGTGATGTACATAGGGGGTAGGCCCATTAAAATCACATGGTCACGATGTATGAATCACGGTCCTTTTGACTGCGACAATTTATTGATCACTAGCGAATCCTTCTCAACATTGTTTACTCCTTTTTAATCAATAAGACCAAGATCATTGTAGGTTAACTAAATAACATCCTCAGCTTTCTCTCTTTCTTCCAAGGTTGCCTCTAATAACATGTTAGGCTCCCTTTGAATCTCAATCTCTTTCTTCCTGCAATAACATTCTCCGAGCATAAATAATTTTAACATACCTCTTTATTTTATATTTCCAATAAAAGAAATAAGATAACATAATACTAAACCTTTACCTTTCATACTACCATAATAGATCTCTTTATATTTAACAACATTATAAATTGTCATTATTTCCTTACACTATAAAATATCTACCATAATATGTTAATTATGCAAAGAATTTTAAATTATATAATTACCTTAATATTGGTATCTGACAATAGATAATCATTTATAATGTAAGCAATTTATTATCTTGCCTTATGAGTCATCCAACTCCTCACCATGGCCCCACAATCTTGTTGCTTCCTCACATATATGGGACTCTTCTCGTCCCTTCTATCAACTATTTGACACGACTCCTCTTACTATCAGTCTTGTGATTATCCAAGGTAACAAGTTGATGACATTGAATACTTATTTTCTAACGTGTCTGATTTTTATGATTTGATTTGGTGTTCACTCCATGCACCGTACCTTTGTTGGTGGTGGATTTAATTTGGAGTCCCCTTTGTTATCTATGCCAAGTCAATGTTTGACTTCTCACGCACTACTTCATCCACACATTTCACAACGGTTGGTATGTTGTCAGCTCTGCTGATGAGAATAGAAGTGAGAATATATGACCCCTTAATCTTGGGACGTCTCCTCCGAATTGAAAGGTCTGATAACATGGGACATTGACAGTTATCTGCTCCAATTTTTTTATATGGACTGATCTCTGTTTATCTTGATCTCTATTCTTCCTACTGTTGACTTGTACACAGTTCAAAGGCGTAGGTTTTATGCGTGGGGTAAGTCACTTGTTTTTCTTATTACTCATGCACACTTCTTTGGTGTTTGGCCTTAAGTTTTAATCCTCCACAACTTAAGTCTTAAGTTGCCTTCATGGATGTGTCAGATCCAATGTTATGTATCCTTGTTTTAAAATAGCGTACCTCCGTTCTTCGGTGTCATCGTTTAACTTTAATTCCTTTTTGGTATTTCAAGAATGATTATATATGGTTGCCACATTACTCCTGTTCATACATTCTCAGGTCTTCTTTATGCTCTGTCTTTAATTTCGTAGGCACTCTGATAAGGCTCTAATCCTATTCACAATAGGCACCTATTAATATGGAGTTGATTTAGATCTCTCCCTATCTGATATTAACAATGCCTACATTCTTTTTCTTCCATCTGCTGAATGTTCAATTGAATCTTGTCTAAAAACTCTTCCTTTTAACCATATCTCTACTTCAAAAGTTGTTTCTCTATCAAAATATTCAGGTCTTTAGGATCTTCCTTAAGCAGTAAAGCTTTCTTCAAAGGAACATGGCTTTGATACCAAGTTGTTTTCTTAGGATCGATTGCAGATGTAGTTGCATTGCCATCTTGGTATATACTTTTCAAATGCATCGATCTCCTCTTATATGTATTGCAAATGACACATGGAGAGACATGTCTCCTCATGAGACATGTCTATCCATTATAATTAATAAAATAATAAATAAATATAATATCTCATATATTAACTATATATGTTAATATACATATACATACACACACACATATATATATCACATTATATATGTATATTTATTCTAGTCTCATAGGTTTAGCTAACTGAAGCTACCAAACATTAACACTTTTTGATTTAAAACCTAAGGATAAAAACCTTGTGGATTTTCTCAGTGGATTGGACGGAAATCCAGTTTATCTTTGGAGGTGGATACATGACGGAGTTCATAGCTAGGCATATTTGTGAAGTCATAATTTGAAGAAACAGAGGTATTTAATATTTGCTTAGAAAATAAGGATTCTAGCAATTTGGTTTCAAAATTAATTCAAAATCTTATTTCATTTGGATATTATATGATATTGGATAAAAGAAATCAGTTGCACAGAAATGTTTGTATAAACATTTTGGAAAAAAATAGAGCAAATATCCTAGGAGGATATTATAGTAGTATTAGAGCAGTTACTCCAGCCATCCTGTGGAGTCCATATATCTTTATGCAACAAACACCAGGATAACATCAACCATTGAAACTTCTATAAATTGTAACCTTAAACAGAAAGGAAACTGAAGTGTTTTGTGCCTTGCCCGAATAAAACTTTAGTGGAAGGTGAAAGGGGAAATAGTAAACTTTTTCTTTAGCTACTAGGGTAGGCCATTACGATTGGTGTAGCATCTTACAATCTGTGCAAGAGTACATAAGATTTGGGAAAACAAAATGAAGACAATGGTAAAACAAGAAAGTGATTTTTTTTCCAAATGAATTCAATGACACATTTAATGAACTAAGGGACTTGTAGGAAGAAGAGTAAGTAGGGATTTGGCTCTATGTGATTGCATTACAATTGAAGTCCTTGAAGTTTCTTGATGGCATTCTATTTAAGCTGGAGGAATCGAACACATATTTGACCAAAGTAGACCAATTAGATTGGAGGCTTCTAAATTGGTCTTTGTAACCTTCAATGCTCACTTTGGTCTAGCACAGGTTATTAGAACATCCATGTATAGAGGTGAGACTTGCATTTGCTTTTTGTCACAGTAAGATCATAAAAGTAACAACTCCTATAGCACCCTATGATGATGACATATTGAAGAAGGTTTTACTGCTGATTTTGGAGAACCTACATTGGTTACATGATATCAAAGCCCCTGTAAGAATCCGAACTCCAGTAATACAGCAATATGATTTTAAAAATCCAATAAATTATGAAAACTTAAAAGAAAGCAATTCTGGAGCCATATCGTTCTCCAAATACATCAGACCAAATATATGTTTTGCATACTATTGATCTTGCAGGAATAACTACGGGATAAATTCACACATTCAACATTCATACTCAGGGTCTGTGCCATTAAAAACAATATTGAATTCATGACACAATACAAAATAAGATAATGAAGAACTTGAGTGTGATCGGTGCTGGACTGGCTGTCTATACGGCTTCCCTTGTTCTGCTCTTTACTGGATTGAATTCTGAAAGTCCCAGCTCTGAATGCTGCTCTTGCACTCCCGTCTGCTGTAGGAATCAATAACTGGAGTTGGTTGACTGGACTGCAGCTTCCTTGTTTCCCTACGGCATACTCCACTCACCCCCGATATGTGCAAGGCTGATGGATAACAGTCGTGTTACTGTTGCCTAATGCCCCTCTACTATATTACAGAGTCAGGCCCTCCAGCGTTTGGTGACGGATAGCAAAGACCTGGGCTTATCTCCCAGCCGATATGGAGGTAACTTGTGCCTCACCCTGCTTTCCACTCCCATGCTATAAACTGCAGCAGTATACTGTCATCCCCCTTCACAATGACCCGGCTGCCTCTAGTCTGTAGTGCATATATGAGAACTGGAGTTTACCTTGACCCTGTCCTCTTTCACATACTTCTCCCTTTCTCCTATGTTGTGATTCACTGATTCTATGGTTTTTCCCTTGTTACTGTAAACTAAAACTTCAAATATTCTTCACTGCTAACAGAAGAGAAATGGACTGAGACAAAACGCTATACTGCACTTTCTGTACCTGAACTTGTGTGCACAATCCCAAGAGACATTGGGGCTATGTCCAGTGTCCCAAACTTCTTAAGGGGTTTCATCCTTAACAACGCCAGTCACATTTTCCTAGTGGCAATCCCAAGGAATCTCATTGCTTTTATAATCTGGATATGAGGGGAAGTACAAATAACTAGGCGATGTGGGATAAAAGCCAATTTCGTCTTCTAGTCACTTAAGTTACTTTTGTTATAAAATGACTTTTAAGTCATAAAGTAACTTTATACATCCACTTTATAAAATAAAGTGACTTAACTATAGAAAAGCTCACCCACTTAAATATTTTCAACGAAACCAAATAAACTTCTGTGATTGGTTGGCATCCTCGCGATCAATGCCGTTAGCCTATCCGGATGGGGAGATAGACCAACAAAGCACCAGTAAGGCCTAGCGCAGAGAAGGGGACATTATAGTCCTCCCTTCTCGGGACTGCTTGCCCTCAAGCAATATTAGTGTTGGATGCTGTAGGATTGATTCGCCCTCCCAAGTGGCATCTTCATATGGAAAATCTTTTGAGCAGACTAAATATTCCCTGATGGATTTGTTACACAACTTCCTCTCCCTGATCTCAATCACTTTGGCTGGAACCAAAACTAATTTCCCTTCTTAATCAAGTGGGGGTAATCCAGCTGAAGGCATTACACGCTGGCCAATCGCCTTTTTGAGGCAAGACATGTGAAAAACATTATGGATTCTACTATTATCTGGCAAGTACAACTCATAAGCAACCTCTTCAACCCTCTTGGTAATGCGCTAGGGGCCATAATACCTAGGCTAAAGCTTCTCAGATGTAATATCCCCTTCTCCGCGCTAGGCCTTATGGCGCCTTGTTAGTCTATCTCCCCATCTGGATAGGCTAACGACATTTAATTGGAGGATGCTAGCCAGTCATAGGATTCTATTTGGTTTCATTGGGGAAATATTTAAGTGTGGAACTCTTATAGTTAAGTCACTTTATTTAATAAAGTTGATTTATAAGTTAATTTATGACAAAAGTAACTTAAGTGACCAAAGGCAAAAGTGGCTTTTATCCCACATTGCTTAATTGGTTGCATTTCCCCTCACATCGAGGTTATAAAAGCAAGGAGCTGCATTGGAATTCACACCATGATATATATGAATTTTTTCAAAATATAAAAGGGTTACTTAAATGTGATTGTTTTCCTAAGGACGAAATCCCTTATGGCAGTAGAGGAGTTGGACGTAGCCCCAACTACTCGTGGAGACTATTTTCAGTTGCACGTGGATATTGGAGGAATGATATTCAGCTTCCATCAGGTTTGTTCGAAAATCAGGTTTATTACATATATGTGCAGTAGTGGAATCTCGTAGCAGTAGCCAGAGTTAGGAGGATCAGTTAGCTGAAGGCAAACATATCCCTACACCATATTGCAGATTGTCTGGGCCACGTACTACTAGGTCTGTCGAACACCAGTCGAGTGGATGCTATTGTTGTTAGGGTGCATATACTGTCACACTTCAGGAGGGGAAGAGGCTTACGAATTGCATATAAGAACAGTTGCTAGGAGTCAGGTGTGGTGCGACAGACATTATTAACTGCAGGCAATAGTGCCATGATCTTCAAGACTCATCATCACCGCATTTCGAATGATGAGTATGCCAGGCCGAAACACATAAACAGTCGTCTCACATTATTCTAGGGCTTGGGATGTACAGTCCTCAGGAAAGCGTGGATGTGTGAAGAGTCTAGTCACCTCCCGACAGTGCTAGTGGTATCATGTTGAATCTGCTGCAAGGGGAATAGTGGAAGCTGTTGATACCTCCTCCTCATCTCAGAATACACTCTTACGTCAGGCATGAGTGTTGTGGTGGAATTCAGAACTGGAATTGGCAGCAAGCATGTGTATTGGAGAGCAAAACAAGGAGAGCTGTATAGATAGCAGTATCATCAACAAACACATTCTAGGTTCTTGCTTCCCTCATTTGTGTTGTATTCATGTAACCAATAGGATTTTGATGGTTCAGACTTTGCATATGAATGTGTAGCTTTAAATCTTGTAATAGACAAATGTGGGCTTGGACTAGTATGCTTAGAGAATGATAAGACTCTAAAATTGTCCCCTTCAATTTGTCATAATATATTGGATTTTCTTTCGTACTATTGCATTATTGGACTTTGGGATATTTCATCAGATCCACTTTTCTTCAAGAAACTTTGCTTGTAAGGTTGGAGATGAAATTAAACCATGTTGCCCAACTCAAAATCTTGCTCTATCCGGTGGCGATCAGCGTACATCTTCTGCTGATTTTGAGCTTATAGAATATTCTCCCAAAGAGACCGGAGGATGTCCTATTGACCCTATATCCAATCTGCAGCTAACGATGCTCTGTTGTCTTGTAAGTCTAGATCTATGAATGATAGGGATTCGCTGCCATAGAGAACCCGAAATGTTGTCATCCAGATGAACATGTGGTAGGAGGAGTTGTCGCAATACTCCCTTAAATATAAATGTTTAACCCAAGCTCTCTATTGCCTTGCTACATAGTTGCAGAGATAAACCTCCACTCATTTGTTTACTATTTGAGTCTGCCTGTTTGTTTGTGGGTGGTAACTCGTGTTGGGTGTCAATTCCGTACTTGGAAATTTGAATAATTCTTGCCAAAAAGTGCTAAGAAATCTGCTATACCTGCCGCTCACAATGGTTCGAGGTAGACCATGTAGACCAAAAACCTCTCGAAAAAAAAACTCGGCTACTTGAGAGGCCGACCAATCTGCTGCTATAGCGTAGAAATGAGCAAACTTAGTCAATTTGTCCACAACCACGAAAATGGAATCTTTGACTTGCACTCTCCGCAATCCTATAATGAAGTCCATGGAGATACTCTCCCATTTCTGTGCTAAGATAGGGAGGTTGTAAATATCCGGCCGAAAACTCGTGCTCCGACTTGTTCTGCTGATAAGTCTAGCATTCTCCGACATGTTGAAGGACATCGTCCTTGAGGCCCTTCCATGAAAACCTTTCTCTGACCTGGTTATAGGTTTTGAAGAAAATTGGGTGTCCGGTTGATGGTGCATCATGAAGAGTCTCCATAATTTTTCCTTTCAACTTAGACTCTGGCACAAGATAGATCCTATCTTTATAAAAAATCACATCATTGATTACCTTGTACCTACTGTCCTGGAGTTGCCCATCCATAATTTGACAAGCTTGAGTATTCTTAGAATACTCAACCAGTAACTGGAATTTCCAATCTGCCAATATCTCTGAAATGACACAACACTCTATTACTGAAGGTCTCCTAGAAAGCACATCAGCAACTATATCGTTCTTACCCTTGACATACTCGATGTCAAAGTCATAGGCCTGAATCTTGCTAACCCACTTTTGTTGTCTTTCGTTGAGATCCTTTTGTTCTAAGAAGTATCACAAGCTGTTGTGGTCTATCTTAAACGTGAATTTGCCACCCACCAACTACTGTCTAAACTTGGCTAATGCGTGCATAATGGCTAGCATTTCCTTGTCATAGGTGGAGTACAATCTCTCACTGTCCTTGAACTTCTGACTCTCATAAGCTATCAAATGCCTTTCCTACATCAGAACTACACCAATTCCGCTCCCTGAAGCATTGCACTCTAAGACAAAAGGGCGAGAGAAGTCGGGAAGTTCCAAAACCAGGCATGTGCTCATCACCTTCTTGAGCTTATCAAAGGTCACCTCTGCATCATCTGTCCACCTGAATGCCCCTTTCCATGTGAGATCGGTGAGGGGAGCTGCTGTCTGAGAGAAGCCTATAGTGAACCTTCTATAATAAGAGCAAACATCGAGGAAGCCCCTCAAATCTAATACCTTCTTTGGAGGTGGCCCATCTAGGATTTCTTGTATCTTTTCCTGGTGTACCTTCACCCCATCTGCACCAATCACGTATCCAAGGTAAAAAAATCTTAGTCAATCCGAACTCACACTTCGATTCCTTCGCAAACAGTGAATGCTCCTCCATAATGCTAAGTACCTCATCTAGGTGCTGCAAATGCTCCTCCCAAGTTTTGCTGAAAACCAGGATATCATCAAAGAATACCAGCACGCTCTTGAGCAGTTGTTTTCTAAAAATATGGTTCATACATGACTGAAATGTGGCCTGCATATTAGTGAGCCCAAATGGCATAACTAAAAACTAATAGTGTCCATAGTGGCATTGAAAAGCTGTCTTATGCACATCCTCCTCATAAACCCGTATCTGATGTTATTCAGATCTAAGATCAATCTTCGAGAAATAGACCGCCTCATGTAATTCATCTAGTAACTCATCAATGCGAGGAATAGGGTACCTGTTCTTAATGGTCCTCTTGTTGAGAGCACGGTAATCAATATACATGCAAAGAGTGCCATCCTTCTTCACCAAAACTACCAAAGAAGCAAAAGGGTTGGAGCTGGGTCTAATGTGTCCCATGTCTAAGATTTTCTTAATCTTCCTTTCTATTTCCTCTTTATAATGCATGGTGTGACGATAAGGAGTGGTAATGACGGGTTTGACACCCTCCTCTAACTCAATGATATGCTCAAACCCTCTATCTAGGGGAATACCCAAAGGTATGTCTTCGAAATCCCTTTTGTGCTTATCAAGCATCTGCTGAATGTCGCAGTGAAATTGCTGTCCTGAACCTAAAGTAGCCTTGGACGAAATGAAACAGTGTGCTGCCCACTCAATGTCGTTATGCCTCATAATAGCCTCGATCTTGTTAGCTGAAATCACATTGGGTTCAGCCTTTGGCATGGCCTTGAGAATCATTTGTTGGCCATCTTGTAAGAATTCTACCTGCATCTTATTATGATCAACTGTGTACCTGCCGATAGTATGTAACCATTGTCTTCCCAGCATGGCATCTAATCCATCCAAATCAACAACATAAAAATTTGCCTCTAGAGGAAAGTCATCAAAGTGAATCGAAAGCCCTAGCAGCTTGCTTGTGCGCCTCAATCTATTGCCTCCTGCTACTCTAACTTAGAACTTGGGTATGTCATCAACCTGTAACTTTCTCTTTGAAACCCAGCGCGTGCATATGAAGTTATGTGATGCACCTGTATCTAAAATACACACAATATGCTGCCCTCTAACTACACCCTTCAAGCGAAAGGCGTGACCCGTGGGATCGCTAGAAAGGGAAGCTATGATAGAGACTGCCCCGGAGTGGATTCCTTCTTCCTCTCTTTAGGAGGTTGCTCCTCACTTTCTTCCTATTGCTGCCATCAACATTGCTGCCCCCTTGCTGCTCATCCTCCTCTTCGGAAAGAACTTCGACATAATGTATTTTCCCCTTGCCTAAGCACCTGTGATCCGGTGTCCATGGCTCCTTACAAGTGAAGCATAGCTTGTTCCTCCTCAACTCATTCCGTGTTTCAAAGTCCAACCTTGGGGGAAAGTCTTTTGCTGATTCTTGTTCTTCTGGATCAAAGTATACCCCTTATAAGGTTTCTTAGGAGGTTGTAGTGTCGAAAGTGAGTCTACATCATATGCGATCTTAATAGCATCATCCAATGTGTTTGGTTTAAAAACCTTGACCAAACCTCTAAATCTGTCTTGTAAACCTTTTGTGAACAACATTACCTTATGCTGTTTTGTCATATCTTGAACCATAACCGAGATTTGTTGAAACTCATCAATGAAGTCATTTAAAGATCCACCTTGTTGCAACTGCGCTGAATCCCTATAGTAGACCTCAATGTCCTTCCTGTCAAAACGAGTGATCAGCTTAGAGCTAAAAGTCTTGTAAGATGTAATGAGACCATGATCTTGGGTGACGAGTCCATGATGCCACCAATTATATGCTGCTCCCTCTAAATGGATTGTGGCAAATCTAATAGCTTTTGTTTCCGACATGGGTTTGAGTGTGAGGAACATGTCTAACTTGTGGATGCAAGCCCTAGCAGACGTCTTACTGCTGCCATCAAAATTAGGGAGAGATAACTTGTTCATGGCATGCTTCAAGTCTCTATTTTGTGCTCTAGTCCTCCTGTTCTGCTGTGGTCTCTCTATCTCCCTTTGCTAATTCATGTATTGAACAAAGGACAAATTCTGTTTAATTAGATCAGAGAACAAATCCCATTCATCGTACATGGCCATAACATTATCCGGAAGTAAGCTTGTTGCTGCAGGTTGGGCTAGCTCTTCCTTGACATTATTCTCAGCAAAATTGGGCATCAAAGACCTGTTAGTGTTTCTTGTGGGGGCCTTAATAGCCTGGGGTGATCTTGTCGCACTACACTATGATGACTCAGTGCTCTCCTGTGTGGTGGAGCTAGATGCTGCATAGCACCTGTAAGCTATTGAAGTGCAGTAGCGATATTATTCTGTCCATCTCTAATAGCTTGCAAAGTTTCCTTCACCTCCTGTTCCTATTCATTCCCATCGTGTGTCATTTGAATGATCTGTACCTGTTCAATCTGTTCAACATGTTCAACCTGTTCACCCTATATGCTTGTCTCAAAGGTTAGCTCCTCAACAATTGAGTAACTATCCTCAATATCAATTTGGTCTGAAGATCTTGCCTGTTCAGGTCGGATGTGACTAAAATTATATGGTTTCCTATTCATGCCTATCTTCAATAATTTACCCACAAGTCGGCAGGTCTTGTGGCTCTGATACCACTATAAAATTTCAAACTCCAATAATACAACAATATGATTTTAAAAATCCAATAAATTATGAAAACTTAAAAGAAAGCAATTTTGGATTCATATCATTCTCCAAATACATTAGACCAAATACTTCTACATACTATTGATCTTGCAGGAATAACTATTGGATAAATTGATACATTCATACTCAAGATTTGTGCCGTTAAAAACAATATAGACTTCACGATAGAATACAAAATAAGATAATAAAGAACCTGAGTGTGATCATTGGTGGACTTGCTATCTATTCAGCTTCCCTTGTTTTGCTCTTTATTGGACTTGAATTCCGAAAGTCCCAGCTCTGAATGCTATTCTTGCACTCTCGTCTGCTGTTGGAATCAATAATTGGAGTTGGTCAACTGGATTACAGCTTCCTTGTTTCCCTATGGCATACTCTACTCATCCCTGATATGTGCAAGGCTGATGGAGAACAATCGTGTTGCCTAATGTCCCTTTGCTATTTGTTATCACAAAGTCGGGCCCTCCAGCATTTGGTGACAGATAGCAAAGACCTAGGCTTATCTTCCAACCGGTATGGAGGTAACTTGTGCCTCACACTACTTTTCGCTTTGATGCTATAAACCACAATAGTATACTGTCGTCCTCCTTCACAATGACCCGACTGCCTCTAGTTTGTAGCGCATATACGAGAACTGGAGTTTACCTTGGTCCTATCCTCTTTCACATACTTCTCCCTTTCTCCTATATCGTGATTCACTAATTCCATGTTTTTTCCCTTGTTATTGTAAATTGAATCTTCAAATATGCTTCACTACTAACCGAAGGGAAATGGACTGAGACAAAACGCTGTACTCCAATCTCCACACTTGTTAAGGGGTTTCATCCTTAAGAACGGCAGTCACATTTAAGCAACTGATTTCATATTCAATATATTGATATATTTTCTTGGTAGCAATCCCAATGAAGCTCATTGCTTTTATAACCTCGATATGAGGGGAAGTACAAATAACTAGGCAATGTGGGATAAAAGCCATTTTCATCTTCTAGTCACTTAAGTTACTTTTGTTATAAAATGAATTTTAAGTCATAAAGTAACTTTATACATCCACTTTATAAAATAAAGTATAGAAAAGCTCACCCACTTAAATTTTTCCTCGAGAAACCAAATAAACTCCTGTGACTGGCTGGCATCCTCATGATCAATGTTGTTAGCGTATCCGGACGAGGGAGATAGACCAACAAGGCCTAGCATGGAGAAGGGGACATTACAGCCCCTATCTTTGTTGAGAGGGCTAAGAATTTAGAAATTAGGGAAAGAACTTAGATCATTTATCATTATGTTCGATCTCAAGCGTAAAGAAATGATTCTTCGAATGTTCCAATGCTTCTTAGTTGAAAATAGGAAGCATCATCCTGACAAGTTGAGGGCTTGTATGCAAACTATTATTTCCTTAATCTTGGATGAGAATGATGATATCTACAAGTAGTTGCTATGAAACTTTTGTTGGGCATTTAGAGGAAGGAACATGCTGTATCACCTATTGATTATGGGTTCCCCTAAAGATTGATTGAACATAAAATTGAAAGGTTCCAAAAGTATATGACTGAAAATGAAGTAATATCAATGGGCTTATAGTTTGCAAGGTCTCCCAAAAAAAGTAAGAATTAAGTGAGAAGGAAGCAGATTTGTTTCACATTTCAGAACACTTGGTCACAATTGTGGGCTTGGTAAAGAAGAAAGATGACCAAAGAGGTTCTAACCAACGATAACAAATATAGGAATCTCATAGTTTTGTTACAGCAGAATAACACAAATGCTTGTAAGAAGAAGGATCCAGTTATTGTTATAAATAAGGGATATACAAATGTCTATATTGGTGACTTAGAAGTTGTCATTGGCAAACATTTTGATGAGCATGGCCTTACTCAAGGGGAGAGCATGTTGGAGACTCAAGATGTTTCCAATTAAGTGTATTTATTTTCACTTGAAGAGAATTTACTTGAAAATAATGACATAGCAGCAGCCTTGACTTTGCATGTAGATCGATCAAACAAGGAGTTTGAGTCCTATGATGACATTGACAACACCCTTGAAAGGTATGGTGAGTCATGTGTTCTTAATTGCAGCAACACATAGGCATGACAGTGGTTTGGAGGACCAATTAAACAATGCGTACCAAGATGATAGTGTTGTGACACATACTTTAGAAAATCAGCTGAAGATCACCAACAATATTATAATTGCAGCGTTAATACATTTTGATGACACTCACAAGATCATTGAAGATCTTAACTGGAAGGTTCACATTGGAAGGAGGGAAAAGGGCATGGGAAGTAATTGTTGTTTTCAGGCTTGCCAGTGGTCAAAGTGGCTGTGGAATCAATGAAATCTGATTTTTTGTGCTTACTTTCATATAGGAATCGTATTTTAAAGATTATTGAAGTATATGCTTATAAATTGAAGGAAAAGGAGGATGAGGTTAATAAGCTCATCAGGGAGCTTAAAAATACATATTAGATATCAAGGAGCTTAACAATACATATTAGATATTGGAATGTACGCATATGGCTCTTGAAGAAGCAAAAAATCAGACTCTTGTTGCTAATTATTTTAGTGAGCAAGAAAACAGAGAAAGGATTGAGTTTTCCAAGGGGCTGATTAAGGAACTTGATAACATACAACATACTTATGATTTGGATAACTGTCCCAAAAGACCAAGTAATAAATTTTTTGGCGAACCAAAACTTCAATATGAGTTAGATAATATTCAGTTGGTTGACAATACTTTGTTTGAGGTGGATGCTGATTGGATATTTAATGGTCCACTTTTCAAGTTGGATGAGAGAGTTCTCTCTAAGTGGAGTGTTGAGAATGGAATTGATTGCATATTTTGGGACCTAGGTACAGTTCCTAGTGATGAGGTTTGGTCACAAAATTGGAGTAGAGGATTAGTTTCTAGAGTTGGTGGCACTGCCCACTTAGCAATCAGCCTACATATGAGTTTAGTTTCTGATCTATAGATGAGATGGATGGATTATTTGGTTTAGCAGATGTGTAGTTGATTGAGGGTGGATGGTAGGTATGATTTGATTGGAGAAGATGGTTTTCCAGCTATTTCCTTACTCATGATTCCTATGAATTCATTGGGATTTGAAATTGATTGTTGTCGTATTGGTTCCTCCACACCGTTGGTGTTGACCTTAGCTTTTGAGCAGTTTGATTTTTACACCAGTAGCTTGTTTACCGTACTGGGTAAAGAAATCAATGCATACAGACAATGGATCAGAATAGCAGAACTTCTTATATTATGCGCATATGCCAAAGATACTACATTATGCTTCCATAAGATGATTACAAAAATTACCCGGAGGGTGTATATATACATTTCGAGGAACCTTCTCGAAGGGGTCTATCGGCCACATACAACATGTCGGCTACATAATAAGAACCTTCCCAATACTGACGAGAACCTTCCCAATACCGGCGAGAACCTTCCCGATACTGACGACATACATCCTGACACATACCCTGTCAGCTACACAGTATTTACCGACAACATCATCCCCCCCAAAAAGAAAAGTTGTCTCCAGACGACCACACAACAAAACTCAAACAAACAACTAACTACATTTATTCATAAAAACAACATAGACATAGACATCGTGAACTAGAAGGTTGTGTCTTAGACTATGAAGACCGGCTGTGTCGAAGCTGATACACTTGTTCTGTCCGAACCTTCAAATCAGCTCTGATCTGAGAGTTCTCCACAACTTCTTTCAACATCAGTGCAACCTCCTGGCACTCGGCTTCTTTCTAATCATGAGCCCTCTTCGTTGAGTCCTCCTGAAGTGTTGCTACCAAATGCTGCTCCGTTGCTGCTAACTACTGTTCTACTTGCTGCTTCCCTCGTGCACCTTCCTCGAGTTGTGCTAGTAGGGCTGTTCGCTCTGCTTCCCAAGCAATCTGCTAGGTGGCAAGCCAGTCGACCATCTCCTCCCGAGCCTTCTCTACCGTCTCCCGAGCTTCCTACCCAGCCTCTTCTTGTCTTCTCTCTATGAGCACCAACTTTGCCAGGGACTTGCTTCGCTCTGTGATCTCTCCACCTCTGGCACACTATGCCTGCAGTAGCTCCAGGTCTCATCAACTGGTCACACTTCCCATCACTGATAACTGCACCGACTGGGGGTCTAGGGGGCGGGGTCGAGGGGCAGCCCCCACAAAAAATGCCATTTTTGTAATTTTCTTCTGATCCAACGCTCTTTCTGGCAATGGCTTGTGTTTTACTACCTTTTTGTGTCTTTCCCTTCCCTTTGGCATCATACGTTACTCATTCCGAAGTGTTTCAATCTGTCGTCATTTTTTTTTTTTTTTGAAAACCTCCTGTCACCCTTGTAAGTTCCAGCTCGAAGCCTCCATAAATTGTCCTCCCCCATTCTGCAAGACTCTTGTGCCGCCGCGCTCTAATCTTCAAATCATCAAGTCAAAAACCTAGGCGTTACAGAGAGCAAAAGATATTGCCAAGTTTCCTTCTAAAGTTGTCGTTCTTGATACCTTCATTGATACATATCTACCTTTATCACAGAAGTTGTAACTGTACGGAGTGAAAGGAATGCATTCACTTGCTATAAAATGCTGTACAACTGATGCTATGCCATCACTCCACAAGCCGTATAGTATAAGCCTCAAGGTGATATACTCTCTCGCCATACGGTGATATATTATGATGCCGCATGGTGATACAATTGCATGCCGTACGATGACACCTTCAAGCCCTACGGTGACCCACCTTCCTGTCGTACGGTGGTACAGTGTCCCAGTCGTATGGTGATCACTAGCAATTTTCGTACTCCCTTCTGCGTCCTTACGGTGTCTGCTTAGCCTCCAGACAAGTATTGGTGATGCAACAAATGCCATACGGTCTTATTGCAAGTGCAGGCTGTACGGTGGTGACTAGAATGCCATACGGTGATCAACTGCTTAATGCCGTACAGTTGCTTGACTGTATAGTGCTGTTTTTATCTTTTCTTTTCTTTCTTTCTTTTATTTTTTATTTTTGGATTTTGATGTTCAACTCTGTCTTTTATCTACCTTTACTTATCTTGCATATGTGCAGTATTTACACATATATAGTATTTACAGTCATTCTTTTCTTAGTTGTTCATCCACGGAGCTGCGTTATTTCTTCCATGGTAGACTTTCGACCCATTCACTGCATCAGCTACTTCCTTTCCATCGAGCGTCCATAATTTTATTGCTCTATTATTGTCCGCTTCGAGGATTTTATATTGCCCGACCCACTTTATTTTAAATCTACCTAGTCTGATCTCATTGCGCCCATTATACTTCAGCACTAGTTGTCTCGATTGATCCCTGTTCAACTTCAAGTGCTTGTAGTGCCATGCCTTATGCCTGTTCTGTGTAACCTTCGTGGCCCATTGTGCCTCCAATCATCGCTCATTCAGTTTATTCAAGTTACACGATCTCTCCCTCAGGTTTTCCATATCACCCAGTTTGTTCTCGAAGCTCAATACCATTGACTCCGTCAGCTGCCCCTTCTTGCCCTCAATAACACCTCCACTCCATACTACTGCAACTTTTATTAAACCCTTCCTCTTTGTTTCCTGTGCAGACTGTATGATGTGTCTTCCTTGCTGCCGACACCTTTTCGCTATATCCGTGGTTCGACGTAACACTTTCTTTCTGCGCGGTTGTACGATGGAATCTTTCCTTCTTTTGGGTTCATATTGTATGTTCTTCCCCTCAGCTTCAGCCGTAACCGCCTTTCCTTCTTCCGCTTCTCTGTATTCCTTCAGACATTCATTTTCCTCTTCTTTCTCACCTTCGTCCACCCTAAACATATTACAGCTCGGAAAGAGTTTGTAGTCCTCTATCTGCCAGTGGTAAAAGCCGTTGACAGAATATAAATCGTCGTCCGTTGATCCTCCTTCCAACTGCAGGACTCCCTCCTGATCTGGTTCCATACGCTGCCTCGCTTCATCTTCTTCTTCAGAATCTAATGACAAAGCTTCTTCCCCCACCATTTGGGTGTGTAAATCAATGACGAATTTATGCCCTTTGCTCACAAGTGATAAAGTGTTTTTCTTCCAGTTGTGTTTAACTCTGGCCTGTATCAACCACCCCTGACCCAGAATGGCATCATACCCTTTCCTCTTCAGTGGGATCACGACGAAATCAAGCAGGAATGGTTGTGTTCCAATCGTCACTGGTTGTGCTATCAGGACTCCCAAGGGTTTGATTCCGTGTTGGTCGGCTGTTAGCAACTAGAATGTAGGTGGCCACAACGTCGGTTGTCCCAACCTTTTCTAGGTATCCTATGGTAACACATTGACACCGGACCCTTTGTCCACAATCGTGTCCATCAAAATAGTCCCGAGAATTCCCATTTTGACGACTGTCGGATGCCGTTCGGATGATAGGGCTAACAGCATCGGATCTTTTGCACTTGCGCCACCTTCTTTCTCCCTTGTTCTAATGACAACTTAACAGTTGGAGCAATGTTCATGAGTGCCGTACGGAGTTGAGGCATAGTGAGCAACATATCATTTATTTTGACAAGTACCTCAGTTTGTAATATTTGCTGTACAATGTTCTGTTCTGCGCAGTTCCATGCAGAGGTATCAGTAGTGTCCTTAAAGTGTGCTTTCTCTGCCTGCGTTGCCTTCTGAATCTCTGCCCGCGCTTTCTCTAGTCTCTTCTTTTCTTCCGTCGGGTCGGGATACACTTTCACTTGCTTCCGTGTGATGGCCAGAACCTCCTCTTCGTCCGTCCCGACGGTGATCAAATTAACTCCCGACTTTGGGCACTTAGCATCTTCATGATCGCCGGGTCCACACCATCTGCATAATAATTTCGGTGTGTTTTTCGTTGTGCAATCACAGGCAAAGTGGCCCCACAAATTACATGCACGGCATTGAACTATGGGCCAGCTGTTTGCATCGTACTGAATCCAGCTCCTGCTGCCATTATTATTGTTGCCATTGTTGTTGTTGCTTTGTCCTCACCAATTATTTCTGTACCCTCTCGACGTGGCACCCTCCGTACTGGTGTTTCCGCTCCCTCTTGACGCAGAAGCCTCCTGTGTCAGGAACGCTTGCTGAGGACCTCGTGTTTTCAGATTGAATTGGCATTCCTTTGTGGAATGTCCCATGATCTGGCAAATTTCGCAAAATTGGTCCTTTGGACAGGATCCCTTTGTATGGCCTTCTTTCTTGCACTTAGTGCACGATAGCTCATTTCCCTTGGTCTCCTGTATGTTCTTGAATTCTTTCATCATCTGGATCATATCCTTTTGGAGGGTGCGGACCTTCTTGCTATCCTTTTCGTCATGACTGCTCTCCTCTTCTAAAGATGCGTCGTCATCTAAATCGGACGAACTACTCTTCTTCTTCTTCGTCTTCTGCTCACTTTCCACATTCATTGCCTAGTTGTACGCTTCAATGTATGACGATGGCGGCACGATCTTCATCTTCTTTTGCAACTTTGGGTCCAGGCCTTCAATGAACCATCTTTTCTGCAACCTATCAGCTGACTTATTCTCCATTTTATTCATCAAGTCCTTCAACTTCTTGGCGTAAACTCGAACTGTTTCATTTTTCCCTTGTTTTGTGTTGTATATCTCAGCTATGATCTCATTGTCATCGCGGAGCAATTGAAATTCGGCAATAAACTCCTTAAGGTTGTCCCAAGTGGTTACGTTTTGGTGATCTACATTGGCGAACCAATCAATTGCAACACCCCGTAGGGTGCCTGGAAACTGCCGGACCCATTCGTTTGTATCTGTTATGCCACCCATTCGTTTGTATCTGTTATGCCACTCGCTCTCCAAATCATTTCGCAAGTTTTACAATGTCAGATTGGATTGGCTGCTCCATCACCATCAAATTTAGGCGACTTCTCCTTTGGTTTTGCCATTGTTACTAGATGTTGTGTAGAGGCACTCTTTGGTACTACAACACCGACATTCTGTATTCTAGCACCAACGCTTTGTATTCCGACACCAACGCCTTGTATTCCGACACCAACGCTTTACACTCTGGCACCAATGCTTTGTATCCCGATACCAACAGTTTGCACTCCAACACCAACACTTTGTATCCCGATACCAACGGTTTGCACTCCGACACCAAAGCTTTGTATCCTGATACCAACGGTTTGCACTCCGGCACCAACGCTTTGTATCCCGATAGCTGTGCTTTTTGATGAAGAAGGGTCTCCGTTAAGTGAATTTGTCCGTTCTAGAAGTATATCGCGGATGAAAAGTTCACTCCACGGTCATGCTCCCTCGGCACTCTGAGTCGTGTGAGTCAATTCCCTTCCATCTGGATTCTCTTCCCTCGGTGAATACAAGTTCAAAAACTCCTCTCGTGCTTCTTCCACCAACTCCACCCGCTGTTGAGTTTCCTCCAACAATTCCTCCGCGCTTCTTTGTCCGTCGGCAATCTTCTACAACCTCCTTCTGCGTTCGGCTTGTTGTGCCAAAATTAGATTTTCTTGTGTTGTGCGTATTTCATCCTTTTCTTTCAGCTTATTCTTGTTCAGCTGATTCGGCATTAGTCTTTATTCCTTCGCCTTTGTTCTAGGTCCATCGGGCAATGCTGCCAAATGTTTACCGTATTGGGTAAAGAAATCAATGCATACAAACAATGGATCAGAATAGCAGAACTTCTTATATTATTCGCATACGCCAAAGATATTACATTATGCTTCCATAAGATGATTACAAAGATTATCCGGAGGGTGTATATATACATCCCAAGGAACCTTCCTGAAGGGGTCCGTCAGCCACATACAACATGTTGGCTACATAATAAGAACCTTTCCGATACCAACGAGAACCTTCCCATTACAACCTTCCCGATACCGACGAGAACCTTCTCGATACCGACGACATACATCCTGACACATACCCTATTGGCTACACAATATTTACCGACGACATAGCTCAAGATGGGCTGATATATTAAATTGTGTGCCTATGATACATATTACGCACTAACATGGGAGATCGTTGTAAGTTGGAGAGCTAGTGTTGATAGCTCCTTGAGATACTACTATTTCCTCATATTTGACATTTGTAACATGATAATATCCTGTCATTGGTATGTGTAGTGCAATACTTAAGTGGTTTTTTGATGAGCGGCTTCACAATTCCAGGCATGTTGTTAATATCAAAGTAGTACAACGGATTGGCGGAGCAACATTCTTGAGGTTGATATGGGATTGCAACATTTGGTTTTAGAATGAAGGTGCAAATCGCTTGAGGGAAAGCAATTTCTAGGAAGGGAGGATTGTAATGCCACCTTTTTGGTATATTAGGAGTCGATTATATAATTAAATTTTATGTTGTCAAATCATATTAAATTTATTGACGACTTAATTTAATTATTTAATTAAGTATTAACATGGCTTAATGGAGCTTAGTGAATAATTAATAAAGACATTTTAATTTAAGAGGTAAAATAAAGAGATAGAGAAAAGGAAAATGAAGAGTTGCAGGGATGTGTTATAAAAGAACATTGATGCCTTTATTCTTATCATGTTGGGTTTATGCTTGATTATTGTTCTCTCTTGGAGAATTCAGGAAGCTTTGGCTTTCAGATTTGAACCTGCGGACAAGAACCTTCAATATTTTCTCTGTAGATTGGACGAAAACTCAATTCATTTTTGGAGGTGGATTCACAACAAAGTTCATAGCTGGGCATATTTGTGACATCTTAATTTGAAGAAACATAGGTATTTCATGCCTATTTAGAAAATAAGGATTGTAATGATTTATTTTCATAATTAATTTTATTTCACTGTAATATTATAATCTATTGGATAAAAGAAATCAGCTGTATGGAAATGTTTGTAGAAATTTGTCGAACATTTTGGAAAAACTAGAAAAAATCCTAGGAGGATACTCTGTAGAGTATCAAAGCAGTTACTCTTGCCAACCCATGAGGTCCACATATCTCTTTGCAAGGAACATTAGGATAATATCATTTGTTGAAACTTTACAAATGTTACACTCTACTTGGGGTCATTTTAGCTTTTCCCTAAAGGTACTATTTCACCACTAGTCACATACAAGTTGTAGCAGCCCCTGCCATCTACAAAATCTAGGAGTTATATTGCCATCTATGTAACCTCATCCCTTGTCTCCTTGTCTCTGCAATTTTATCCCCTTGTCCAGAAGCTAGGAACTATACTTGGGGCCCCAAATTATGTGATCAATGCCAAATCAAAGATTCATTTCTCCTATTTGGCATCTTTTACCACAATTCATGATGCTTGCGAAATACATCATTCAAATCCTCAAGATATCATTCCTCAAGCTTTCATATTAGGGGGATTTGAAGCTAGGGCTCACATTTGCAATTGAAATAATGATCTATTGCTAGTATTGAGATTTAGAATGTTGAATTGGATACTAGAATAACACTCAAAATTAAGAAGGCCTTTCCCTCGTTCTTGAATACCTTTTTTCCCACGTTGTTCCTTTTAAAAGATGGTTACACTTGTTGGTTCCCAAAACCACATAGTGAAATCCTATGACCCTTGCCAACTCAATACTGGGATCCCAATTAATTAAGGCCTTTGATCAGTCCTCTATGCTTCTAGCTCTACAGGACCAAGGCGGGTATGCCTACTCCCAAGCCAATCCTAATCATCTTCAGCCTTTATGCAGCAGATCATTTTATCACAGATGCAGTAGAGGACTTCTTCAAATGGAAAGAATTAAAGGAATCTTTGATATGCATCAGATTAAACGAACATGTAAAATATGTTATCTTCAAAATTTTCTAGATGTTAACAAGTAAGAACTTCATATAATATTGACTACTTAACAACTTTAAAAATAACTTCAAAATGTAAATGCTTCAGATAAAGTGTGCTTCAAATATGAACATTTTGAAATCAGAATAGTTAAAAATATAATTGCTTGAAAATAAATGCCTCATACAGAAATGCTTATAAATTGCAATAAGTAAGTGAATTGATCTGAAAAAGGAAAATAAAAGGATAAACCACCAGCTTATGGTCTTAACTCAAATATTTATATCTAGATTACAAATAAAACCACTACCTTATTTTCTGGGGCAACAGAGTCAATTACAGTGCAAACTCTTAAATATAACCTTCTAGGACAATATTTGAATATCATCAATTGCTCTAATATCAACGTGTAGACAATCAAATGCATATGCAATCCAAAATTAGTTTATAATATCCCAATAGGATATTATCTCCAAATTTTCTCAAAATAAATTTTAGAACATAAACAGATAAATGATACAATGTAAACCAGCAATATGACCAATAAATTCTCATTAAAATGCCTCAGAATATGTTATTGCATTATACATCAGCAATACAATAACAAAATATCAAGTCCAATCTTAAATATCAAGTCCAGTGATATCCTGAACCGGATATTTACTGATTTCTCTTTTAACAATATAATCAGGAATTAAATTTTGCAGATAGTTCCAACACAATCGAAAAAACCAATAGAAATTCCAATGGGGATTTATTCAACCGTTCTTAGATATAACATTCAAACTCAGATATAGGCAATATGGAATACAATGCTATAATAAAACCCGAGGAATTCTCTACAAGAATATAACCCGTTATTTCATAATATTATCCAAAATGTCAAGCAATGTCGAGCATATAACCATGTGTTACTAACCAGTAAGATAAAATCAGCAAACTGTTTTAACTCTTTAAAGTACGTTATTGCATTTTACAACAGCAATACAATAACTAGTACAAAAAACCAATCTTAAATACAGATTAACAATTTGATTGGAATGCTAGAATAAGAACTTGTAAGCGCAAATGAAACACCTGAACTGATGTTTCCCAGGACAATGACTTTGTGTCCACTGTCTACTAGCACGAGGGGCTACGTCCTCAAACTAGCTGAAAGCTGAAGCTCTCTCACAAGAGAGAAAACTGAACTTAATCATAAAAATCAAGCATACTCAAAGGGAAGGGGTCTCTTCTCCTTTTATTCTCACAATAGTGACCCTTGGACTTCCTTTCTAGTTTTTTCATCTTATTTCTCCTTGTCCTCTTGTGACCACTTGGAATATTAATTTGACCTTTAATAATAAATTTCCAGCTCACATAGTCAAACTTAAAATTCTAAATACGTCCCTTCTTAATATTTCCAATGTCCCCAAAAAGAAGGGACATTACAAATCTCACCTCCTTAAGATTGCTTGCCCTCAAGCAATATGTACCAGGATCCCATATAAATTTGTAGTTAGCCCTGTAGCCTAAACTGACAACAAACCCGAGCAAACTGTGAAGCACGAAATCACTCCGCAAACCACCTGTCAACCGAATCCCTGGTTCCCATATTACTCTACGAAGAAATGTTGCACCTGTAAACAGATCAACATTGATCATCACCATATTCAACCTCAAACTAAATAGGACCACAATAAAATCCTCGTCCAACCATAGATACAATCTGCTAACACCTAGATCCCAAATTCTGTTACGCTGCCTCGTTGCTATGATGAGATAGAAATATATCAAGGGTCAATGTATAATCGAGTAGAATGTGAAGACATGACCTAAATGGATGATGTAAGAAATGAGCTGCTCAAAAGTTGAAACCGTCATCCCATGGACATCAAAATTCATATTGTCGGCATAAACTTGGAGAATTCCCAAGTGCATAGGTGCTATGAATATGAAAGGTGTTGAGAATCTAATCACAAGCCTCACATAACTACACCACCGAGAACTGTTCAGAGGCTGATGAAGAAATTTCACCCAACTCCTGAATGGGCTGAAATCGGAAAATATGTTGGGGCTGATCAAATAATATGTAACAAAAGTTAATTCATCATTCCCATTCTGAGATCCGGATTCACTGCTAGGATACGAGCTAGGATCCCAAAGTCTGAAATCAAACTCTTCCTCTTCATGGAAAACAAGAGATGATCCCTCAATTAACTCAAAAAGAGGATTGTCGGATGTCCAATCAGCAACAACTTCAAACAAAGGGTTGTCAACAAGCGGAAAGTGTTCTAAAGTTTTGTTACTTAACCATTTGGGGTAGCTATCCAAGTTATACATCTGCTGAATGCTCTCAAGTTCGTCAATGACTTCTTGGAAGAACTCCTGCCTCATTTTATTCTCATGTTCCCAAAGTGTTACATGAGCTTGATTTGATTTTCTGCTCTTTGTAGAGGATATAGAGTTTCACTTAGTGCCTCCCCAACATACTTAAGCTTTTTGTTGAGATCCTCAATCTCATGCTTTTTCCTATTTCACTATACTGCATCAATCTCAGCAACCTTAAGAATATAATCCCTGTTAGACAACAGATAAGTAATATGATTTCATAGTCTTAAGGGCTGTTTTGACCTTCTGTAAATCAGCCACATGCCAATCACCATTCTCTTCTTTTGGGACCTTTTTGTAGAGCTCCTCAACCAACTCGTGGGTACTATCATACTGCACTGAGGATGCCACAACCATATCTTTGCTAACCTTTAGTTGATTCTGTAAGGCATGTATTCCTTTATCTCCCTGCTGAAACTGTTCATTGTCTTGCAGTGTCATCTTAGGTTATTCCTCTAAATTCATGTTCTGAGTATCATGAATATGTGGTTCATGATGCCAAGGTCCCAAACTAGCAGTACCTTGTGTGCAATCTATTTCATTAATCTGCTTGGCAAAGCTCACCTCAAGTCACCGATGAAGAAACCTATACCTTGTGTAACATCTTCTACATGATTGTGTGAAGGCTGCAGATCACTGGTAGTTGTTTGCTCTTCTATTTCAAGACCATCCAAATGATAATTTTGGTCTATCGGAAATTATTCGTACACCTCTGTGTGCTGTTCATTTGCTAAGAGATCTTGGACCAACTCCAAATGCTTTCTTTTTGGCATATCAGTCATATTTTGCCGCTTGAGATAAAAATCCATATAATCACTGAATGATAGATCATTCTGAATTCGGTTAGGGAGTCTTTGATAATCTTTGTAAATGTTTGAGTATTTCAGTTCTTATATCTGATTTGGAAATCTGGGCTAATTGCTTATGTGGCTTCATCGTACCTTTCTTGATTTTATCCATTTTTTTTACCATTGCTGAAGGTGTTATCCTACTTATAGTCTAAACCAGAATATTTTGAAATAGAAGCATTCTCGGTGTGCATAAAACTAGGTAAGGTTACACATGTCTTCTGACTTTTCCCCATACTTCTACTGACCCTTCAAACCATGAATTCTAACCTTATCACTTGCAGCATACTAATTATGGCTATATTTCTTGAAACCAAACTTCAAGCTCAACAACAGTGCATCTTTATTTGATTACAATCTTAGGCCTCTTTCCTCAAAACAACAATGTTATCACTGTTGGTCTTCCACTTGTCCTGAGTCTGCATAATCACAGATTGGAATCACGTTGCACCTGATGATCGCATTATTCTAGATTTAATCTCCCATGTGACATCCCTTGCTCATAATTCTCATAACCGGTTTTGCTAGGACTGATATCCAACACTTGGCAGGGAATGGCTAAATTTGTGATATGTGGATAGCAGATGGGCTACCTACGAGTCTCATGCCAACCACCAATTCCGGTCCTGCCTTATATAAATACAGAACTCCTTGCTGTCAGATCTATAGATACCCTAAAGACAAACAATTTGGTGCCTACGTGCTATCGTCCATCATAATCACATGTAATATATTTGTGTGCAATCAAAGTTTGAAACTGCAGTAGAGGGGAACCTTTAAGTTCATCCGCTCCCAATAATCATCTAGCAATATGCAAAGCTCCTGTACTCGGCTCCTCAACTGACTCTTATAATAAAGCTTCAATGTGTCTTCTAACTTCCAATGTCACGCAACCGTTCTTGATGCTTCCCTCTAGCATCCACTATTGAGCATCAGAAGATGGCAATGATCATTCCTTGGCCAAACTCCCAATACAACTCATCTTTGGGTGTATAGTTGGTGCAAAGAAGGTGTTAATTGCAAAATTCGTGCCCCAAAGTCTATCGTACAGGACTTTCGTGCTTAGTATGATCTGAAGTTGTTAATCCCTTCTTGCCTCTTTCGCTTGATTGAATAATTTCCGACTTCAGAAAATGGCAAGAATACCTTTTTTGGTTCCAGCAACCTTATGTAACAATTAAAGGATAACTATAGTGTTTACGCAAATTTTTCATCCGAATTTCAAGAACCCATGCATAATGAGTGTAGTGTTAATCCAAATTGTATAACAACAACCATAGTTACGAGACTTGGACTCACCTCTGACTCGGAAAGTCAAAATCCGACTCGGACTCGGTGACTGGACCCGGCGACCGGACTCGGCAAATTGAAAAACCCATGAAATTCAAAGATTTTTAAGGATTAGATTGTTTCATGCATCTTTCAGTCAATTAACATCAAATACACAATAATTGATATAAATAGAAGCTACTTATAGATCACATAAGTATAAAAGCGAATTTCTGAAGGAAAAAAATTGAATAACACGATATAAAGTTATAAGCTATAAAGTATAAAGTTATAAACTTAAAGTAATAAATATAGTGTCACTCCAGTGTCAAAGACTCAAATGTCTACAATATTCATGGATTACGAAATCCATGGTATCAAAAGTTCAAAACATATATCAAAATAACAACTAGAAGACTAAGGCTCATAATAAACATAGTGTCAACCGCTACTTCTACACACCTACCACCTGCGGTTGCACTAGCTGTAGAAGCAAGGTGTCTATGCCAGGAGTCAAGGTAGATCAGTTTATTAGTTGACCCAAGTAAAGAGTTTTATTATTGGAAAGTATTTATTTATCATTAAAGGAGCTGTAATATTGAGGAGCAATTACAGTAGAAGGTATAATAATATACATATCACCAAAGAGTAAGATCCCAATCAACAAATTTGTAGGAGAAGATGTTTTTAGAGTGTTAATGAGGGACCTGGTCTACACTTAGTACCAAGAAAACATAGTTGACAGGAAATAATGGAAACCACCATTCTCATCAACTACCAGTCATTGGTTTCAGGCGGCAGTTAACATTACTAAAGGTAAGGTAGAGCATCATTCAATTTTATTTGTTTGTAACGGCCAGACTATTATATCTTGAGAGACAGATAGATCTATTCGTGTAGGTATAGGAAAATGGAAATGGATAGTTCTGTTTGGTGCAATGCAGCAGCAACATGAATGGCTGTTTGCAGGAATACAAAGTTCTTTAGAGATGAAATTTTTTGGCCAAAGTTAATTTGGAAAATTCTACACTAAGTCCAGATGAATCTTGAGCCACTGAAAGCTGTTTAGAGATGAGCAGCCTTTCAAGTCTAGGACTCAAATCAAACTTTCTATACTGTTTATCTACAAGGCGTTACAGTTCTTGTACAGTCACTAATTTTCTGATTCTGAAAGCTGCGGCACATTTTTTTGAAGTTTTCTGTCAGTTTGGTGTACCAAAGATGCATCTTGAAAATTGCAGCATACTAGTCTGTATAGTTAACATGTAGGTGCAATCGATTCTCATGCTGCATTACTATGATCTTCAGAAAAAAAACCACGAGTTCTTTTCATACCATGGTTGAATATGCCATTTAGTACAATATTTCGCCAAATTCATTTGGAAGTTACATAGAAACTACTCTAATTAAGTGTTGAGTGATATATTTTCTGAAATACATTCTCTTCCATTTTGTCTTGATTCTGTATGAAATTATGTTCTTGTTTTCTTGTTCCTGTTGAAAGTCTTTATTCTTTCTCTACCTAGCATTCCAATTCTATTTCTTTTAATTTGTTTTCTTTTAGTTCTTGTATGTTATTTTCATTGGTTGTACTCGCAAGATCGGCTGAGCTATTTTGATAAACTGTTGCCATTATCATAATTTCTCTGTTTATTTTGTAACTTTCAAGTTGTTCTGAGTTGGGGTTTGCTTCTTTTTGCATGATTTCTTTTTGTTAATACTAGTGTGTTTAAACTTCTGTGTCCTGAATGACATTTATTTAAGTTTGCCTTAACCAAGTTTGCCTTGCAAGATCAACTGGTATGCCATTCTTGCAACCTTTTCCTTGCATCTGGACCAAAGTAACAAGAATCGGAATCGGATCGGAATCGGCAAGGCTGAATCAAATCGTGAATCGGCCATGAATCGGAATCAAATCGGCCATGAATCGGAAAATTTAAAAAACCTTTGAAATTTAGTGAGTAACTTATTTCATAAACCCTTTATCGCTGATTCGATTCACCGATTCACAAAAAATCGTTTGGCTTGAATCGAATCGCCGAATCGCGTGAATCGCATGAATCGCCGTGATTCTTGGAACTATGATCTGGACAATCTCCCATGTATCCACTCAAAATAGTATGAGGAGTCAGCAGTTGCTGGTCTGTTGCCAACTCAAATGGTGAGAACTGATTCGATGCACTCTTCTTTATGTTGTAGCTAAACTTTGTTGAGTCCAACAGCCTTGGCCAATTGAATTGGTCCAACCAAATAAAGTGCCTTAGATAATCTTCCAGAAGTAAAGGTTTCTTTATGTAATCTTCTCAAAGTGTAATCTTCTCAGGAAATCATAGTAAGAAGAAAGTTTTCCTTGCATCTTTCAGTCCATTTGACAAAGAAAATTTAACAATACTAACTAATTGTAATATTATATATCTCAACCTAGATCAATGTTTATAATGTTGGCAGTTTCTCTTTTTGTGAAGTCATTGCTTAACTTGGATGTTAGGATTTCTTAGCCTTAGTTAGTGATTTAATAGTAGAGCTCCTAAGATTGCTTTAATTTTTATCCAAGTCTTGATTAATGTTTTATAATTCTTTTTTCCTTTCGTTAATTATTTATATTTGAGAATATCTCTTTACTATTAACGCTATATCAATGATCTTTACTGCTTTTGTAAACACAAACCTAATTTTCATTATGTTTGGTTGCAGACAGAGGATTGATTCGGGCAAACACAATGCCTAGCAAATCTTCAAACTATGATGTCTGTACATCTATAGACGACAATCATGAATTTAAAAGATCTGCAACTGAGAGAGGGAAAGGAAATAAAGCCCAGGATAATGAGAATATCCATCCTAATGAGAAAATGTCTGTTCGGAAAAAGGTATTTAGTGTATTATTTATCACTGTCAGAATGGTTGCATGAGATTTCTTTTCCAATTTTTCTTGTGTTTCAAATGTTCTTTTAGTGCTGTTGTCACAATAACCTCTAGATTCTCATCTGGTATGCTTTATATTGAATAACTAAAACAGACTTTGAGTTTGGATCAAAGCTGTGTCATCCAACTTTAAGTGTAATTGCAGTTGACATGGAGTCTGAGCTAATATTTTACTGTAAAGGGATTATTGTATCAGTTATGACATAAATTCTAGCTAACAAGTGGAATGTGCCTCCTTAATTTGGGACTGAGTTGTTCCTAGTGCAGTCATTTGCCTAGAGGACGGCGCTTAAATATCTATAAGTATAAACTTGCTTCATTAACATCATTTTTTAATATTACTGACACTGAAGAATATTACACTGACAATTATTATCTCAACCCGTTAGTCATTTTACATTATTCTGTCAGTTACGGCCTAAATTCTAGCTGACAAATTGAACGTGTCTGATTTGTTCTTAGTGCAGTCATTTGCTTAGAGGATGCCAATTAATATCTTCAAACTTGCTTCATCGACATTATTTTTTAATATTGCTGATACTGAAGAATATTAAGCTGACAATTATAATCTCAACCGGTGAGTCATTTTGCGTAGGAAAAATAAAAGTAAAGGATAGCAAATTATATAAGAAGAATAACAACCTTTTTATTTAGGTGAAATGAAATAAAAAAAATGATTGTGCGGAAATATCGTGTGTACCTATTTTGTCTAAATATGAGATGGTTTATTCAGTGTGACTACATGAAACTGAGGGAACATTCAAATTTTTGATATTGTGTATGTTGAAAATGCATAATATCCAAAATTCAAATGGTGATGTGCTCCCCCTCCCAGCTCAAGAAACATCACATCCCTTATACATGGACGTTTCTGAGACTTGGGGGAAACATTTTTGCAACCTCTGCTGGGGATGCAGCTGGGTTGCTTGCTATATGGCACATGCCATACATACTGATTCCAAATTTGACTTTGTGAAAACTAGATTGCCTTTCCTGGGTCACTCGTAGAGATTTAATATTGCAGACCTTGAAGATTTCAATTCACCTCAATTTGTATATCAGTGTCACCCCACACTACTGCGTTACCGCCATCCCCAAATTACGCCCTTGGTCCTCTGTCCCCAAACCCCCTCCATAATGCAGATTTTTTGGTTATGATCCATAATTAGCATGGACTTCCATTACTGCTTGGCAATGTGGATCTTTGCATATTTGAGCTCTATACTCGAAATTATTTACCTGTTTTTGAGAACTCTGTCTAAGAAATAAAATCTTGCTTTAGGATTTTGATGCTCAAGTGCTGAACAATAATTAATGAATTGAGATACCCACGGTAGAAGAAATTAACACAAGTATTCACCCTAAAGAAACCCATTGTGGGAAAACTTTAGAATATGGGTTGTACCTCCTCATTATTATGATCATGCAAGAGTAACAATCCGAATTGCAATCAAGCTTCCAAGAACACCATGGAAGATTTGTAACACTACTCTTTTATGCTTTGTTTGATATCAAACTTGATTATGTAATTTTCTTAACTGCTCTACTAAGATGTACACAGGTGACAATTATATATTTCAGACTTAATGCTTAAACATGACCCAAGGCATGTATTTTCATAAAATAAGAGCAAGTCGACTAAATATAAATTCCAAACACAAATGATCTTGGAACAGTATGAGCCCCTTATTTTGTTTTATACGGGAAGGGTTCTAGCATCTTGTTCTTATGATGATCTGTTCATCTTTATCCAAACATATTGACAATTTGAGCTGGATATGAATAATTCATATGTTGATGATTCTTTAGTTTCCTGTCATTCCCAGGGTGTCCAGATCACTTCCGAGCTGTCCTTGCATACCTACTCGGAGTTCTAATTTTACATGTTTGGATAATCTAATTTTGTTCATTTTGATTTGCTTTCATGTGTTATATTATTCAAGGTAATTAGTCAAGTATTATGATACAGTATTTTTGAGATTCTCTCTCCCACAAGATAAAAAAAGTGAACTCTCTATGTGGTCCATTATCAAGATTTAATACCGAAGCTTTCAAGACTCCATCTATTCAGGCATATCTTTGCGGTTCATCATGGAAATCATCAATAATCCTCAATGTGAGGTCCTATAGTTGATTGATGACTTCTTAAGGAAAATGTATGCTTATAATGGTTTTTGGTCTATAACAAGGCTTTCAAGGGGTTCTTACCACAGTAGCAATGTCGTACGCCATGTTGGTTCCCAAAACCGCAGATTGGAAATCCAAGAGCCTGCCACTTCTCCGATAGGATTCCGCAATCAATTATGGCCAATAAACGAGAATCACCTTGATTCCCCTGCACTTCAGGCTCTGCTACACCTAGGCGGGTAGACCTTCTCCTCGAACCTAATTACTTGGTTTAGAGCTTTTCTAAAGCGAATTTAAGCTTTGGAGTTCTCTGGCTGGCAAAGTCCTCGAACTTGATGAAAATGAAATTGAATGCTAAATACTTGAATTGAATGTTTTGTATAAGGTTTTTTTAATAATGGATTTGATGCTTGTAGGAAGGAAGTTATAGATTTTCTGACTTCAATAATAGAAAGACTAGTGCCTCTGCTCATTTGGGCAATAGAGTCAACTTCAGTGAATTTTCACGTACAACTCTATAAAGTTTTTATGTGCTTATACTACCAACAATTAAGTAATCAAGATGCAATAGATCAAATATTTATGCAATCTTAAATTAGTCCAGATTGAATTTTAACTCCTCTATAGTAGGGAGACAAACTGGACACAAATATGGAAACAACTATATATTTTACAATATTTGTGATGATCAAATTTTAAATGCTAAATAACCATGTCCACTTATCCGATATTTAAATTGTATACAAAATTTCTCAAAAAAAAAATTACAAAGGATGATTCATCTGCAGTTTAAATCTCCATGCCATTTAAAAAATAAACAAAAGACATTTTATTTTATTATAAAAATAAAATAATTGAATTGGTATTACAAAGTCATAGTAAACTCCTTATCCCTCCATACAAGTAATATAAAATACTTCTTCTTTGGGAATATGTGAATGTTCAGATATTGAATCTGTCTTTTCTTGTTCCAAATAACTTCTATCTTTATATTTGTTTGAAAGGATAAATCCAAATAGATGTGTATTGTCATATTATAACCAATAATATTAAAATAATCCTTGCTCTTCATAAATCACACCTCTTTAATATTTTAACAGATTACTTTTATTAATATTTTGTAGCCTTTACTCTGACTTTAATTGGTGGAAATATTTCTTTGGGCAACACGATACGTGAATTCTGGTTAACCCAGTATCTTCGAAAAACCATTTCCACCTGAATATTTCTGACTCACAAATATGAGAGTGTTGTTTTTGATAATCGTTTAACTTCAGTAGTTATTGAGACTTCACCATTACCTTATATGTAATCACAAATATGAGAGTGTTGTTTTTGATAATCATTTAACTTCAGTAGTTATCAAGCCTTCACCATTACCTTATATGTAATCGCTGGAGACATTATGCATCCTTGGAATTGTTCACCATGGTCCACAATAAACATCCTTCCACTTGAGATCGATATTTTACGAACATAATACAATATCCTCCATCGAAACTCATGTCTTTGACATACTGTGCGTGTATTTAGTTCTGATGTATTCAATTCAAACATGAATCTGATGTCATTTGATGAGTATCAAGCCACTGATTGGTTCATCTTTGTCTGGTGTTATTTTGTGAGATTGTATTATTACATTAACTCCAAACCATATGATATAACTGTTCCTTTCAAGCTCTATTCTGGCAGGGTATCATCGTATGATACAAATATGCAGTAATATTTTCTTATCTCTGAACAATTTTCAGCGGGTGAGTTTCCTAGCAACTCTGAACTTCATTCCTATCGATGCCTTTGTTGCTGCATGACTTTGACACCTGTTAGAACTCCACTGCTGATTCATGGATGACTCAGGATGCCTTTGGCATTCACCGTGTTTACTAATCTATTATAGCATGAAGTATTTGTTTTTTATCGGGTCCTCAATACTGTGTATTCATTTGAATATTGTGACGGTCTTTATGTGAATTTATGGTCTTTGTTGCACGGTGGCTCCATCAAAATGTCAAACACAAACCAACATTCTTCTTCATCTCATATACTCACTTCTTAATAATTTCCTTCGATGCCATTTGTAGTCTCAGGAGGTATCGTTGTTGTCTGATAACATTTTGTATTGCCATTTATTTTTGGATTCATGTACACAAATGCATATTTTGAAATCATTTCAATTTCTGGTTTCATCATATACCGTTGGCATCAATCCTTGGTCATCAACTCTATTCTGATGTCTTTGTTGGATTGCTTCTTAATCCCATGATGATTTCTATATATGCTTTGATTTGTTCAAAGCTATCTTGTGATATGACAAATCTGGAAGTCACAGTCCTTTGTATCTTTGTAAATATAATTGATGAAGTACTACAGTAGATAAATGTTACCCAAGTGTTTATCTCCATTGATTTCAATGACTCTCATATCTCAACCTTTCTTCATTGCCTATATTATGTGAAATTTTTATAACTTATTTCATTTTTATGAAACTTCACCAAATCATGTTATTTGTATTGGCTAATGTATATTTTCTTTTTACCATCAAGTGGGTAAATGACATCAAATCTCTAACATTATGTAATAAATGGAGGCTTTAATTTGTGAAAATTTTGGCTTCATCATACCATACGACTATTGAATCTCCTCACACTTTTTAGATTTTTGCTACTCTCGATGTAATGTCCCCTATTTGAAATAGGATTTATTAAAAAAAATTAATAATGAAATTAAAATATAAAAATAAATACATAAACAATATAATATATTATAATTAAAAGTTAATTGAGGTCAAGCGATATGCATGGAAGAACTGTGACTCCCTCAACATAAGATATAAAAGGGAGAAGAGCTCATTTGAAAGGGGACATAGAGGGAGGAAGAAAGGAATGGGAAGAAGATGGGGTTCTAACTCTTTTAAAGGGGTATAATTATGAAATATTGAGATTCTCAGAAAGGGTAGAATGATGAGGGTTGTGACTCTTTTAAAGGGTGGTAATTGTGAAAGGGTGTGCCAATTGCAAAAGGGATAGACATGATGAAGTGGTGTTACTCTCCCTCACATTGGAAGCTATTAATGAGAGAAGGGTTCATTTGTGGAAGACATCCAATAATATCAATATGGGAGATAACTTATTAATCTCAAAGTGCAATAATGAAGGGTGGCGACACTATCACCAATAAAGTATAAAAGAGATCTTAACAATCTTTTAAGGATCAGTAATCATGACTCATGAATCTGCAAAGGCAATCATCGATTATGAACCAAACAAACAATCAATCAAGAAAACACTCTATCAAATGAGCATTCATTCAATTCACCAATATATCAAACCAATGCTCATCACATCAGCACCCATCAATCTTTTAATCAACAATCTCTTATTCATCTCTCACCAAGGCCTCAAATTATACAGTGTAAAGAATTCATTCATTCAATGAATCATTTGACAACGATTGCGTCATGCCCATAATTCGACATCAGATGAACAGAAAGCCCATAGTATAAAATTGTCTTGCACAAATTAGATTTCACAATATCATTAATCGTAGAACTTGCTACAATTGCCCATCTTCAGTAAACTGAGGATATTCATGGCAAGATATAATAATACTCACTATATGTTAAGTAATATTTTTTTGAAGGGACTAATCATCTTCCCTTAATTGCATCGGTCTCTTTTAAAGACAATTAAGGAATAATGAAATGAAGGAGCGATTTAGTCTTGAAAGGACATACAATGAGTAGTAGGTGGTCACTTCTCATTCTAATGGTTACAACCTTGAGAAAGATCTTAAGTCTTTGTAATATCCCTAACCGGATATTTTCTCAAAACCCTTGACAGAATCTCAGAAAATTTAAACAAATATATTCATGCAATGATTTTTCAGATTTCACTTGCAAAACCTCAACAATAGCCTTATAAAAGATATCTCAAAATGTTATTGCAATAAATCTCCAATAGAAGTACATTTTCAAAATAAATGTTTTATTGAAGTTCTTCAACAAAATGATCAAGAAATCCAATATAGATACAGTAGCCACAAGAAGATTGGATAACAAAAAGATGAACTTAGAATACAATGTGAAACACCTGTGCGATGTCACCAACTGACAATGGTTTTCCGTCACCACTGCCCAAGCTTGAGGGTTTCTGTCTTCTCACCTGCTGAAATTGCAAGCTTTCAAGAATAGCTCTCCAAGAGAAAAAGTGACAATCAAAATCACAAAACCAAGTATGCTGAAAATGAGCTCCCTCCTCCCTTTTAAAGAACAAACAGGTGACTCTTTGCATTCCCTTTTCTGTTTCTCTATTTTCTTTTTAAAATAATACTTTTCCCCATTTAATGAAATAAAGTGCCCATAGATAATAAAGTGACACTAACAATAGGAGCTTAAGTTCAAGCATTAAAATCTCTAATAAGATAGACTCGAATATGCATGTGTGATAGCTTGTCGGAAAGGTCTCGGCAAGACACTCTTTGTCCAACCTTGGAATGCCAAGAATGTAGAACCTGCTGACTTACTAAAAATAGTAAGTGTTGGGAAACTCCATTGAAACAACCGCGATTAGCCTGCAACTAAAATCGTCTAGGCCAAAAACTGCTTTGATTGTATAGAAAACCCGGTTTGCTCTAGGGTCAAGGAAAAACAGGCTAATGGTGCATCAAAACTCATTGGCTAGAAAAGGGGACATGATGGTCTTTAACCCCAATTGAGTTGTATAAAGGACATTTCCCAACATTCAAGGAAGGCACCAATCACAACAAAAGAAAAATATACGCACAATAGATATAATCGAATAGGAAGAAAATAATCATCGAATAACACTATCATCTACAACAAATCAAACTATAATAACATCTTTAGTCATTGTACTATGTAGGAATGGTGTTTCTCCTTGTGCTTATTTGAATAGTGTGAATGCCAATATATTTTGTAGATTTTACCTCTAACTTATCTGTATGCCTAAAATAATCATATGCAAGTAATTGTATGTTTATATGTATACAATCGACAATATCATACACCTACAATTTTCAACCATACTAGGGAAAGAAGGGCAAGGAGGGGGAGCAATGAGGCTTCACTAGGTAAACCACCTTATGAGTCTGGTTAAGATCACACGAGGCCAAGAAGGACAAATTTTCTCCTCTTGGGACTTGCGCCAGGGATAATTTGGGAATCCCATCATGTCCTTATCTCAACCCTCGTTATGGTTGAGACCATGAGAATTATGTGCTATAATTGCATTTCTCTCCTAACCCTAAAAATGGTTGTATTGAATGTGTTGGTTCCCAAAACCACAGATTCAAATCCTATGAGCCTTGCCTGCTCAATACTAGGATATCAACAGGTTAAGGCCAACTTGATGGAACTGAACAATGCGGTCTGATTTCCCTACTCAATTTCTCAAACCAATATCATTCCCTTTTGGATGTTCATCATAAAGCCGATCATTAGCATCCAACTCTGTTTTGTACTAAATTAATACAATAGTGGATTTCAATCACCTCCTTATACATGACATGCGCTTTAATAAAATTTGATATTATGCTGACATGTTGTCTCTTCATTCACTAATCCCCTTTTATTCTGACATTAATGCTGATAATAGCAGTAACTTTTCCTCTTTAGCATGATATTTGTAACTCTTAAATTTTGCCAAAATTTAGAGTTCCATCAATGACTCTTTCTGGGGACGTATGCTGCTTGTGGGCATAGCGAGATCTTCAGCTATGTCTGGAAGAGTAGACCGTGCACCCATGCTTAGCATGATGCACATGAAATTGGGTGGTCCCCGGCTCCCCAAAAAATGAACATTGATTCTTTCCTCGATCAAATACCCAATTCTGATCCTGCAATACTTTGAATCTCATGAATATGATAACAAATTGTTCCTTAGTAAGATTTGATTTGTCAGTAAATAACAAACAAGAATCATATGACATGTACTTTTCTTTCATCACTTGTTTATAATTAGAATTTGCCTTATCAACAAGATTTATAAAAAATAAATAAATTTCATTATCAATTAATCCAAATATCTGACCTCTTGCACCACTCATTTGATTAGTATAAAAAAAAATTAAATCCTTAAAAGAAATATGATGAAAACTCAGAAACATTTCACTAGGCATCTTCTCAATAAATATCATCAAAGAATTCTCATGGATACTTACCTTGGTATGCTTCTCATACTTCATACCTGTATCAAAAGCATCATCCATATGAGTAAAATTTTTTGACTCAACTTTATCAACACAATCTCTAGCCTTTGGTAAATCATAAGTTACATTGTGGTCCTTACTGGATAGAAGATTCTTGTAGTCATGCATTTGATCAATCATACAAATACCTAGATTAGTTTTCTCCACTCAAATATCTTCTAGCACACAATTTCCTTGATCTACACACCTTAAATGCTGATTTTCCTCACACAAAGGTTTTGAAAGTAGGTCACTTTTGGGTAATACACGTTTCCTTTGATCAAGATTCTAATTAGATATGATACTTGAAAAAGTTTCGAAACTATGCTTCAAGCTCAACACACTCTCTTCATTGCGCTTGTTTGATTTCATATCTCTCATATGATTTTGGCTCATAGGATGAACTAAAGATTCTTGCCTTGTGAATACATACTACACATCTTATCGACTTCAACATTATCATTAGGCACGATATCTTTATTATTTTCATCATAGTGCTGAGATATGTGTTTGCCTAAAATATCCTTTTCAAACAATGGACTCGAGAACGTAGAATGCTCGGGCATATTTTCATGAGAACCTTCATTTGAAACTTTCTCATGCTTATATATCACATGCTGTTCTACTTCACCTTCGCAAGATATTATGTTTGGATTCTCCATTGTTTCATTGCATAAAAGATCTGAAATGATTTGGAAGTCACCCTTGGATGCATCTTCTTCTTCTTGAATGCTTACATTTTCCTCAAGATCTATAAGTATATAAGAACTATATTCTTCATTCTTTTCTGCTAGTCCATCATATACAGGATCAAAAAACCTTTTGAAATTGTATCTAAATAAATCTCTTTCCATACTTAGACTAGAATGCACATCTTCAACAAATATGTCATCCTCGTGGGAAGTGTATGAGACTATGATCCTTATAGTTCATTGGTTTCCTCTTCATGAAAGTGATATGCTTTTGACAAGATGACTGAATTTTCTTGTTCATTGAATGTTTCATACGACACATCTATTGTCTCATTAATCTGATTTATTTTTTGTACGGGAAGAAAAATTTGACCACCCTTTTCAACATACTTTTGATATTCCATGTCTAACAAAGTCGAAATCTCATCCACAATGAGAGAATCCTCTTCATAATTTCCATTTTCTTCACAATCTAATTCCTTATTGGTCTCATCATGATCAAATTCTTCTTCGATTTCTTCTACATTTGAATCTGAAACATCATTATGTTCTAGCTTTACTTTAGTATCTTTTGCTTCATCTTTAATAGCTTGATCCCATATTTGAAAAAGAAGCTTCATATTAGGGTCCTTTGGCAAGATTCTCAACTCAAGAATTTTGTTTAGAAGTTCCTTGTAAGGAGGTTTAAAGCTTGATGGAATCTCATGATAAATGTTCATCATTCTCAAAAACACGTGCTGAAGTCTTGCCTTCATATCTTTCTATATTGAAAAAAGTATCAAGTGGAGACATGTCAGGATCCTCTTCCGTGCTGCAATTCTAATCTTCATATTGTTCATAACACATCTCTTCTTCATGGCCCGCATCATGAAATACAGCAAGAAACCACTCTTTCAATACCCTCCATGATGAAACACTCTATGTTGGCAATAAGTCAAATGCTTTCTTCACAAAATCTTTCAAGGTTCAGACAAACAGCCTCATTGCAAGACTTTCCAAATCCACCTTGTATGCATGTAAGAATCCATAGAAACCATTCAAATGATTGAGAGCACATTCACTTCCATCTCCATAGAATTTGGGTGAAATAAGTGAGTCTTAAATATAAATCATTAGGATCATATTTGAATCTTCCCAGGTCTAGTGGTCTATCTTCACTTGAAAGGTATTGTTTCCTTTTCTTTGGTTGGGACATTTTGCAATAACAATATCCACTCTTTCAACAATGAGAAAAATACATTCCTCCGAGTCACTCCCTCAGCAAAGTCACTAGTGATCCGGGCACTCTTTTTGTTGAAGTACCAATCAAAATACAATAGAGTTGCCACCTCTAAATAAAGGAAATAAATAATCTTCAAGAATCTGAATTCTTCCTTTCAGCAGAGTATACTCTACCAAAGACCGAATCTGCAGAAAAAAGCTTAAAGAAAAATATAGAATGCTTCTAGAAGATCAAATCTTCATAAAGCAATTTAAAATTTGTAAAATAATTCTGCAAAATTGAAATCTTCAAGGAAATTAAATGCACCATAAAAAACTTATCAATTTAGAATTTCAAATATATCAAATTTTTTTAACAAATTAAATAGAACCTAACTCTTACTAGTCTACAATCAAAAACTCTTAGGGTTTGTTTTGCAACTCTCCCTAGTAGAGTTGCCAATCTGTTGGTTCCCAAAACCGCAGATTGAAATCCTACGAGCCTTGCTTGCTCGATGTTGCGATATCAACCGATTAAGGCCAACTTGACAGAACTGAACAATGCGGTCTGAGTTCCCTACTTAACTTCTCAAACCAATATCATTGCCTTTTGGCTGTTCATGATAATGCCGATCATTAGCATCCAGCTCTGTTTTGTACTAAATTAATACAACGGTGGATATCAATGACCTCCTTGTACATGACATGTGCTTTAATAGAATTTGATAATATGCTGACATGTTGTCTCTTCATTCACTAATCCCCTTTTATTCTGACATTAATGCTGATAATAAGAGTAACTTTTCCTCTTTAGCATGATATTTGCGACATTAAAATTTTGCCAAAATTTAGAGTTCCATCAGAATGTTTTTTTTTTTTTTTTTTTTTTTTGGAAAGAGGGGTAAATGTTTGACCTGGAGCTATGAACCAGTGAGGCCACAAACGGAGGACCTCATCCCCATTAGATTTGAACCTTGATGGCAAGGATAACATCTCAACAACTTAACCATCACAACATGCCACTATTGGCATTTCCATCAGAATGTATTAAGATTGTATTATTAACTAATTTTGTTGGAGGTTCCAAGACATGCTTATCTCATCTTATTCGTAGGCTAGGGTTATATTTCTAATAGTACTGTGTTCCTTGTTTGTATTCATGAAGCATGAAAAAACAATAGCTCTCAACTTCTTCCCTTCAAAACTCTAAATGATTGAATAGGTGCATGGGCATTGGTAATATGTTGCAGCCTTATGGAAAGGTCATTTGTAGCATTGTTGTTAGCATTACATTCACCGTGGTTCAAAATAATATCACAGGGTTCAATATTTGTTTCTTCTAAAATAGTTTCAATGGAGAACTCAATAACGTTATGAGTTGTAGAGGTCCATTTGACAAGGATGTTCCCTGGCTTTTCCTCTCTTTGTTGTGGCAGATGAAATCCTTCAGATTCTTTGAAAAGATTGCTTTCTAGGATGAAACTTTTCATTTTTCATTTTAGTTTTGTATTGTACATGCATATAGCTCAATGACCCTAGTTTTGCATGTTTTCTCCCTATAAAGTTGATACATCAAGGATGCATTGAGTGAAATGGTGTACTCTAATGCCACAATGTCATTCGTGCTTATGCTTGTGTTTTGAATATGGATAATATGACAAATGCTTTTCCCGTAACCTAATGATCTGTCATAATTTTGTTATGTACTGTCCTGAATGGGTTCTGAATTTGTATTTACTCAGACAAGATCTTTGGCTTTTTCTTTAATTTCCCAACGAGCTAATTTACTACTTATTTTCCAACAGCTAAAAATGATGAAGAAATTTGCAATGGTCAAGGGAGATGGAACTGTAGAATTTGATGTTAATAGTAGTGCTAGATATGCATCAGATCTATTTCCTAGTATTGAGACTCCACGTGATCTAGAAGAGGACGAAGATGAGGATGAGGATAAACCAAGTGTTCCACCACTTCAAATAGCAATGTTGATTGTGGGAACAAGAGGTGACGTCCAACCATTTATAGCCATTGGTAAACATTTGCAGGTATCTTTATTCCACACATTAACTCCTGATATTTTTAATTGTTCGAATGAAATTAAATGCCTGTTTCATTTCAAGAACATAAATTGGGTTCTTGTTTGAAGGGATAATTGCCAATAATGTAGCTAGACTGAAATATTTTTATCCTACGTTTTAGTAAAGAAATTTAAAGATGACCTGGAGCAATAAATTTTTCAATACATAATGGCATCAGATCGATGAACCATGAACTCAACTTTTTTGTAATTTCTCAAAGTATTCAAGATTTTTTGTTGTAAATTAATGAATTACTCATATTCACAGGCAGAATATGAGTAATCAATTTTTAATGTTTAAGGTGATTATTTTTATTATACCATCCATTGCAAAATTTAATTTCTTCCTTGATGAACCTGATCACTGAGATCTTAAGTGATGTAAAACTTTGTCCTGTAAGATTAATGTGTTGTCATTGAGTAGTCTGTGTGGGTTCAAGGTAAATACGAGTAAGAAATTAAGACTATGAAGTGTAAGGGACAATAATATACATTGAGAGTTCCAAGATTATGGCCGCAGGATCAGTAATTTAAGCCTGTTTGGTACAACCTAGGAACAGTTTTTAACTATCTTTTCAGATGCTACAGACCTGACACGTGTAATCAACTCCTAGGATAAGTATTTATTATGAGATGCCAAATATGATATTTCTGAGGTTCAGTTAGTTAAGGCACTTCTGCATCTATGTTGGATACAGGATCCGTTATTTAAAGCTGTTGGGTACAGCCTAGGACCAGATTTAACTATATTTCAGATGCTATGGACTTGACACACATGTACTCAACTACTAGGTTATCTGTTCGTTCTGAGATACTGAATATGGTATTTCTGAGGTTTGCTTCCTTCTACTGGTTCAAAATAATATCACAGGGTTCCATATTTGTTTCTTCTAAAATAATTTCAATGGAGAACTCAATAACTCTATGAGTTGTAGAGGTCCATTTGACAAGGATGTCCCTTGGCTTTTCCTCTCTTTGTTAGCACGATATTCTAACATTCTTTTTTAATAAATTGGAGGCTTGTATAATTGAGATAGCTAAGAATAATCTCAGAAAGTCATATAAGGAGAAAGGTTCCTTTTCAGACTGGGATGTAGATATGCGTAAAAATTGGTTCAAACTAATTAACCCACCAATGATATACACAAAATCCAACAAGATCGCTAAGAAAGAATGTGAATGGGAACCTCCTCCTGCAGGATGGTCAAAGTTAAATTTTGATAGGGCCTCTAGAGGTAATCTAGGACCAATAGGCTTAGGATGTATTATTCGTTAAGATAACAGATCATGCCTAACTAAATGTACCAAACCTTTAGGAGTAATGTCTAATAACTTAGCTGAACTAGAGGCCCTGATAGAAGCCTTAACTCTAAGTAGAGAGATTTGTAACAAATTAGTTATAGAAGGAGACTCACAAATTATCCTAAATGCATTAAGAAAAAGAAAGACCTCAAAGTGGACCCTTAATTCTAAACTTGAATATGCCTTAGCCATCTTTGATCAATTCGAAGAAATAATTATAAAACATATTTATAGGGAAGGTAATAGAAGTAGCTAATCTCACTATCAAAGGAGCAGATGGAGAAGAAATTCTACTAAGACAAGCTAATATGATAAGTTAGATACATGTTCTTGAAGCAAAATTGGTTTAGAACTTCTATTGTCAAAATAAACATGTTAAATTTAACTAATATCATGAAAGTTTAATGTTAATAAGCGATAAATTTTCAATTATTCAAAATCTTTCCTTATATACCAATTGATTTTAAAATTAAACTTAATAAGAGATAAGTCTCAATTTTAATTATGAAGCATACTTCTTTATGTTTTAACAACTTGATCGTAGCCAAGTTTAAGTTTCAGGTTATATTCACAAGGAAGTATCAAGAGCAACTTTATAAATTCAATAATAAAAAACAGGCGCTAGAATTGGATAAATCAGTATGAGATATTTATGTTAGGGCTACACCAGAGATACCTATTCATCTCTAATCTTTGTGCCCAACTGAGATGGTTTTTCAAATTTTAACACAATCTTGGGCCTTGTGGTCTTTTACCTATAAAAAAAATAAAAAATTATTGTGAAAATATAATTAAAACCCAACAAAGAATTATTTTCAGGAGAAAATTTAGAAAAACTCTGTGAAATTTTTTTAAGGGAAAAAACTATGAAAACCCATCAAAGAAACCTTCATAAGGAAAAACACGAGACTTCACGTGGTACAATAACATATGCAAGAACATGCAGCAAACATGCAAGTACATGTACCCTTTCAAAATCATGACTTTTGCTCAAATCAAGAAATTGTGCGAAAAAAACCCTCAACTAGGCTCGTGATTTTCAGCAAAAAAGCTTCGAAGGCAAATCACAAAATTTTCATAAAATACCTCCAACAACTTCAAAAAAAAAATCAGAAACCAAATTTCTAGAAAAAAATTCAGATCAAAAGAGGCTTAATTTTTTTTTTGAAATGGCCAAATTTTATAAAATCACGTTGACCTACTTTGATACCATGTTACATAGGTATTTGGTAGAATATTCGATGTTGTATTAAACAGAGGATATGAAAGCTCCATATATAGATATAGAAAGATAATGTTTGTAAAAGAAACAATTGTGAACTATAGACAAATACAGAAACTACTTAATAAACTAAAGACTAAGACGACTATCAAAGAAACATTACAATATTCTAATAAAACCAAGCCACAACAGGGCTTCTTATTACAACTCTTTTCCCTTTGTATCTTTGAAATTCTGGAAGGAGTCACCTCTCTTCTATAATTATGCCCTTTGAAATAGTTAGGACTCATCATTGCTGCCAAACAATGTTTTAATTTTAAATAAATTTCTTACATTGTCCGAAAATGCTGCCTTGATTATCAATATTCTAACCTTATTTGTTAAGCTTCTTTTTGCCTTCGTTGGCCATTTAACTCTGGATCGCCCAGGTTTATATATTAAATCTGCAACCTGATTTGGAATGACAGAGTTCCCATGGCAAGGCATGCTATGTATGTTATTTTGAGAATTAATTAATGGTAAGGTTTCCAATTGACAAGCAAGAAAAAATAAGTAAAATTAAAGAAAACAAGCCCCCAGCTAAAGTGGAAACTTCGTGGAATCGTGTAGAATTCACCTGTATCACTTTTTTTCTGGAATTGCGTAGATTTCACCTTGTTAATGTTTATGAACCCTCTTAAGCAATTTTGGGATGTAAACAAAACTATGATTTTGTGAGGTATGATAACCGATTCCATTTCTGATTCTAGTCTTGGACATTTATTAAGTGCTTTGGGGGATTTTAGTGGAGTAATTCAATAACATAGGTTTTGTGGAAGTCCACTTAGTTTGTGTAGTTGAAAGAATTGCCAATTTTCTGAGTAACGTGTCTTCATGTAATCCCTGTCCTTGCTAGTCATCAAATTCAATGAAATAGTGTTTTGGTTAATGAGGTATTTACATTCTTAATTTTTAGTCAAACCATTTTGGTTTTATAAGGGGCTGATTTAATGAGTTTTTTTACCCATCTCTAATGGTTTGTGACTTATATTCCAAAATGAAATACAAAATCTGTATACCGGCATCTACAGAAATTTGTTTTTCTTGAAGAAGATAATGGACTTGATGAAGTTGTTCTAGTTTTCAGATGTGCACTGTAATATCTCTTTTCCTTTAAAGAAATTCATTGCAGGTCTACTACATTATATATTTTTGTTAAATGTTTGAGGGGAAAATCTACTTTACATGGTGCAGGTTCATAACATAAATCATTTCTCTGATTTCTTCTTTGGACACTTGTGGAAATTAATATGATTTATTTCCTTCTGAATTTAAATTGATCTTGAATTTTGTTGGAAATTTTGCAGGAGTACGGGCATCGTGTGAGATTAGCTACTCATTCAAATTTTGAGGAATTTGTTTTGACAGCTGGGCTTGAGTTCTATCCGCTTGGTGGTGATCCAAAAGTGCTTGCTGAGTGTATGCTACACAACTTTCATAAGTCATGTTTGTGGCTATGCTTTATTGAATGCTATATTATGCAACCTATAACTAGCACAATGATTCTTATGGTCTTCAAATTTGGTAGCTTCTGAACCCATGTATTTGTATAGCTCAAAATAATGTGCTTGATTTGACTGATGAGCATAATACACAATAATAGGTAGCACCTCTATTGGTTTGTAATAAAATAAATGAGGAAAAACATATTGACATTTCCCTTTGTATTATGCTAAAAGAATGGAAAATATATCGCATCTCTTCATTTTAGGAATAAACAAAATCGATGATTGGCTTAGACATTTTCTTATGAGAATGTGATTGGTGCCAGACCACATGTTGACCTCCTCTGATGCATAGTTCTTTGTTTTTCAGGTTTGCTTATATATCTTCTTGGAACTTTTAATTTGTTAAAAACATCTCAGTATCTAATGTATAGTCTTGGAATCATATGAAGCTTTCTTACAGTGATATTCATGACATTCAGACTTACAAGGATTGCACTCAAAAGTATTCTGTGTACTGAGATGCCAAATTTTTCTTACAAGCTCATTGAAGATTTGAAAATTTATCATCAGCTTGCCTGTGTTGATGAGATATTAGCCCATGATTTTTTAAATTATTTTCTTAAGTTTTAACTGCCATTTAACGCATTATATATTAAATCTATACCTATGCAGTCAGCAAATTAGTTGCAAAGATTAAAGAAATTCTTTATAGGATTCATAAATATGTGGAGTGCATAATGTTGGGAATTGAAATTGTAAATGACCAGTGAAGTGAGTGCGATACTCTCAAACAGCTCATGAATAACAGATGTCTTGCTGCTTCTCACAAACACCTCTTAGTTATATATTTTATTGTGTTCATTCATTCAGCACAAGTAAGATTTGTGGTTAGCTTAATGTAATACCCTAATAGGATATTCACTTTGAAACCCTCAATGGAACTTGGAATTTTCAAACAAATAACCTCATGTAATGATTTTCAGATTTTTCCAGCAAAACTCTAATAAATAACCAGATAAAGCAGTCCCAAAATATTCTTGCATTAAATCTCCAACAGAAAATACATATATCTTATTGAAGTTCTTAAATAAAATAAGCCTGAAATCCAATCGTAAATACAGAAACTACAACAAGATTGGATAACAGAAAAGATGAACCTGGATTACAATATGAAACACCTACGCGATGTCTCCAACTGACAATGTGTTTTCGTCCACTACCCAAGCTTGAGAGTTTCCATGCTCTCACCTTCTGAAAGCTGAAGCCTTCAAAAATAACTCTCCAAGAGAAAAAAGTAAAATCCAAATCACAAACCAAGTGTGCTGGAAATGAGCTCCGTCTTCCCTTTAAAGAACAAATAGGTGTCTCTTTGCATCCCCATTTTTGTTTCTTTATTTCCAATTTAAATAAAAACCTATTCCCCCACTTAAAGAAATAAAATGCAAATAGATAATAAAGTGACATTAACAATATCAGCTTAAGTTATAAAGTCACGACTAAGTTTGTTAAATCTTCAGACATTCAAATCTCCCATCAGATGGACTCGGATATGCATGTCTGATAACTTTCCTTAAAGCTCTCGACAAGATGCTCCCAGTCCCACCCTAAAATGACAAGAATGATGAGTCTATTGGCTTACTAAAAATAGTAAGTGCTTGGAAACCACACTAAAACAATTGCAATTAACTCGCAACTAAAATCGCCTTGGCCAAAAACTGCTTTGACCGTATAGAGAACCTGGTTTGCCCATGGGACCAAGGAAAAACGGGATAATGGTGCAACAAAACTCATTGGCTAAATAAAGGCGACATTACAGTCCTCCCTTCCCAAAGATTGCTTGCCCCCATGCAATCCACATCTATGAGATGAAACCAAATGCTTGGATTCTAGATTTGCCTCAAAGGTGATGCTCTGTCCACCTGATGCGCTATACTATTGTAAACATCTCTAACCCTAGAGTCGTAAGACAACTCATCATGAACTCGAAAAGCAATCAGCTGGATACCTATCATCCAAAACATCTCATGTGTACCATAAAAAAAAGTGCTCGCTACCCAACTGAGTACCTCACTCCAACTGTAACTGCACACACCTCTAATATCAAGAGGTGGCGAGAGCTCAACAAATACCAATCTCCATCGAGAATAGAATGAAACAAATCGCTCCTCCCGACTTCCTGATCTGTAACCATCTCTTTAAAAGCTCCACCTGGATCCCAAGTGAATACTTGTGTGATGTTCTCGATATCACCCACAAACTCTTGTGATACCTTTGCCCATGAAGAGGATAATATCTACCAAACTACTTCATAAACCATAGCACTCTGTTGGAAATCGTGGAGTAATCCAATAGTAAGGTGTCGCAAGAGTAAACATCGCAAAATAGAGCGACTCAAAAAGCCATCCTATCTGACCTCCCTCAACCATGTAAGGACATACACCACACCAACTATTTGAATTCCGCATACGAGGAATCCATCGAAATCAAAACATATCCAAGAAGATCATCAAATCATATCTCACGATTCTGACCTCATCTTCACCATACTAGGATTGGTGAAGCCCATTAGTGGAACCGAACCATGTTATATTGCTAACTCTGTCAATATTGGGGTCCCAAAGCAAAGTGCTCTCACATCCATCATCCGTAAGGAGATACAAACCACTGAAGGAATTTGCAATCTCACAACTACATCTAACCTCTGCAAGACTCCTATAAGTGTGTTGACTCTACATGTAACCCAGCTGGTAGAAATTGACACCATAACCATCTTGTAAACCTATATCTGCATGATACCCCTGTGACATAGAAGTAAATAATACACTTGGATACCTATCACTATGGAGAAAAAATGGCTGGTGCCCCTGTAAGTTATCTCCCATCATCACCTGATTCAAATACTTGCAGCTTCTAATACCATGTTTGAAAGATGGTAGACCTTTATCCCACAATGGATGATAGAATCTTAGAGTCAACCCATACTTGCACCTCATCAAATCCACTACGTGTGGATCAAGCATAAAGCGATGAGCACTCCTCGATGTATAGTCACAATAAATAGCTCCAACCTTCGTCAATGGCTCATCATACAGTACAATCTGCAAATTGGAAGTAGATGAATCCTGCTCAACTTGATCAGCCCTCACACTAGCATCTCTAACAACCTCCTCAATGGTCGTATCTGAATGTTGGGCTGAATTAGAGTGTGCCAAATCTAATTTTTGATTTAACTCAGAATTCTGATTTTTTGCTTCATGAAATGCCACTTAAGTAGCCTCAAGGGTGTCCTTGGCATTCATGAGCTCATATGTACATACATCTACTTCTGCTTCCTTTTTCCTTGGTGCTTTTGAGTAAATCTCTGCAAGGTCAAATAGATGATCACGATTTGAAAGGTGTAGGTAATCTGATTTCATAGTTTTCAGCCCTTGTATTATTAATAACTGTGAAATATCTGTAATGTCCCTTTTTGGGACATTAGAGGATTTTTTAAATATACCCTTATAATAGTGAAATTTATCTATGAGAGCTGGAATAAAATGGAACAATTTAATATTATTAGGGGGGGCTAAAGGTCACAGGGGAATAAGACGAAAGCCAGAGGGGAGTCAAAGAGTCTCAATTTGTGTATTAAAAAGGGAAAAAGGCTCATTCTTGGGTATGCTTGGTTTATTATTCAGATTCCAATCTCTCTCTTGCGAGAGTATTTGGAAAGCTTCGGCTTTCAGCCAGTGGGAGGACATAGCCCCTCATGTCGACAGACAGTGAACACAAACCCATTCTCCATGGAGACGTCACTTCAGGTGTCTCATATGCGCTTATAGGTTTCTTTATCTTAGTGTTCCAATCTGGCTGTAAATTTTGTGTTTAAGATTGGATTGTGATTGTTGGTTATTGTATTGCTGTTGTATAATGCAATAACATTGTTTTGAGGAGTTTTATGAGAGATTTTTGGTTTTATATTGTGGGTCTGTAATGCATTTTTATATGCTTGAATCGTGAGTATCATTTTGAGAAAAAATAATTTAATATTTGTTGGAGTTTCTAGTGGTTTCTATTGTGTTTTGTAATACATCTGCATATTTTTAGTTCTGAATATTTTTTGGGGAAAAATTGAGCAAATATCCAGTTTGGGATATTTCAGTAGTATCAGAGCTGAATATCCTGCCATCTTGTGGATTTTTGTTTAGAAACAATTGTCAGAAGGTGTTTATCAAAATTTTTACTTAGTCTTTCTCTTATTAGATGGTGAGATTTTTGGAATAATAGTACAGGGAAGTCTAAGGAGTCGAGACCAACTTTTTGTTTTGGCATTTTATCTGCTTCGTGTATTTTTGGGGAGATTTATTTTGAGTATCAAGTTTATTGTGTACCATGTGAAATAATTAAGTTTGCGGTGACTCTGAAATAGACCCCTAGCTTACAGGTCGTTAGTAGAGATGTTCGAAGACTAAAGCACTGTGAATCTATTTGTAGAGTGCAACACTTATGACTTATATGGATTTGAATACTTCTAGGGGAATTAATTCATTCGTAGAATGAGTTTATGCATGTAAGAACTTTGGCTCAATTTCTATATTTAAAAAAACAAAAGGGAGATATTGTGGCATGAAAGATTATAATATTTTTAGGCCGAATTGATGGGTGTCGTGAGAAACAAGTGTTTGGTCTTTGTATTCTATGTACAACAAATAAGATATTACCGTCAATTCACAAAACATTGAGCCTGGATTAAATAATTGCTTTGACCTTGGCAATTATAATGTATTAGCATTCTTAAATTGAGTGCACACATTATTTCTATATCAGAGTTGGTAGAAGCTGCTTCTGGGATTATTGGCGTTCAGGGAGCAGTGACTAGAGTCAATGTTTTGCTAGACATCTGAAGTTTGAAAAGAAGCTTGAAGCAATTGTAGTTTTAGTGCGACACATTTTTTTAGTGTGTTTTGAATAGTCTTGGAGATTGGCGGACAACAAGTTCAAGAATTTTGAATGTTTCGTTGTTCCAGGGCTGCACTCGATAATTCAAATATTTTGTGAGGACAATGTCAGTAAGAGAAGTAACAGGTAATTATTCTCTGATTCACGTGCAAAGGAGTGGTCAGTCATTTCTGGTGAGTGATTACGGGAGTTTCTACAGAACAATATCTAGTCGGTAGCATCAGTAACAATGGTTATCGACATTTAAAACGCCTAAAGGAAGCTTGAGTCCCTGCCGTTAGGTGAAACCAAAAGTGCTAGCGATTTCCGTAAAGGAGAGTACACTGTCACGAGTCAAAAATACTCATAAAAAAAAGTTCTATAGTCGTATCCAAATTTTAGAAAACCAGGAACGAAGAGATTCGTTATTGCTAATATCCAACATACATGTAGCCACAATAGAATCATTGAACAGTGATCAGTGACTGAGATAGGAAGCCACAAATTGTAGCAGTCTCGTCATTGTGCTACATGTGAAGCATTACTAGGTGCAGAATTGCTCATCAATAGTGAAAAGAAACCATCACATACTCCAATTTTAAATTGCTACTTGGCCAAATAATTGATGGATGATTGTCTAAATCTCCAATATTAATGGCAAATATTTGGTGGTGTTCTCAAAATGTGGCATGCGTATGATTATGTTTGTTAAATGGCTGGAAAAATCCTAGACTCGACAAGAGAATGTCAGGAATATTGGCAGATTGGATAAATGTGTCGAGAAACATTCTTTGGTAATAAAGCGGAGTATAGACCTCTCTAGAAAAGAAAATATTTAATGTTGGGGCTTACATATTGCTTTAAAGGAGTCATTGTGCTTGTAGCGAAACAAATTTCCATTACATGCAAGGGTGTTACGACTCTTCATTTTAATATGTCGTAAACAACAAATTGTTCTAGTGTTACGGGAAGGAACAGTTAAACATCTGGAAGTAACGACTGAGCATTATTTGCACTAATAAAGAATATCTAAAGGTAACGACACCTACATAGAAGCCTTTTAAAGCATGCATATGACCCATCAGTAGTATAACAGATACGTTTGTAATTCAGCATGAGACAAGTGGTCTGCAGTCTAGTATAAACAAGGAAGTGTGAAGACGTGTGTAGCAGAAGTAATAAGTTGCATACTTACAGAGCCAAATTGGGATATTCCTGAACGAGACAATGGAGTTTACGGCAGGAATCTGTGGAGGTTAAAGTGAAATTGTACGTAGCAAGCTGCCAGGAGAATAGGGAAATATAAATATTAGTCAATTTGGTTCAGGAATCAACAAGTCATCATCAATTGGGGGTAATTCAAATGACTTTTCAGACTTAGATTTATCATATGAGGATGACAATGACACTGATGTTGATTATAAACAAAAGAGGACTGACAGTGGAAGTTCAATTTCTAGAAGTGCTAGTGGATGTGCATTATATGGGCGAGACCAGTTGTTACCAAGGATCAGATCCCAAGTGAGTTCAGGAAATTGCATTGAAGAGGCATTTAGAAGATATTTTGGGAAACATATTGATCAGTTTCACCAGCTATACCATTGTAGTGAAGATGACAGAAGCAAGGAAGATACCAAATTGGAAGTGGAAAGATACAGAAAGAGGAGCCACAAGCATTGGCAAATTATGGATGCAAGAACACATGCAAAAACAGAAAATGGAAGAAGACAAACAAATGGAAAATAGGAGAAGTCCTGTTATAAATAATAGAATCAACTTCTCTGATTCCTATTCTAGTGAAGGTCACACGCTGGAAGAAACATCAGTACACAAAGATTGCTTAAGCTACTCGCATGAAAAAACGTCCAAGCATAGAAGGTCCTCAAACAACCATCAAAATCAATTCAAAAATTGGGTGGACAAGGAAAAAGATTATATGGTTGATCTCATGAATTTCTTGCAAAGTAAGAACCAACGAATACACTCCAAATCTTCATACGACCAATCTGATATAGTTGGGACATCTTCCGAATCTAGTTACAGGGATCAGGAAAGGTACTATGAAGCTAGAAGAGCAATCAACCCAGAATTTTGATAGAAGAGTAGAAATACTCGACATTTACAGAGAATATAAAAAACTTCCTAACCGAGTTCAGAATGACTTACTGTTCAACGATTACTTGGAGCTTCATCTAGAGCAGCAATATAAGATGGATATGGCAAAAAGAAAGTATGGTTTAGGATCTCCTTAAAAAAGACCAGTGAAAAAAATTGTATGAAGAATTTCCAGCAAGACAAAATCTTCTAATAGAGGGTCTTGAAAAAAAACTATCAACCACCTTTGATTTACAGCCTTCTCATGATCCCGTAGATGATGTTACGCAAGGTGTAAATTTCTATGTTGGTGTATGGGAGGTTAGCCTTGACGAGCAGGTTGATGAAGTCGGTTGCACATAGGGTAATAGCATAATAGGGAGTTGTATGATGAGTCTTTATATATAAATGATAACCTAACAACACTTTGCCCTTTGTGTGCAAGTCAAGAGAATGGAGGAAAGAAGGCCTATGATCTTGAGAGGTGTGATGAACCATGTATTTCTTATGCCCATGACATAAAATTAGAGGAGCATACCGAGATGACACTGCAAAATGATGAACTGCTTCAAAATGACAATCATGAAATGCATACCTTAAAGAACAAGTTGAAGGTTAATGAAGATAGAGTTGTGGCATCTCTGGTATATTATGACAATACTGATAAGATGGTTGAGGATCTCTACAAGAAGGCACAAAGGGAAGAGAAAGGAGATTGGCCTGTTGCTGATCTCTAGGTGGTCAAAACAGCCCTTGAATCTATGAAATCAGATTACTTATGTTTTCTTTTCGACAGGGATTATACTCTTAAGGTTGTTGGATCGTATATCAACCAATTGAATAAAGAAAGGAATGAGATTAAGGAGCTCAACAAGGAGCTTAAGTGTGTTCGTGATGCACTGGTTGATACTTAGTTTTCTCTTCAGGAAGCGGAAAATCAGATTCGAAGCACAAATCATTTTAGGGAACATTAGGATAAAGAGAGGCAGGAATTTTTCCTAGAGGTAATTGATGAACTTGATAGCATTCAACAGACGTATGATTTCGATAGTTACCCCAAGCGACCAAGTTCCAAAACTTCAAATCACATTCTACTTATAGACAACCCTTTGTTTGAGGTAGATGTTTGGATTTCCGATAACCCACTTTTTGAGGCAGAGGAGAGAGTTCCTCTTGATTTCCAGGAAGAGGATGACCTTGACTTCAAAGATTCGGATCAAGCTACAATTCTTAACAACGAACCTTGGTCACAAGATTGGTATGTTGAAGTGACTATTGCTGCCCCTCTTTCGTTCAGCCTTTACATGGTTCCGAATTTTAACTTATATATAGGTTGGACGGATTTCTTATTTCAGCAATTAAACAAGTCCTGGTGGAGGATTGAGGAGAGTTATCTGTTGATCATAGGGAATGCTTTTTCAGCTTCATTCTTTCTCATGACCCCTATTTGTTTAGGGATTCTTTAGATTGATGATGATAGTATTATCTTTTATGCACCCTTAGTGTTGATTTCAGCTTTTGGGCAGCTCGTTTCCTACATCTATTTAGGATGGATCGTCACCACCTACTGGAGTATACAAAGCTTCTGGATACATTTTTATCTCATCATATCATCTAGTTATGTCATCAGTGTTTGGGATCTAGGTGTTGGCCGTATGTGTTTATGGCTTGTTGAGAGTTGGGTCATAGTTCTACTCAGTTTGAGATTGGATACGATGACATTCAGAGTTTTACAGCCCTCAGGTGCAGTGACATTACTTGGATTAACAAGGGATCCAAGGATCTGGTTGATGGATGGATTGCAGTTCGACACCTTGCTTCACAATATGGCAGGACTTGTTCTCAGATCGGGCTACAAAGCTACCTATAGATTTATACGAGATCTTGGTATTAATTGCTTGAGGACAAGCAATTTTGAAGAGGGGAGATTTGTAATGCCCTCTTTTGGGACATTAGAGGATTTTTAGATATACCCTTGTAATATTAAAAGTTATCTATGAGAGCTGGAATAAAATGGAGCAATTTAATATTATGGGGGGGCGGGGGGGGCAGAGCTAAAGGTCACAGGGGAATAAGACGAAAGTCAAATGGGAGTCGAAGAGTCTCAGTTTGTGTATTAAAAAAGGAAAAGAGGCTCATTCCTGGGTATGCTTGATTTATTATTCAGATTTTAGTTTCTCCCTTGTGAGAGTATTTAGAAAGCTTTAGCTTTCAGCCAGTGGGAGGACGTAGCCCCTCGTGCCGATAGACAGTGGATGCAAACCCATTATCTGTGGAGACATCACTTCAGGTGTCTCGTATGCGCTTACAGGTTTTTTATCTTAGTGTTCCAAGCTGACTGTAAATTTTGGGTTTAAGATTGGATTGTGATTGTTGGTTATTGTATTGCTGTTGTATAATGCAATAACGTTGTTTTGAGGAGTTTTATGAGAGTTTACTGGTTTTATATTGTGGGTCTGTAATGCATTTTTATATGCTTGAATCCTAAGTATCATTTTGAGAAAGAACGATTTAATATCTATTGGAGTTTCTACTGGTTTCTATCGTGTTTCATAATACATATGCATATTTTTAGTTCTGAATATATTTTGGGGAAAATCGAGCAAATATCCAATTTGGGATATTTCAAAATCCTCCTTAAGTCACCTTTGTTTCCCCTCCATCTATTCCTTCGTAAGGTGTTTTCAAACATCCCAAAAATGTTATCACAGTGTGATAAAGCTGCAGTAATCTTATGTTTAGTTACTTTCATTTGACTCTCTATATAAGGTGAACTAGTAGGTGTATGAGATAAGTGCACATGAGATGGGAGAATGTGTAGAGGAACTAGGTACAGCATTATGTGCAAAAGCAAACTCATCACAAAAGGAATCTATACCATCTGTAGAGACCATTAAGTCTAAACGAAAATCAGCATCAACACTGACATAAGATGGGGAGTCATCATCATTGGCTGATTGGTCAACTTCCTCACAAGGGCTATCAACATACTTATCAATAGCACTAATGCAAGCAGCCTTGTACAATCCCTCTACCTCCAAACTGCCTGTCCAAACTTGTGCCACCAATGACATCTATCCCGTGATCATGTGAAGGCTGTAAACAACTAGTAGTAGGTTGTTCTTTTTCCAAACCACCTGTAACTTGGATTTTGACTACTGAAAACTCTTCATGCAAGTTTTGTACCTATCCTTTGCAAGAAGATCCTAGGCCAATTCATTGTACTTGTTGTTTGTCGCATCATTCTTGTTTTGCAGCCTAGGATGAAAGTCCACATAATCCATGCAGGGTAAGTCAGAAAAAACCTGTGGAGGAAGTTTGTTGTACTAATCATATATGCCCATTGCTTGAGTTCTAGTATTGAGTTGGAAATTCTGGGCTAATTGTTGTTGTATCTTAACAAGATCTTTCCTCAATTTCTCCAAACCATAAAACATCCCCATGGCTAGATACAACTAGTCTCTACAAGTGAGTGATCAAATTGGGAAAGGGACCAACATGAACTACAATCACCGCGCCTTTCTAAAATACCACGCTAGAAGTTATGCCACCCTAAACTATGTTGTAATTTTGTTAAACAACTTACTAATCACACATAAGGCTTTTTGTCAACCTATTTGTTTGTATCTGTAGTTTGTTCCAAATGTTATTAGTTATAATAGTTTCCACTTCAATAGTATTACAAGCAATCCACAACAACTTTTAATTAGTCTTATACAATGAATTTAAGCATTTTCCCAACATAACAACAGAATGGCAAAGATCTTTACTCCAATGTACAATCTATAGCTCCAACATTAAATAACCTTCCCAACTAACTGCACCAAGTAATGACGAAGATCCAATGTAGAGTTCAAACCCTTGTGAACTCTAGTCGCTGATATACTTCAGAACTAGTAATTGTATTTTAAATGAAATCAATTGTAGGCAATGTTGATATCTATTTTCCAGATGATATGCAATCTCTCGCTTTACAAATCTTCAACGTTCCTCTAAGGATGGCTCAACAACATTTCAAACTGGTACCTTTCACATTATTCTGATCCCAAACTTCCTACATTTAGTCTACAAGACAAGTCTATACTCTCACACTCACTCAATCTTTTCTTCAAAATGGTATTTGATCCTGCAATTAGTGGTTACTAATTTTTATTGATAGCTCTCATGTAGACAACTCTTCTCAAACTCTGCAATTATTATGGTTGTCTGTTCTTAATCTACACCAAAAAGGCCTTGTGTATAAGCTCTCTTATACCTGCAGATGGAAGTAGAAGCAACAACCAAATAATCATTTGCACTACATACAATTGATACCGTCTGTTGGTTCCTAAAACTGCAGATTGGAAATCCAAGAGCCTACCACTTCTCTGATAGGATTCTGCCATCAGTTTTGGCCAACGAACTAGAATCACCTTGATTCCCTTGGACTTCAAGATCTGCTACACCTAGGCGGGTAGACCTTCTCCTCGAACTTGATCACTTGGTTCAAAGCTTTTCTATAGCAAATTTAAGCTTTGGAGTTCTTCGACTAGCAAGGTCCTTGAACTCAATCAAAATGAAATTGAATGCTGAGTGATTGAATTGAATGAATTGTATAAGGTTCTAACAATGGATTTGAGGTTTGTAGGAAGGAAGATATACATTTTCTGACTTCAATAATAAAAAGACCAGTGTCTGCTCATTCGGGCAATAGAGTCAACTTTAGTGAAGATTTTCATGTACAACTTTATAATGTTCTACGCACTTATACTGCCAACAATTAAATAAATAAGTTGTGACAAATCAAATATATATGCAATCTTAAATTAGTCCATATTGAACTTTAACTCCTCTAGTAGGGAGACAAACTGGACACAAGTACGGAAACGATTTGATATTTCACAGTATTTGTGATGATCCTATTTAAGATGCTAAATGACCATGTCCACTTATCTAATATTTAAATTGAACATAGAATTCAAAAAATAATTACAAAGGACAAATCATTTGCAGTTTAAATCTCATGCCATTTAAAAATAAACAAAGGACCTTTTATTTTATCATTAAAATAAAATATATGAATTTATATTACAAGTCATATTTAAGCCCCTTATTCCTTCGTACAAATAAATATAAAATGCTTCTTGTAGAATATGAATGTTCGAATCTGTCTTGTTCAATATCTTCTCCTATTTATATTTCAAATATAGAGTGTTGCATCCCTTTCAAGATTTGAGAGTCACATCCTTCTGAAAATAACGAAACCTTTTATTGTAATTGTACCTTTTAATTTCTTTTCACCAATATTATTGTTTATAGACCCCTTGGTAAAATGTGTGTTTTTAGCTTATTGTTTCAGATGTGGCCACATAACAGATGGCACCTTTACTGGCTCAAGAATGTCGACTTTAGAAGCTCTCTCATTTCTATTTCATACGGAGTTCTCATATAATAATACTCTTTCCCCTCGACGATACTATTTCATTCTCTCGTGTACGTGTGTGGTGTAAAAGGTTGTCTCCAGTACATACAAACTCCACCACGTTCGCTCAAGCATCGTTCTTCTACTGAGTTTGCTCTCGATGCATCCAAAATTATTCTTACTTTCACATGGACGACTTCTTCAACTTTATATTTGCTTTCACGTCTCAGGTCAAAATTCATGAGGCACCTTTCAATCTTTTGAAAGAAAGATATTGCTTTGGGTTTGTTGTTGTGGTTCGCCGTTCAAAAAGACCACTGGTTGGATTTTCTTGCACATTCTCACTCTAATACTACAATTTATGGTGCACTTTCTATTTTGGCATTGATTGAGAAGCCTCCAAAGAGTGATATCATTTACATCCAGTTCCTCCTTAATTTAGAAATACTAGACTCAATTGCGATATATTTATATCTTTGCATACATACTAATATCCTCTGTGGCACTAGATTTGTTTTCATTCGATTCATGAATTGTTCTTCATCGCCCGTATCTTTATAAGCAGCAACATCCCCAGGCTCCTATGTCAAAGACATATCATTTCAAAAATGCGTTGCTCTCGATATCATATGTGCATCCCTTCAATATGTTCAACAACATCTATATGATTTGAATATTTGATTTGCGTTGAGTAATCCAGTGTTGGGTTATCATGGGATTCACGACATAGGAAAATGTCTAGTCATGTGCTCAACCCAATTTATAACATGAAGTCGCCATATATCAATTCTTCAAACATCGGTTCTGAGTCTGGATATCTGCCTTTCGTATTATGGTGTAACATCATTGACTTATACTTGTTGACTGATCTTTATCTTTGTAGAGGCATGTTGCATAAGTATACAATGGTATTTATGTACCTAAAATGTTCTTCCAATTCATTAGCTATGTCTGTACAATGGTGGTGTTTGATGAGTGTTGTAGCTCGTAGACATCAATGGAGTTGTTCTTTGCTAAACTGCTATGTTTTATGAAATCATTATATACAAAGCATGACATTACTGGAACCATTATAGTATTGCCAGCTTATTATTAAATTTCTACTATTCTTGATTTCATCTTCATAATCAATGTATCTTAGTTTCATTTACTTTGATTGAAACGATATGTTTGTTGCAAGCCTTCGTCAATGTATATGATCTATTAATTACACTCTTATGATTACCAATTTGATTTGTAGTTTGGCTACACATCGCAGGATCCCATCAGGCGATTCTTCTTATAGCAGTCTCTAAAAAGTTAAGTCTTTCTCAACATTCCATTTGCATTGTGTTGCCAAGTTTTATTCTTACCCTTAAAAGGTTGAAGTCATTGGTATGAAAGTAAGTGTGTGTCCAAGAGTGATGTCTAAGTACCTTTTAAGTCATTTTTCATCTTTCCCGAGTACTTTACTTTCTTTGTTTTCTGGGTCTCACTTTGCATTACCTTTACCTAATCTTTTTGAGCAGGTTTCTTGTTTTTCCGGTGCACGCGGGGTCTTGATGATCTAGGCATGGTTGGGGTGTGCTCTGGCATCCTCCCAATAAGAAGTAAGTTTTTTTGCATTTCATTTTCTTGCCCTAATATTCCATGCCCCACGGATTCCGAGCTTTTGAGCTAGTTTTCCCCTTGAGCGAACTATATCGAGTACATACCCAAAGGTGAAGCCGTGACAGTAATTAACATGCTGTGAATATGATTATGTCATGCTAGAAAGGCATACGAAGCTGTGGATCGAAGCCAGAATGAATCCCATTCAAATTTGTGGAGGTAAAATTAAGTGCTATGAGGGAACACAGGTCTATGTGTTTTCTACTACGCACTCAGGAAACGCAGTCATTTTGTTCTACTTCCGAAGCTGCAATAACTTGAGCTAGATCCCGGTCTCAATGATCAAACAATGTGAACACAATGTTGAATGAATCATTTTGGGCTCCTAATAGTAAGGGATGTTCGAAGACCTAGCTTTGAGGCCATTAGATTGAGGTTAAGGGTAAAGTGTTGTTAGTTGTACTCCAATTCGGGAATTGGTGTTGTAAAAGGGGTTTTCCGTTCGAAGCTAACGAAAAAGGTTATTTATCTGAAGGCTTTAGGTATAGAAATACAAGCAACTTTAAAGTACGAATATTCCTCGAAGATGCTTGAACGATACTTCCGGAGAAGTCAGTAGTGGGAATGTGACCCCGATATAAAGGAAGTGCAGTCTTAAAAGCTTTAGACAAAAAGTGAAAGAATGAAATGCGTAAGCTAGCAAAAGGATTACTCCCTATCCTGCAATCCCCAATAAAAGGAAAATGGGTTTGCAGAAAAGCTAAGTGTTTCTCTCTCCCGCATATGTTAATATTATCAAGTATATCTGCATTTTGGATTCTGAAACAAAGTAAGGCACTTCCTATAAAGCTAAAGCATTTGTTGTTAAGTGATTCTTAGTCATATCACTTTACTTTATGTAAAGTAATAAAGCTTCAGAGAATTTAATATTTTTCATGCAAATGAACAGAAAGTTTAAATAGCTCTTGATCATGGAATTAAATGCAAATCTTGCGTTATAATTGTTGGCCGAACTTAATTTTGTTTATGTAGCACCAATGTTCTAATTCCTATACCTATTTCATCGGAATTGCTTGCAATTGGTTTCTTCAAGTATATTTAAATGACTATTTATCGAGAACTGTATCTTGTGCAATCATAGCGAATGGCAATCAGAGTTGTTGGTTATGATAAGTTAATTGGCTTGAAGAGTGAATTAAAAGAGCTAACAAACACATCTTTCAAATTCTACGATTTGGGTGATCTTCATAGAAGACTCAATTATTAACCCATTCACCCAAGCACTCAAAAGCTTAAAGAGAGTGGACTCGTTGAGGCAACCAATTTTAAAATGGCAATTCATGCACTTGAGCTAGTGAAGGAATGCATCGAGGGTATAACCCGGAAACAAAGCAGATTTTGTTTCCTAACCAATCCGTTCTCATCTCAATCAACAATGCACTAATGCAGTCCACATTTGGCATTCCTGTGAAGGAGCAGTATTCTAATGTTGATTTCGGCTCTTCAGCAACCATGTTCAACAAGATAAAGACCCTCAGATGAGAAGATATACAGAGGACATGGTTCCAGACGACTCACTCAAAGAAGAGCAAAATGCCGAAGACCCTTTTGGGCACAAATTTGAAAAGAGAAATAGTGGATATCCTCACACTCTCAGACTGAAAGAAAAAGAGGAGATTTTGGAGTTCATCAAGCGCCATTTCTTCCTAGTACAAGCAATATGTGTTGAGGGTATGTAGATCGATTGGGCACAGATTATCTGTGATGAGCTCGCCTTGTGGTTGAATTCGGCCAAAGGATTCAAGCAGTTTCACATGTCCTCATATCTGATCTATGCCTTGGCAACTCACCACTTGTGGCCCGGCCTCCCTAGCATCCCGAACTATGATGAGCACCCCAAAGTATATGAATTTTACCCATATCTGCAGCTGCAAAGAAGCTATGAGGAGTATGGGGTTGTTAATGATGCCTTCACAATGAGGCTATACTGAGAATCACAAGGATGCCCTGAAAGGAGATTTTCACCAGAGGTAATTTCGGCCATAGGCCAATTCGAATGCTCATTCATTCACTTTTCAAGTTTCTCCTATTTGCGAATAGGAGCTTACGATGAATTTACTTAAAGGTTGCCATGATATCCAAAAGACAAGGTGGTTCTAGTTGAGCTGTGTCGACAGATCCTTGAAGTGAGCACCCTGTGTTCTAATGTGAAGAAGATAGCCGAGATTCCCTTCCCTATAGTGGTTGGCCCATATTCATGTGCTTCTAGATCAAATGCTCGAAACTTGGTAAAGAGCTTTGAGAGCAAAATTAATTTGTTAGACTATGAGGTACTCAGGCCTCAATATGATCTAGTTAACTTTGTAAGAGACTTGAAGTTAGGATATGCCTACAAGCATCGAAAAGTTTCAGTGGCACCTCCGAAGGTTAGGGAAGATCTGGCCAAAGAAGGTGATAGCCTTGTGCCGGATATTGAAGACTTTTGGTTCGAGTGTCCCAACGAGTACCAAACTCGAGAGAGGTTTTGGTCGCGGTTAACCATTAATAAGATTAAATTGTATAACGATTCTGTTGATGTTGACCTTGCAAATGATGGAGCCTACATGCACCCCACATCCTACAAGAAGATCAAGGGCACCCCAATTTTGTCTTCCCCACCTGCAAGTCCAATCATTGACACTATGGAGATTCTTATGCAAGGAATAATCAAGAGAACAAATAAATGGGTGGAGTGGACTTGAGCGTGGAAGAAAAGGATCGGGAGCATTGGTTCTATAGTGGAGTATCAACTAGAGTCGCCCAGTTAACCACAACAACAACCACCACAACTACTACATGAACATCAACAAGGCCATTACAGTCCATTGGCCAAGGTGGAGACCAACCTCCAGAAAAGAATGTGCCACTCACTCCTACCTGCAAAGCTGACTCTCCTTCGAACATCGGGAAGGATGGGGAGAAGCAGGATGACAAGGATAAGGGGAAAGAACAAGAAAAATCAATGACCAAGCCATCTTCCCCTGTCCAAGTCATCAATTTCGATGGTGACACCAACCCCATGGATGGCTAGGAACAAGATGCATCTCAACAAGGGAATACCTTAGCCCTTTCAGTAACTAAGGTCATTGCCTTCCCTATTGCTTCTTAGAGCAAGCAAAACTCCCTTGATTCTGAGGAAGTTGTTTAATCGCACTACCTTGTAGTCTGCTATCAATGTGCTCTCTACAGAGTCATGGCTCGAAGAGACCATTGATAGGAAGTAGAGGAGATATGAGGAAGTAGCTCCATCGAAGGACTTAATCACACAAGTCACCTCCTCTCAACCATCCAAGAAAACGAAGAAGCTGAAGACAATTGCCGCACTAGCTACGGATTCAACAACTAGCCATATGTTAGTAGAGATCGTTGAGCCATAGAAGGAAGGCAGATTTCATGAGCTTCCAAAGGATGGTTTCTAGATCAAAATGGTAGATCTTGGCATCCCAGTTCACGACTCCATAGTGAACATGTGGAAGCCGACCAATGAGAAAATTGAGGATAAGTTGGAAGAGCTTAGAGCAGAAAAGGAAATATTGAAGGCCTTGAACAGAGAATTGGTGGAATACATAAGGTCTACACTTGGGAGCACGTCGTCAAGTCAATTTGACCCAAATGCAGAGGAGAATAAAAATCTACTCCTAAAGTTGCTTCAAGAAAGGCAATTCATGTAGGTAGGCTGAGCATGGGTAGATCAAATGAAGGCTCAAAGTCCCCCTATTAGTGAAAAACTTGGGAAGCCTAGTATTGGATGCTCACAAGCTCAAGGAAGCAGCTTCAAATCATCAGGCAACCATACAAAAGGCAGCAGACAAGCTGATAGAGGAATTGGCCCTTCTACAAGAAGTAATTGACATGAAGACAAATGTGGCCATTACTTATGGGATTCTGAAGATGGGCAAGGAGTCATTGATCCTTGGATTTCATTATAGAAAGCTCTATAAGGTCAGCAAATGAGCTCAAGGATGTACGTGACCTGGTGCAAAAGGTTATTGAGAAGTTGTATCAATACTTGAAGATATTGCACATAGAGTCCTTTGTGTCCACTAATGGCAAGCTCGTGGATATTGAGAGAATAAAATCAAAGTTCTTGGCATTTTTCGATGAAGCAATTGACCTACTCAACTTCCAAGTGTCCAAGATCCAGGAACTCTCAACAGCGGATGTGATCATAAGGAGAGAATTGGAGAAGTTCCAGTCAAGGGTGGCTAGAATAGATAAATCAACAAAGATGCATGACTATTGGATGGTTCGAGTTGACAACATCATCATTCCAAATGTCGAAGAACTGGACAAAGTAATTGATGCCATGAAGGCTTATAGAGCTAAATCAGTTACTCCTAAGAAGACATGACGTTTTGATGCCTTTCCAAACATCTATCATTCTTCCCCTTCTCTTTCTTTGTGTATCCATTCATGGCATTATGTTCGTCTCTGTAACAAACAATGATTCAAGCTTGTCCTATTTTTAGCTTATTTTGTTCAGAGATGCTCTACAAAGCAATCATCCAGTATAACCGACCATTTTGAGAAGGCCTATGAATGTAACCTTTTAAGAAGTTAATAAGATCAGCAAAATTTGCTTGGGCAGACCCCTGTAGCTAGGACAACTGTGTGCGACTCTAAGTCCATTTCAAGTTTGTTGTTCATTAAGTTTCAGCAGTGTATGGAATGAATGTGCTAATGTTGAGAATTGAATGAATGTAAATGAACTTGGTTTTTGTTTCCTTCGTTCAATAGATTGTATGTCTTACTTTCTTCAGCATAAGCATCTATTATGTTCTCTCTGTTGTATGTCATAGTTTGTATGTTTAGTATAGTTAGTTGCATGAGGAAACCGAAAACTAATGCGTGGAGAAGCTAAGAGATAGGCAATCCGGGTATTGTCAAAAATCAGCTAATTGTGTAGTCTGAGAATTACCTACTTTGCCATCTCTTCCTTTCTTCTTGCTGTCGTAGTTGGTTATGCATGTTTCCATTTGTTGCATTGTAGGTCAAAATAGATTGCATATCATGAGATACTCCCCCTTCCAATTGCCTAAGTTGTTTAAAGTGTTGAGCGACTTAGTATTTGCCTCTTCTACTCTCTAGTTAAGAGCATACCCTCAAAACCCTCAAAACAAAATTCATTGCATATCTTGCATTCAAAAGGGAGATGTACCTTTCAATTCAGGGGTCTTTGATAGATAACTACACTGACCCATCCTGTTGTTAACATCTTTGTCCTCCATAAGCCATTGGGCAAGTTAAGTGTTAAGGTATAAACCAAAAAAATAAGGAAGACAAACTGTTAACCAATACACTGATGCTGCAATAGGCAACTCCAATGGGTCAGTACGACAACAATGTATAGATATAAGCTTTTGACTACAATCATACATGTCTTTCATTTCACCACCTCCATTGACATTACAGAATTCTCCTACTTTTGATGATAAAGGCATTATCACACTATTGGCAATAGCCAAATATGGAAACTGGATGAGATTTGAAATGTGAATCAAGTTTCGTTCTCTACAATCTCCTAATTATGACTTCTTTTGGTTTGAAGCATATTGTTTGAATATAAATAGTGGGTAAGATCTAAAAATTCTCCCTTTAGCCTAGTTTTTGGGACTCTAAAATTTAGCAAAATTTTAGAGTTCCATCATCGTCACTCAAAATTACCATTGTATTGAGGAAAGTAATTTGCATAGGCTAGAGATTTGATGCTGGTTATCTGGCGCATAGAGCCATTAGCCTAGACCTCGTTTGTAATAATATGTCCACTAGTGCAATGTGAAGATAGAGATTGACGTCTCTTCTCTGTAGGATGGAGTTTGTTTACAGCCAACGCCAAAGGGAAGATGATATCTCAGCATCCAAAGTGTTTCAGCGGCAACAACTGTTGCTAGAACTGTTAATGCAAACTCGACCAAGAATGGTTTTTGATCTTGGAAACACCTACGTTTTGTTAACAAATCACCCAACACAACATCTACTATTACCTTCTTCCAAGCTCAATGTTGTATGGGCGACTCAATACTTGCAGGTCAATTTAAACCAATTGGAGACTCCAATTGTTGAAATGTTTGGTGAAAAACTATAGTCGACTCCAAAAATACTTACCTTAGCCGCACGATATGACAAACACTGATCTTTGTTGAAAATAATAGACAAGACACTTTATAAAGATTTGCAAACTATAGTCAAGAAAACATGTATTATAAAGATTTGTGAACTACAGTCAAGAAAACATGTATTTCTCCACCCAAAATTTCTTTAGGAACAGGTAATTTTGAAGGGTCCCATGCCATAATGTTTCCTACTCACAATATAATCGTCAAATATTAAAAAATCCTTCAATAATGTTTGTCGCACCCTATTGTATCTTTGCCTTAATTGTCATATCCATGTTTTAAGATAGAATTTTAATAATAACTAGATAATACAATGTAAGTAAATAAATAATGATAATAAAGTTATATTAAAACTAATACTAAAATATAAAAAATGGAAAATAATTATTATTTAATCTATATTATCAATGAAATAATATTTAGTATGATATTTTAAATAATTAAAAAATAATAAAATCAAAATGAATAAATAAAGAAAATAAATTGAATATAAGAGACAATATTGTAGAAAGTATGTCAACTTTTTAAATAGAATTTAATAATAAACACAAATAAGTAAGTAAATAAATAATATAACATATAATAATATGAATTAACTAAATCTAATGAAAAGAGATAATTAACAAAAAGACATGACTCCTTAAAATTAAGATATAAAAGGGAGGAGAGTTTATTTTAGATAGGAAGAAAAAAAGGAGAAGGAGAAGATAGGAATTCAAAAGGGAAAAATGGAAGAAGAAAGTAATATGACGAAAATAAGAAACTGACTTTCTAAAAAGGTATCAATGATATTGAAAGGATGTGAACCTTCGAAAGGGTCATAATTATGAATAGTTGTGACTCTTCAAAATATTGTAATGATAAAGTATTGGGACTTTTCCAAAGGATTTTAGTTATAAAGTGTTGTGACTTTTTGAAATGATTATAACCATGAAGTGTTGCGACTCTTCGAAGGATTTGTATTATGAAAAGTTGCAACTCTTGGAAAAGAAGAAATAAAAATATATATTTATCATTTCCTTATAATTAGAAAAGGAAGAATTTTAGAAAGTAAATATAGAGTTGAGATAATCTAGAAGAACTAATTCATTGAAGGGTCGATTAATGATAGAGCTACATGGATCAAGCAAAGAGGGAGGTAAGAAAGGCATGTTTATGGATTATATTTATTTAATATGTTTATAAATTTATTTATATTAATGAAACATACTTGTGGATAATTTATGCATATACATATGTATATTTGAAGATGTAATCCAAATGGATAACACACATGACTTAATGGTTAATAGTTTAAGATCAAGAGAGTCCCTTTTAGGGAAGAGAGTGAGCTTAATGTGGTTAATAGCTTAAGATCAAGAGAGTCCCTTTGGGAAAAGAGTGATCTTAATGTGGTTAATAGCGTAAGATCAAAAGGTGTTGTCGGTAAATTGTATAGTGTAGCCGACGGGTAGAATAGTATCCGAACGGGCGTGTGACGCTTGAGTCACCCTTTCAGAAAGGTATATGTACAGGTCCAAGATGGACTTTTCAATCATCATTGTAGTCATTGTATTTGGATTGTAATCATTGAGTGCATATATGAATAAAGTACCTATTCTGCGTTAAATTGTGCTATACTGCATGTGTTAAGTTTTTTATCCTGTACGGTAAACATTTGGCGCTATTGCTAGATGTACCTAGAATGAAGAATGATATGAAAATTAATTTCGAATTTTCTTAACAAGGATAGGAACAAGGTGAAAGATAAGGATGAACTACGTACAACACAAGAAATTTTAATTTTAGCACAGTAGACAGAGCGCAGGCAGAGACTTCAGCAGATTGCTGAGGGGCATTGAAGGGATGAAGAGGTACAGACAGAGGGAGTGCACTCACCTAGTAGACTAAGGAGTGCCAAGGAATTGCTGGAGGAGATTCGACAATGATTAAACTTGGTGGAAGAAACAAAAGAAGAGTTTCTTAACCTGGATACGCCACGGAGAGAGTGTCCGAACGGAAGGGAAGCAACTCGCACGACTCGGAGTGCCGAGGGAGCACGAGCATGGAGTGTAACTCTTCGTTCCTGATACATCGGATGAACGGATAGAGGCGGAGAATAGAACAATCTCACTTGAAGAAGACCTTTCACCAGGCAACGTGGTTGTCAGAAACAACGCTGTTATCCAAAGCAGCGCAGGTGTGCAGAACAGTGCGGGTGCTCAGCAAGTACCTCAAAATTAGAGGAAAGTAGCGATGGTAGGTCCTAAAGAAAAATTACCCAAGTTTAATGGTGATGGTACAATAGATCCTATCCAACATTGTAAAACGTGTGAAACCATATGGGCAGCAAATGGCGTGGCAGAGGAGGACGATTGGATCAGACAGTTCCTAGCAACTCTGCCGGGTGTGGCAATTGACAGAAACTCTGACTACATGGGCAAATGTTAAAAAAGAGTTCATAGTAGAATTCAGATTGCTTCGGGACGATAATGAAATAGTAGCCAAGATATATAGTACTAAGCAAGGGAAGAATGAAATAGTATGGGCCTATGCCAAATGATTGAAAGAGCTGGTCGGAAAGATGGAAAGTCAACTGGGAGATGGTTTGTGGAGGGGCTACGGCCGGCTCTGAAAAAAAAGATGATCGTACCATCGGCGTTGTACACCGACGCGTATACTCGTGCAATGGATTTAGAAAGTGAACAAAAGACAAGTAAGAAGAAAAAACATAAATCTTCCAATTCAGATGATTCATCCTCGGAAAGTAGTAGTAGTGACGAGGAATCGAACAAAAAGGTGCGAGCATTACAGAAAGATATGCGTCAGATGATGAAAGAATTTAAGAATTTGAAAAAGAATTCGGACACAGTGCAAGGAGAACTGTGGTGCACAATTGTAAAGAGGATGGCCATACGAAGGGCTTATGCCCGAAGAAACAGTTTTATGACATCTGTCAGGTGATGGGACATTCCCTGAAGGAGTACCCGTTCAACATTCCCTGAAGGAGCTTCCTGCAAGTGTTACTAATGCAGGAAGCTTCCAACAGTAATAACACAAGCAATGATGCAACTTCAGGTAGATATCACAACAATAATAGACGTGGAAGGGGTGGAAACAACAACAATAACAACGGAGGTTGGAGTCGAATACAATTTGATGCGAGTGGAGGGCCGATGATACAGTGTCGGGCATGCAATCTTTGGGACCACTGTAATGTCCCCTACCGTCCTATCTTGGTATATAAGAACAATGTCATAAAACTTCAACTATAAGTGATTTTTTTCCTCTTCTTACCCTTACAAGATAACTTTATTTTCCTTGTATGATTTAATCTACAAGGTTTAATTATAAGATGCTACTCAAATGATTATTAAACTATTAGTCATATGCTAATAATTATTATCTCCTATATATTCCTCCTAGTGGTTGATATCTGTTGTCTTCGTAAATGATCAGAATGCCATTGATGCGTGTCAATACTTTTTGCTTGGCAAATATATAACTATCAACTGGCTATATATCTCTAACTCCCTAGGTGTAGATAGAAAGTTGGAATTTATTGTGTATATCAAATGTTGTGTATTATGTAGCTCCTTTATTATTGTGTATATTCTTCTTTTCCTATTTTCTCCTCTGATGATTCGTTATAGTCGATAATCTTCTGTAATCAATTTCTTTTAGCAATGACTGCGATATTATTTTAAAATATCAATGAGATGCTAGCACTCAATAATGAATGTCGTATCTGATTTATATTCCTTTATCTCTGTAATCCTTAGATGCCATCTCTGAGCTGCACTATACACGTGCTAATAATGCTAATGGCTGTTTTCTCCAAACAAAGCAGATCTGATATGGATAAATAAGTGAAAAGTACTCAATGATCCTAAATGAGAGGAATTGATTCCCTTTTTATACTAGTTCCAATGAAGTGATGCTTTCCAAGAGACGTGTCCTTGTCTCTTCCTGTCAACCCGTTCTCTATATTCATGCTCTTTCATAGGCCTCATTTCTCCTTAAATGTTGTCTCAAACAAACTTAATTATGATATTATCGTCCCAATTAGTTATCAGTTTGATAAATGATGGTCAATGTATCCCAATGCAGACTAATACCAATTGTCTAATTTGTAAATCGAGTAATACATTGGCTTTTGTATTCTCTTGAGTTCTCTCCACATATTAATTCCTCTTGTGGAGAGACTTGACTAATCAATAATTAGTTGACTTTATAGGCGTTCTTCTTCACAAACTACAACTGCTAATGGCTAAGGTCAAAGGTTGGTATTTGACAGTAATAGTTGTCGTCAGTTCTTTGCATATAATCAATGCTTTGGTAGATAGATTCAACATCTCTTAATGAAATTGATTTAATCGTCATTGATTAATTAATATATTATTATACATATTAATTATTACTTAAGCTATATATATTTTAACTTGATATATTGTTTTATTATTATATAATAATGTTACGTGAAGTATTATCTTTTGGGGTATTGGATTATCATATATTTTAATTATATATAATAAGATAATATTTGATAGAAGAGGTGATGTAATATAAGATCAAATATTAATATTATAATTAGTTATTTATTATGTTAAATATTATTTATTTAAATATTTAAATATCTTATCCTTCTAATTGTTATTTATTTAATAATATGTTATATATTGATTATGTTACTAATCTCTTATTATATTTATAATAGAAAATAATAATATATTATTATTTATTCTATTATTAATTTACTTCAATTTCATTATTAAATCTTATAAATATGGGGACATGACAACCACTTCGCTAGGGACTGTCCTATAAAGGAGAGGCCACAACTACTATGCAGATAGTGTGGTCCAGGGGGACCACAAAGATACAAAATGTCCAAAACAAGGGGTAAATCTATTAAGCATTGAAATGTGTAATGAGAAAGTACTGACAGTTACACGGGAGCAGGTGAGGAAAGCAAAATATTCGGATCCAAAGGAAGAGAAGGAGAGGCTACAAAAAGCACGAACAGAGATAGAAAAGTAGATGAAAGTAGAGAAATCACAAGTAAAGGACACGGCCGAAACTTCAAAAAGGAATTTGGTGGAGCAAAATAAGATGAAATAGATAATGCAAACAGAAGTGCCTATTAGACTAAATGACCTTCTCACGATGCCACAGTTGCGTACAGCTATTATCAATATGACACCATCCCCAAGAGTGACGGAGGAAGTAAGGGATAGTAAGGGAACAACGGCAGCAAACCCGATGTTACTGGCACTTACAACAGGAAGACACCTGGCAGTAGTGGAGATGGGCATTTTGGGTACTATGCTGACGGATACAATTGTAGACGGAGGACCCAGGGTGAACGTGTTGCCGAAAGATATTTGGAAAAAGCTTGGAAAACCCACACTATGGCCACCTACTTTCCAGTTACTCACAGCAAATCAACATGGGATAAATCCGTTGGGAACTTTGATGCCACAACTGGTAACAATTGGGACACAACCATTTTTACTAGATTTTGTGGTCATCCCATTGAAGAGAAGAGGGTACGATGCCATCCTGGGATAGGGGTGGCTGGTGCAGGCAAAGGTAAAGCATATGATTGGAAACGGAATACCCTGTCCATGGAGAAAGCAAGCAGGAGATTCATAATTGATTTGCATACACAAATGGTAGGGGAAGAAGCAGCATCGTCGGACTCAGAAGGAGAAGGCGAGAGTGATGACGAAGTTAAAAAGAGGATGGAACCAGTTGGGTTTGGTGAACTCAAGAATCTGTACCCTGAGGATTCTGATTTTGTTGCAGCGTGGAAATGAAGAAGGGGTGTTAAGATTAAGAGGGTCAACTGATGACGACCTAGATTCGGTGAACGGACTGCTACACTAGCAAATGGAAGATTATGAGATCTTTTCAAGCTGCAACATGTTGAGTGTCGAGGAAGAAAAAGCAGGCAATGAGTTCCCAAAGGAGTATAGTGAACTAAGGGAAGGAGAAGCGCAGGTGGATGAAACATCGGCCCATACGTTCAGTGAAGATAAACTGATGAAGTACGAAGAGCCTACGGTGAAAACAATGAACTTGGGTGATGAGGAAAATCCGAAGAACATTCTTGTAGGAGATGATTGGAACCCAGTGTTGAAGGCAGCAATATTCAGAATATTCATGGAGTACAAGGATGTTTTTGCTTGGACATATAAAGACTTAAAAGGAGTGCCACCTAAGCTATGTGTTCACCGGATACCATTGATCAAAGGTGCAGTACTCGTACGGAAGCGGCCGTACTGAATGAATAAGAACTATGCAGCACGGGTCACAGAAGAAATCGATAGGATGCTAGAGGCAGGAATCATTTTTAAAGTGCAGACAAGTGATTGGGTATCACCGATCGTGATATCCCTGAAAAAGGATGCAACATAGATAAGAATGTGTGGACTTCCGATGTCTGAACACCATAACAATTAAAGACCCGTTTCCAATACCATTTACAGATAGCGTTTTGGAGGAAGTAGCAGGGCATGAAATTTATTCATTCATGGATGGATTCTCGGGGTACAATCAGATATCCATCGCTGAGGACAAATTAAAAACAACATTCATCGTGGAAGATGGGGTATATGCATACAACAGGATGTCGTTCGGATTGTGCAATTCCCCGACGACATTCCAAAGGACTATCTTACACATTTGATAAAATGTCTGTTGGAAGTTTTAAGGCGTTTTTAGATGATTGGTCAATTTTTAGCACAGAGGAGAAACACATAACGATGCTCGGAGAATGCATGGACAGGTGCAGACGAGCAAGATTGGCGTTGAACCCAAAGAAGTGTAGGTTTATGGTGCCACAGGGAAAGCTGCTCGGACACGTAGTTTGTAAAGAAGGATTGAAGACGGATCCAGACAAGGTTCGTGTAATCTTGGAGATTGTAATGTCCCCTTTTTAGCATTCATTGCATGATGTTGTCGTTAGCCTATTTCCCCACAGTCCCGTAGGCTAACCAGGACACTAAAGGGGCTTAGAGGCCATTTGGCCTAGATAGTTTCAGTTGCAGGTCTTTCTGAGGGGTTTTGAGGCAACTTTGAGCATATTTACTATTTATAGTAAGTCATCTTGCGCATGGGTGGACATCCAGTGGCAACGGTATGTCGATGGTAATTGTTTAAAATCGACAAGAAAACTTGTTTATCATTGACAAGATTTGTTTTGCATTGATAAAGCTTTTTTATAAAGTTAAATTTAAATATTTAACTTTATTAATACATAGACTATAGTTTGTGGAAAATATTTAAATTAAAAGAGTCCCTTTTATTTTATAACACATTGGAGACATAAGTTACATAAAGGGAGTTATGTTTTATCCCACATTGAGAAAACGAAGGATGGAGCTCTTGTGACAACACTATAAAAGAAATGGAAGAGCTTCTTTTAAGCATGGTTGGAAATATCAAAGAAATTGGAGAATTTTCTGGAGGTTATGTCTCAATAGTTTGAAGGACGAAATCCTTTCAAGCTGAAAATCTTGACGCCATTGAAAGATATGGTCTTGAGATTCAACAAGGTAGCAATCGAAAAAGCAGGCGGAAAAATCGGAATCGAAAAAGCAAGCGGAAAAAGCAGGCGAAAAAAGCGGAATCGAAAAAGCAAGCGGAATCGAATCGAAAAAGCAAGCGGAACCGCAAAAGCAATTCGAAAAAGTAAAGCAGAAGTGGCAGCATTGAAGGAAAATTATTACAGCCATCTACAACCAGGTTCCTTTGTTAGTATTATATTTTTTAGGGTATTATAAGTTTCAGCTGTAAGTGTGCATTATACCAGCATTGTCATTTTGTAATCCATGTAAATGCCAAAGTCTTGGCCATATTTCATGAGCATTGTATTAGAAATTTGATTGCAATCAAAAAGATAATAGTTGCTGGTGTCATTTAAGCAATTCAATCTCATTATTTATCAGCTAGATAGTTTGCATACCAACTGTTTGCAAAAATGTCAGTTGGCTGTAGGTGTTCTTTTCTCATGCTTAGATCATAATATATGCATTGAATATTGTCAAAATTAGGAGCACACTCATGTTAGGTCATTGTGTAGTCCATTTTGAGTCTTCTAGCACAAGTTTCTCATTGATGCAAATTGAAAAAGAGTCATTTAAAGCCAGCTGAAAAACTATATCAGTCATACGCCCCTTGCATGTGAATTGTTTGATGAAATTCCTTGAGCTTTCATCAGCATTTTTTGAGGGCAGATTTGAGGAGGGTTATTATAGTGGTATCAGAGCTTACTTGCAAAGTGTTTGACGAAATGTCAAACAACTAAAGTATAAAATTTTTTGGTGTTTGAAGAAGTTATAACCTATTGGGGTTATTACAGTGGTATCAGAGCGGTTTCCTGCCATCTTGTGGAGGTCTTATTGGGAATTTGGATTAGCCAGATAGAGAGAAAAATGTTTGACAAAATGAATGCCGGTCCAGATTAGGGAAAGGAAAGATTCTTACAATTATTAGACACCTTAGCACAGGGACAGCGATCAGCAGAGCAAAGAGCACAGGAACAGAGTCAGAGATTTGAGCTTATGATGCAAATGATGGCTCGTCAAATGGGGTTGAATGCTAATGTGGTTGGAGAAAATAATCAGAATGGTAATAATCAGGATGGGGCACATAATGGAGGCGAACAAGTTGAGAACAATTTCGGTCATGCACCCCAGCAAACTAGGACAGTGAGTTCGAGGCCCATGGTTCCAACATTTCCTCCTAGAGCTCCAGAGCAGCCCGTACCAGAGCCCCAAATCACTGATATACAGGACCAGCTGAGGAGAGATTGGGAAACCAGAGGTCTAGATTTTATTGCTGCAATTATCTTTAGGGAGTATATAGATGTGCGGATGAAGCATATGCCACGTGGACATGACAGGAACCAGAGCTATGAGCTACAGAAGAAAGTAGGGAAACTTCAGTTACCATATTATGATGGCTCGGGGAAGTCTACAGCAAGAGCTTGGTTCAAAAGCTTGACACATACTTTCAAATGAACCCTATGCTTGAGAAAGAAGCTATTAAGTATGCAGCAATTCACTTGGATGGGTTAGCACACAAGTGGTGGCATCATGGTATGGTCACTATGGGTCATGCACACATTACCTCATATGTGGAGTTTTCGGAGAGACTGATTGAACGCTTTGATAGGCCTAAGGATCATACCTTCCCTATGATAGGCAGAAACTTGTATGAGGAGTTTAACAGACATGCAGATTCGATACAGGGAGACTTCAGCACATCTTCAGGTAATGGTTTATCTACATCATCTTCACAGGCAGAAGGGGTTTCAGATGTTGTGCAGGTTGAGCCAGTTGCATCAGAAGGTGATATCATAGGCACACCGGATTGCATGATTGACACAGATAGTGATTCCAGTATAGTTGGGTTGGATGAGGTTACAGCAGTTGAGGATACTGTCATGTTTGAGGATAGTACAGTTGATCAGAAAGTGAGCATTCAGGACTTTGTAGAAAATGAGTATCAAGCACAGTTGGATGCTTCTTCACATGAGATAGAGGCTAGTAGCTCTTCACTTGGTTTGGCAAGCCAGCTGAAGACAAGGGACAAGGATATTGTCGTGACTTTATCTCATCATGACAGGATGTATGGATTGATTGAGAATCACATTTGGATGATTCAACTGCAGGAGAGACAAAAAGGAGTCACAACAGGTTCTTGTGACGACTTACAGCAGATCAAGGAAGGCATGGAGGCAATGAAGGTAAGTTACATACACCGACTTTCAGGTCGCGATCATCTCCTTAATCTTGCAGGGATCTATTTAGATGCATTGAAGAAGGAGGAGGAGGTTGACCAACTTTCTCATGAGCTAGAGGATACTCGGAATTCCTTGGTGTGTATTCAGTTGGCTCTCCAGGATTCTGAGAGACATGTGGACGAGCTTTGTCTTGAGGTGAGCTCAGTTTGGGAGTTAGCGCTTATAGCAGGGACTCAGTTTTCTTTTACAGTCAGGTCACATGTTGATGATTTCTCAAAGATGACAGAGTTTACAGGAGAGTCCCAGGATCTAATTATTACAGACGACACCCAGGGAGATGTTGTGGATAGTTTTGAGGACTTAGTTTCCTCAGTAGTTTCTTATGGTACGGAGGGGTTGGACAACGATGCTACAGTTTTTGATACTACGTATGTTGATATGAGCTTCGGAGTTGATTCGCAAGATATGGATGGTAATAGTCTAGAGACAAGTAACTTTGAGGATGCTCCTTTAGACAGTGCGTCAGAGGAGGTTTGTAGGAGACAGTCTAGCCAGTGCCATCATGTGTCTAGTTAGTTGAGAGTTAGTGAGCGAGACATTTCTATCGCTTGCCAGCATTTCGACGCTGCTCATCAGTTGTTAGCAGTTTATGGATGGGGTTGTCCTACTAGTGATGAGCAGGGAGGTAGTTATCTTTCCTTGACAGAGATCCACTCTTTATGGGAGGCTATTCGGATTCTGAGACAGGATTATATGCAGTTGGTAGCCGACAGAGATTATCTTATGGAGTGGGGGAGTACAGTATACGATGCATTATTGGCCAAGGAAGATGAGGTGAGTGAGCTTACTCAGCAGCTCGAGGTGACTTCTGAGATTCTTGAGAGTACACAATTGGCTTTCGAGGAGTCATAGTTTCATTTGGCTAAGGTGACCATGGAGTTAGAGCGACTACAGTCTTTACCAGATTCTGTATAGTCACAAGCTGTGGTGTCTACTGATCCGAGGATGTCCATGGTCGAGATTGTCAGAGACAGTGGAGATTGGGATGCATCCACCCTTGATACTAACATTGGCATATCGGTTCCATTCCTACTAGAGTTAGGTTCAGTTGAGTTGGGTGCTATAGAAGATTGTTGTGGTATGCCTGACATGGTGGTGGCCTCTAGTAATGATGGCTCGGAGACTAGAGATGTTGTATCAAAGATCATGTGTGATGTTGGTGAGCCGGCAGTTGGCATGGTTCATGCTAGTGATACTACTCCCTTGGCGATGTCTTCGGAGGTAGTAGTCTGTTCTAGCTTGGTTAGTGATCGATTGCAGTTAGTTTCATCTGGGTTGCAGTCTGAGCCACTGACTAAGATTGGCGCATTCTATCGGCATTACACTGTGAGGTATGCTCATCAATTTACCTTTGATGACCATGTTGATGAGATGATGATATGGAGATATACTTTGATTTCTAGTGCTTGTCATCAGTTATGGGATGGTTTGACGCCATAGGATGAGAGTTGTGATGGGCATGACATGGCAATAGGTTCTGCGGTTGATAGCTTGATAATACATGACTTAGAGCAGGAGTTTGGGAGTGATGCTTCAGCGGTTGTTGTTATTGATTCTACTCCTTTGGCTATGACATCTCCTGACTTAGCTGGTGATCAGTCACAATGGGTTGTATCACTTGTTCATGGTGAGCTGTTGACTGGGGTTGGTTCTTTTTATCAACATTATACTGCAGGGTATGTACATCAGTTAGCATTTGATCCTTGTGTTGAGGAGTTGGTGGCAAGCAGATTTGGTTTGGGTTCCATTTCTTGCTGTTTATCTTGTGATGTCTTTTCACCATCAGCGGTGCATGGGAGTTATGGTTATGAGACAATGGCCCATAATCTACAGAGTTGTGTTAACTGCAGTAGATGTACAGTGTGTGGATTCTTTGTATTTGGTGCAGTTTCATGTGGGAGTGGTCACCATTGTTGCAGAGTTGGATTGTACATTCCATATAGACCAGTGGGATGCGTTGATGGTATTTACTGTGTTGGCAGTTTGGGTTATGTACTCTACTTGGGTTCTGATATTTCGAGAGCTTGTTTCTCATGGGTTCCTGACTTTGGAGTTTGGGTGAGTTGTATTCGCCAATTTAATTATGGATTCCTCTTGGTTAATTTTCAGAGGTTGTTGCAGGAGCCTATGTTGACTGACAGCAGTATAGTTCATGACTACATTTGGAATCCAGGTGGATTGATTGGGTTGTTGTTCGGCCATTGCTTGGGGACAAGCAATTTTGGGAAGGGCGGACTGTAATGTCCCCTTTTTAGCATTCATAGCATGATGTTGTCGTTAGCCTATTTCCCCACGGTCCTGTAGGCTAACCAGGACATTAAAGGGGCTTAGAGGCCATTTGGCCTAGATAGTTTCAGTTGCAGGTCTTTCTGAGGGGTTTTGAGGCAACTTTGAGCATACTTACTATTTATAGTAAGTCATCTTGCGCATGGGTGGACATCCAGTGGCAACGGTATGTCGATGGTAATTGTTTAAAATCGACAAGAAAACTTGTTTATCATTGACAAGATTTGTTTTGCATTGATAAAGCTTTTTTATAAAGTTAAATTTAAATATTTAACTTTATTAATACATAGACTATAGTTTGTGGGAAATATTTAAATTAAAAGAGTCCCTTTTATTTTATAACACATTGGAGACATAAGTTACATAAAGGGAGTTATGTTTTATCCCACATTGAGAAAACGAAGGATGGAGCTCTTGTGACAACACTATAAAAGAAATGGAAAAGCTTCTTTTAAGCATGGTTGGAAATATCAAAGAAATTGGAGAATTTTCTGGAGGTTATGTCTCAATAGTTTGAAGGACGAAATCCCTTCAAGCTGAAAATCTTGACGCCATTGAAAGATATGGTCTTGAGATTCAACAGGGTAGCAATCGAAAAAGCAAGCGGAAAAAGCGGAACCGAAAAAGCAGGCGGAAAAAGTGGAATCGAAAAAGCAAGCGGAAAAAGCGGAATCGAAAAAGCAAGCGGAAAAAGCAGAACCGAAAAAGCAGGTGGAAAAAGCGGAATCGAAAAAGCAAGCGGAAAAAGCAAAATCGAAAAAGCAAGCGGAAAAAGCGGAACCGTAAAAGCAAGCCGAAAAAGCAGTTCGAAAAAGTAAAGCAGAAGTGGCAGCATTGAAGGAAAATTATTACAGCCATCTACAACCAGGTTCCTTTGTTAGTATTGTATTTTTTAGGGTATTATAAGTTTCAGCTGTAAGTGTGCATTATACCAGCATTGTCATTTTGTAATCCATGTAAATGCCAAAGTCTTGGCCATATTTCATGAGCATTGTATTAGAAATTTGATTGCAATAAAAAAGATAATAGTTGCTGGTGTCATTTAACCAATTCAATCTCATTATTTATCAGCTAGATAGTTTGCATACCAACTGTTTGCAAAAATGCCAGTTGGTTGTAGGTGTTCTTTTCTCATGCTTAGATCATAACATATGCACTGAATATTGTCAAAATTAGGAGCACACTCATGTTAGGTCATTGTGTAGTCCATTTTGAGTCTTCTAGCACAAGTTTCTCATTGATGCAAATTGAAAAAGAGTCATTTGAAGCCAGCTAAAAAACTATATCAGTCATACGCCCCTTGCATGTGAATTGTTTGATGAAATTCCTTGAGCTTTCATCAGCATTTTTTGAGGGCAGATTTGAGGAGGGTTATTACAGAGATGCCACCTTCGACGGATGTATCAGAAGTAAAGTCATTTTTAGGGCACATCGGTTATTACGAAAGATTTATTAAAAACTTTGCAAAAATTTCTTATCTGTTGGACAAACTCACCTGCAAGGGTGAACCTTATAGATGGGAGGCTGAGCAGAATGAAGCTTTTGAGGGATTGAAAACAAGGTTGGCTACGGCTCTGATTTTGGCCTATCCGAATTGGGATAAAGAATTTCATGTTCATGTAGATGCATCAAATTATGCCATCGGAGCAACACTGGCATAGACTGGTGACCACGGGTTGGACCATCCAATATATTTTGCAAGTAGATTGTTATCAAAGGCAGAGAAAAACTATAGTACGATGCAGCGAGAGGCATTAGGGATGATATATACAGTGCAAAAGTTTAGACACTACTTGTTGGCCACACCATTCGTATTCTACGTAAATCATTAGGCGCTGCTACTTGGTAAATAAGCCGATTATTCAAGGAAGAATAAGTCGATGGTTGCTATTATTACAGGAGTTCACATTTAAGATCGTGGTATGGCCAGGAAAAAGTCATGTAAGTGCAGATCACCCGTCAAGAATAAAATCAGGGGAGCCACCTGAGGGAATTAATGATGATTTTCCAGATGCGTAGCTCTTTCATGTTACAGTACTACCAGCTTGGTACACACGCATTGGAGAATATCTAATGACGTGGCAGTTTCCAAGTGACATGCCACCAAATGAGAGACGGAAATTGGTGCTGAAGAGCCGGACGTTCCAATTAATCAATGGGCTATTATACAAAATGGGGCTAGATCAGATCCTAAGGCGGTGCGTCCTAGAGGAGGAAATTCCAAAAGTACTAAAGTAAGCACACGAAGGACCGGCAGGACACATGGGGCCGGATACAATTGCACGGAAGATACTTTTGGCAGGGCTATGGTGGCCAACTGTATATAATGATGCTAGGGAGTGGGTTGTTGCACGCGACACATGTCAGCGAGCCAGGAAACCAGTGAAGAGAGATTTTATGCCTCTGAATCCCTTGCACGCGCAGGAACTCTTTGAAAGATGGGGATTGGACTTCATCGGACCTCTGAATGTGAGCAAAACCAGAAGGTGTCGATATATTGTGGTAGCAACAGAGTGCCTAACTAAATGGGTGGAAGCACGTGCATTACCGGATAACTCGGCATTAAGCACAGCAAGATTTAAATAATGAGCAGATTATTACTAGATACGGGATTCCATTGCAACTAACAAGTGATCGGGGAGGACACTTTGTTAACCATGTTATCCAACTGCTTACTACTGAATTTAATATCTATCATTCATTGTCGAGCCCATACTATCCAAGTGCTAACAAACAAGCAAAAGCGACGAACAAAATCCTGGTTGTAATGATTTATAAATCCTGTGCAGTTGAGGGAGAAGATTGGGAAGAAAAGTTGCCATCAACCCTATGGGCATATCGTACTTCATATAAAGTAACTATAGGACATACCCTGTTTCAGCTGATGTACGGATAGGAGGCAATGGTGCCGACAGAATTCATGGTACCCAATTTGAGGATAGCAATTGAAAACAAATTGGGCGATATGGAAAGCTTAAGGGAGAGATTGTACAATTTGAACAAACTCGATAAGCGATAGTTTGCTGGCACAGTGGGCCATCAAAGTTACACAAAACCAGTGGAAGGCATGGCACGATAAGCACTTAAAATTAAACAAGTTTCAACCGAACCAGTTAGTACTAAAGTATAACGGACAGAATGAAATCAAGCCTGGAAAGTTCAAAGTTAAATGAGTCGGACCGTACAAGATACGAGAAGTTGGCTATAACGAGGCAATTAAGCTATGGACATTGGACAAAAAAGAAATACCAAATGCAGTAAATGGATCAAAGTTAAAAATATACCATGAAAGAAATGGTTCTCCGTCAACAAACAACTGAGAAAAGAAAAAGCGTCTGTAAATAATGTATATATGTATAATAAGGAATAAAATATTCAAGTTGAACATAGTTTTAAAGTGCCAAATAATAAACTATAAGTTTTAAAGTGTGAAGTAGTAAAGTAGTAAGAGATAAAGGAGAAGTATTAAGAAAAGACAGCCTGAATAAAGTAATAAAGTACGAAAAAGTATAAAAATGATGTCGTACGGCCTTGGAGGGATATAATAGGCAAACAATATTCATAATTGTTGGACTAAGAAGGTAAACCTTCGTACGGACTTAAGGAGCAAATCAGCCAAAGAAAACATAAGAGGAAGCCGTACGGGCAGATGTAGAACATAGAAGAAGGTAATAATGTGAAGCTCATACGGCCAATACTGGGAAGAGGAATTAAGATTGTATAGCCAAGCAAATCACCCAGTCATAAAAGACCCCGTACAGCCAAAGAAGATAGGAGGAAAGAACGAATTGAGGACCATACGGCTAGGAAATACATTCTGAGGAGAGACCGTACGATTAAGTAAAGAGGCATAATGAAGGAGAAAATGACTGTACGGCCTCAAATGCATATGAAAGATATCGTGCGAAATAAAATAAGGAGAATGTTTGAAGTCTTGACACCGTACAGCTTCTAAAGATAGGTAACTATGGACCATACGGCTTGAGGAATAGGAAGAGACAATCCGTATGGCGTTAAAGAAGAGCACTGCAAGTGAAGGTTGGTATAAAACACCGTATGGCCATACGGGAGTAGACAAAGGGAACTTATTACACCTCAAGAATTTACGACATATTGGGAACAAACAGAAGGAATTTACGGCATATTGGGACCGTTCGGCAAGAGCAAACGGAGAAAGACCGTAGGAGGAGGAGGGTTGTACGGTGTATGGTAGGATAGTGCAAAGCTATAAAACTTGAGAACTGTACAGATGCAGTACGTTGAGGCAGGAAAGAAAGGATAGAAGCCATAGAATGTAAAGAGTTAAAATTATTTCATAGTGACAAAGGAAACCATACAGCACATCTGGGAAAGAATTGAAGGAAGGAAAAGGCCATACAACATACAATGGAGAAGAAAAACTAGCCATACGACCACTACAGCAAGCAAGCAGGAGACAATTGAAGTCTGTACAGAATACAGGATTAAGACTAATCATTGTTTAAGCCAAGCCATACTAGGAGGAGCCGATTCAGTGAAGGGATTGTAGCCGTACTTCACTAAGCTTGAGGGAAGCCATACAGTATAGAAAGAAAATTGTAGCAAGTTGTACAGGAAGTAACTGCCCTAATGGTTTATTCACAAAATGACAAGTGATAGTTATGCAGTCAGCTAGAAAGAGGGCTTGGAAGAGGAAACTAGATGAAGACGCAGCCATGAACAGGAATGTGAAGACACTACCATCCAAAATTCATGTAGCAAGAGGGATCAGTGCAGAGACCAGTGTAGGTGCAAGTAAAAAGAAAGTAAAGCAACCGAAGCAGCCAGGAGACATTCCTATAGTACAGAGTATTACATTCGAAGGGCTAAATGGTGCAAAATGCTGAAAGTGGTGACAGGAGATTCTAGACAACCACCAGGTGAAGGCTAGTATCCAAAAAGCACAGGTAGAATGGGTAGTGCAAATGCCAATATTTTGCATTAGAGACTACAAAGGGTTTTTGCGCATAATGATTGAAAAGTATGACAAGTTCTCTTGAACCAGTACGTTTCAATATCTTGGTTGCAATTTAGTAGTATCATTCAAACCAGCTGATTTTACACGGGTATTTGGCATACCTGGTCATGCTCAAGGCCGAAGAAAAATAGAGAGCAAGCCAAAAAAGATGAACCGTGAAGTGAAGTTGAAGTTGATACAGCTTGTGTGCGGAGACCTGTCGTAGGCAGAACAGGAGGCTCTTTCAGACACGTCCAAGGGCAGAGGGTTAAAGAAATCTAATAGCCAGTAGGGTCACTGGCATTGTTTGATGGACATAGTAAAAAGCCACCTCACAGGTTCAAGCCGCGCTTCGGATATCTTTTTCCCCCATGCAGCAATGATGAACGGAATTTTGCACGGCAGAGTATATGATTGGGCAGCATTATTGGCCGAACGGATGTCGAAATTTATGATATTGCAGCACAAAACGTTTTATATGTCACATTATGCTATCGGCCTGTTCATGGAAGCAACAATGCGAATGATTCCAAATGATGCACTGGAGGCCAAACCGGGACCACTCGCACCTGGCGAACCACCTATTATGTAGTGGAGGCATTTGGATACACTCAACAATAAAACCATTAGACAAAAACAACCGAGGCCAGACGGTGGGAACACAAATAGTGGTCGAGAGGAGACATCTTCAGAGGAGAGTGGGACTGAAGGAGAAGAGGAAGAGGACAAGGAGGTAGAGGTGATCACTGCTACACCGTTGAGATTTTCGCAGCCTGTACTTTTGGCTATGACACACTTGGTTCCCACAAGCATACATTGCATTCTAGGATTTGGACAGTTCAAGCAGCCGATGGTGATGACACCAATTTCAGCTGCGACGTAGCCCACCATAGAGACACGAGTTGTTCCAAAGGCAGCAGCAGAGGCACATCCGTCACCAACAGAGATAGCAGCTCTGGAGGTACCGATGGAGTTGGCTTGTGAGACTCTACCAGAGTCAAGAGATGAGACTTTTGTTCCTGATGCGGAGATGGACACAAAGACAAGGGTAATGGAGGTATCGGTAGGCGAGGACTTGGGGGCATCCGGTGTCCGATTGGAGGTAGTGGGTTCTGATGTAGTGGTTACGGTAGATACGACACTGTTGGCATCACCAGAGTGAGACAAAGAGAGCTGAACCTAGAAGCTGAGTGTTTACCTTAGTACACAGTTCCACCGAACCTTGGCACCTCGAGTGACATACCTATCGACACCCATGTGAGAAGCAATTCCAGAGAACCCATTACAGGAGGTGGGGCAGACACAAGCTGAGAGAGTACCACATAGTGTTGTTGAGCGTATGGCAGAGGTAGTAGAGATGGCTATGGGTGTGCAGCAGGAACATCCAATAGTGCAGGACACAGGGATGAGAGAGGCATTTCTTGGTGACGTAGCAGTTCTAGCGTCTCTAGCATCTTGGGCTCATCAGGTGTTAGCTTCGACGGAGACTCAGGCATTGGACTCAATCGTTAAGGAGCTGGAGAGGGTTATATCTTTTATGAGATTGGGATGCCTAGCTGCCTTTGCTGTCTGCTTTGAGGAGCGGGGATGGCCGGATGTGGAGACTGTAGAGATGTGATAGGATTGGGCCACAACGGGAGATCCCAATATAGAGAGCCAAGTAGAGGCTTTGATTCATGAGGTAGTGAAGATATACAGGGAGGTGTACTACACTCTTCGAAGGAGTTAGGCGAATCAAGTAGCAGCTGAGAGAGCTCGGGAGGAGTCAACTGCCAGGTTAGCTTCAAAGTGGGCAGCCTGGGAATCTGAGAGGGCGGCCTGGGAGTCCGAGAGGGCAGCCTAGGAATCTGAGAGGGCGGCCTGGGAATCCGAGAGGGCAGCCCTGTTGGACAGACAAAGTCAACTACAGAGGCGGGCAGCAGAAAAGGAACAGTTAGCAACAGAAAAGAAACAAGTGGTAGTAGGAAAAGAGAACGAGTTGGGAGAAATCGCAGAGATGATGCAATTAGCCCTAGAGCTTCAGATGGAAGCAAAAGCGGAACTAAAGATTAGGAAAGAGCAAGTGTACAAGCTACGGGTGAAGCTGAATGAATTGAGGACGCGGATGGCCACCACGCCAGGGACGCATCCCTTTGTTTAGTATTTTTGATGTATTTTGTTTACTTTGAGTTATGTTGTATTGTCGTTCGGAGACGACTTTTTTTTGAGGGGGATGATGTTGTTGGTAAATTGTATAGTGTAGCCGACAGGTAGAATAGTATCCGAACGGGCACGTGACACTTGAGTCACCCCTTCGGAATGGTATATGTACACGTTTGAGATGGACTTTGGAATCATCATTGTAGTCATTGTATTCAGATTGTAATCATTGAGTGCATATATGAATACAGTACCTATTCTGCGTTCAATCGTGCTATACTACATGTGTTAAGTTTCTTACCCTGTACGGTAAATAAAGGGTCTGGGAAGAGGGTGATCTTAATACGGTTATAAGGCCAGAAGATTTTGTAGATGTTAACATATGCATATGTGTCAAGGGCCCTGGATAGAGAATGTCTCTTCTAGGAAGGACCTTAAAGGGAGCACTTCATAGAAGATGGAAAAGTAACTAGGGAACTAAGGATCCTCAAGAGGATTATTGATCCTGATGTGGAGACATCTTTAAGGTTGGGTTAGGATAAAGGGTAGAATAGCAAAATATATTTCATTATTGTATAAATTCTAACATTAGTTTTGCAGGTACTATTGTCCTTTCTAGTGGGGACATTACATTAATATTTCATAAAAAAATAAGAACAAAGTGTAGAATAATTGTTGTTGCTTGTCCGTGAATGTGGCTATAGAAATATTAGATAAGGCCCCACCAATCAGAATGCCTTGTGTTTTATTTGCTCGATACTATAATAATCGGAAAGATTAAGACAATGTCTGCCCCAAGTAATAAAGTCCGCTCAAAATCTTTGAATAATCCTATTCATATGATTAACTTAGTTTTATTATTAGATAATCAATTACCTCCTTGACACTTGGGAAAAATATCAGCCCACATTAAAATATGAGTTCATGCCTTCGACTTTTAATTATTATTGCCCAATGTATTTGCAGATGACAGATATTTTAATTGTTTGATGTAGCCATGCCGAAAACTCTACTAGCGGAAAACAGAACTAATATTTCAAAGTTTCTCAACTGGGCATAATTGCTCAATAGACCTTTGATGCTTCTTGATGGTAGACGGTTTACAGGTCTGCATTATGTTTTTTTCATCACAAATAGAGATTTATGTCTCTAATTTTTTAAATCTGCCTCAACAATTGCATATCTCCAGATATATTCAATAGACTGAATCTATTTTTTTTTAATCTTAATCTGCAAATTTCTCTCACAAAACCCTTTTTTGGATATGTACCATAGACTGGCAGGCTTGATGCTCTGATATCAATGCAATAGGATAGTTGCTTTGAAACCCTTAATGAAAATTCGGAAAATTCAAACAAATTACCTCATGAATGATTTTCAGATTTTTCTAGCAAAACTCCAATAAACAACCAGATAAAACAATCCCAAAATGTTATTGCATTAAATCTCCAGCAGAAAATACATATATCTCATTGAACTTCTTAGATTGGATAATAGAAAAGAACTTGGAATACAAGCCAGAAATCCAATTGTAAATACAGAAACTACAACAAGATTGGATAATAGAAAAGAACCTGGAATACAATGTGAAATACCTGCGCGATGTCTCCGACTGACAATGGGTTTTTGTCCACCGCCCAAGCTTGAGGGTTTTTGTCATCTCACCTGTTGAAAGCTGAAGCCTTCGAAAATAACTCTTCAAGATAGAGAAGTGAAATCCAAATCACAAACCAAGTGTGCTGGAAATGAGCTCCATCTTCCCTTTTAAGAACAAATAGGTGACTCTTCACATTCCCATTTTTGTTTTTTTATTTCCCTTTTAAATAAAAACCTATTCCCCCACTTAATGAAATAAAGTGCACATAGATAATAAAGTGACATTAACAACATGAGCTTAAGTTATAAAGTCACTTTCTAATTAATTTGTTGAATCGTCAAACATTAAAATCTCCCATCAGATGGACTTGGACATGCATGTCTGATAGCTTTCCAAAAAGCTCTCAACAAGACGCTCCTAGTCCCACCCTGAAATACCAAGAATGATGAGTCTACTGGCTTACTAAAAATAGTAAGTGCTTGTAAACCCCACTAAAACAATCCCAATCAGCTCACAACTGATCAACCCGCAACTGAAATCACTTACCAAAAACTGCTACGACCGTATAGAAAACTTGGTTTGCCCATGGGACCAAGGCGAAACGGGCTAATGGTGTAACAAAACTCACTGGCTAGAAAAGGGGACATGATGGTTAACATTTTATGAGTGTTGAAACATGCAAACAAATGCAGATTGCAAGACTAGGGCTAACTTGGAGAGACCTCAATGTGGGAAGAAAACTTTAGCAACAGAGCTAAATAGGGGTGAATTGGGGTGACCTCCTTAAAGGAGGTCTTGAGTTCCACTCTCGCCTATATAAATGTGTGGCCCCAGCCAACTTTGTCAAAAAAAAAATAGAGCTAATTCTCACTCACCTCCACTATTAATGTACTCAAGTGCATTGTAGTATGTCCATCAGTTCATTAACCATGTTCTGAAAGGTAGATTCTTGGTATGATCAAGTGATCAGATGTTTCTCCATCTAGTCAAGGAAGGACAAATTTCAAGAGCTCCTTCATAAGGAGTTTTCTTTTTGTCAGTTATGGATTACAATGAGCTTGGATGTAGGGCTGTTGAAGAGTTGGGATGGTCTAGGTAATCTTGAAGAATAAAAACAAATTTGCTTATAGGAATCAAAATATACTGGATTTTGAGTTATTTGGAAATTACTGCCTGCAGAAGTAACAAATTCACAAATGCTGCAATGAAGACAAGCATAATCTCAGATTCTCAGGTGATACTGTACTGAACTCCGTAGTTGCTCTGGCAATTTCTTCTAGATCATGGCGAATGTGCTTTCACCCCCTGGTAGAGTTGGCAAATTCTCATAGGATTCTAGGATAGGTAAAATATTGTACTGTGAAATGTTCGTATTGCTCAATTCATGTTTTTGGCATTAGTTTTGTGTACTTGAGGCCATAAGGGACATGAAGGAGTCTATATCAACTAAATTTGGATGTGTAATAAGAGTTGGTACTCATGTTCTTTTGCAGTGAGGAATTCGCAAGTTATTATATTGTTGAACTACATTCTTGGAGCTGCACAATATTGTGTAGGTTATACAAGCTCTTGTACATGGATGTGGAGCTTATTTGGTCATGCGAGGTGTTAGGTCTAGCAGATTTTCATACCATCATCTCATTCCCGACCATAATCTCAGAGAATCTTCATGGGTTTGTTTTGTTTTGCTAATGTTCTAGCCATTGCATTCATGCCCCCCATTTTCACCCTAGGTAACCAAATGAAAAAGCCAAAAATCTGCATAGTGTAAGGATTGCAAATGGTTCTAGATTTTAGAATATCCAATTGGTATCTCTGTTTGAAATTTGGGGAAATCTGATCAAAATTGAAGCTGTGCAATTTGGTATTTTCCTAGTGTTAGGGATTTTTTTTTTTCAAATTTGAGAAAAATTCGAGGGAAAATGTAGAAGTTATGCAATTGTGGGATTTTTCCATTTCAAGGATGTCATGTTTCAAATTTGTTGAAGTTTTGAGATTGTGCAAGCTATGCAAATGTTGAAAATACCCGTTGAATTTCTGCATTGGAAAAACTACCTCAAAATCTCTCCAATGGAAAAATGCACCCTAAATCTCTGCAATTGATAAGGTGCATCCAAAATCTGCGTGGTTAAGTAAATGCATTCAGGATCTCTGCAGTTGATAAAGTACACTATCTAGTCCTATAGACCCTTGGGTGGTCTTTTGTTGGACATTAATAAATTTATCTAATCTTACTTATCTCCAAACTTCTCTTTTGCCATTGACAAGTACCGATTATGCTCCAGAACTACAATTTGAGGCATGCACTGTTTGATTTCGCATATATTTGAATTAGTGCCTGCATGAGTGAATTAATGTAATGTCCCCTTCTCTACGCACTTAGTTGGTCTATCTTTACATTTGGATAGGCTAATGGCATGTGATTTATGATGCCAGCCAGTCACAAGAGTTTTGGTTTCAGTTGAGGAGATTTTAAATGGGAAATTCTAAGGTTAAAGTCACTTTATTTTATTGAGTTGAAATATAAATTACTTAATAGTTTAAAGTCAATTTATGACAAAATGACTTAAGTGACTAAAAGACGAAATAGTCTTTTATCCCACATTGCTAAGATGTTTGTATCTCTCCACACTACGAGGTTATAAAAGAAAGCAATTGCATTGGGATTGGGACCATGAAAAAGAATAACAATATAATACCAATGGAAACGGTTGCTTAGTTGTGACTAGTTGCCTAAGGACGAAACCCCTAAGGCATTGGAGTAGTGGGACGTAGCCCCCAACTACTCAGATTGGAATTGATTCTACAGATTGCTTGAAGTTTGGATAGACATATATTAGTTTGCCATTTTGCAAAGACGTTTGTCATCACTATCAGATGTGCTTAGATGGAAGTCTAAAGTAAAGTCGTGGAAGTTAGACTGCCATGAGTAAAGAAGATTATCAGAGCTACTGATCAAAACTCCCATGTGTCACATACACCAAAGGTTATTCAAGAAACAACAAGAAGAGGTATTTGATTTGCAGTCCAGTGTGAGTCGGCAGGTGATTTGAGCCGATTTTGGTATTCGAGTGATTCACTAGGATATACGGGAGGACATCTGAAGGTCGCGGACAAAAACTGTAATGTCCCTTCTTTATGGGGACATTAGAAATATTAAGAAGGGACATATTTACAATTTTAAGTTTGACTATATGAGCTGGAAATTTATTATTAAAGGTCAAATTAATATTCCAAGTGGTCACAAGAGGACAAGGAGAGATAAGACGAAAAAATGAAAAAGGAAGTCGAAGGGTCACTGTTGCGAGAATAGAAGGAGAAGAGACCCCTTCCTTTTGAGTATGCTTGATTTTTAAGATTCAGTTCAGTTTTCTAACTTGTAAGAGTTTTTAGAAAGCTTCAGCTTTTAGCTAGTTTGAGGACGTAACCCCTCGTGCTGGCAGACAGTGGATGCAAACTTATTGTCCCAGGAAACATCAGTTTAGGTGTTTCATTTGCACTTACAGGTTCTTATTCTAGTATTCCAATCTGATTGTTAATCTATATTTAAGAGTGGGTTTTTGCACTAGTTATTGTATTGCTGTTGTAAAATGCAATAACGTATTTTAAGGAGTTATAAGAGTTTTCTAGTTTTATCTTACTGGTTTGTAACACATGGTTATATGCTCGACATTTTGGATATTATTATAAAATAATAGGTTATATTCTTGTGGAGAATTCTTCGGGTTTTTTTATAGCATTGTATTCCATTTTGCCTATATCTAAGTTTGAATGTTATATCTGAGAATGGTTGAATAAATCCCCATTGGAATTTTTATTGATTTTTTCGATTGAGCTGGAACTATCTACAAAGTTTAATTGCTGATTATATTGTTAAAAGAGAAATCAGTAAATATCCGGTTCAAGATATTATAGTGGTATCAAAGTTGCACATCCTAGCATCTTGTGAAGTTATTGATTTTACTGAATCTGAGTGTTAGCATTCATTTGGTAGAGTTAGCATGAAATTATTTTGAGATTTTGGCAGATAGAAGAGTACAGTCGGCTAAGAGGAGAATCTAGTAGACAGGCACAAGACTCACATAGAGACTGTGAAATTTTGTGAGGACATATTGCGTCAAAAACCACTTGAATGGAGGACAGTTGTGGGTGATGAGTTAGAGGCACCAATTAGTGATATCAACTTGGTCATTTACAATTGGAGTGTAATGTCCCTATTATAAAATAAATTAAACTTTGTAACGGGCGGATTGATTTAATTTATCTCAGACCCATTTTTATTTTTGTGTTTGAAGTTTGTGTCGCCGTTGACTATCTTTGTACACCCTCGGAATGGTTTCCCGACGGGTATTTAAGTACGGCTTGTAGGAAGTCTTAGGTATGCTTTTGGATTAATTTCTCTGTATTGCGAATTCCTGTTGGAGTTCTGGATTATTCGCCATTTCGGAAGTGAAAGATCTTCCCTATTTGGCTCATGCGGTTTCCGTGGGATTCAACCCGCACCCTATTCCGTTGATGCATGTAATACTTCGCTCTCGGACTTGGCAAATTGGAGCATCATCTTTCGGCACATACTATTCATATTATGGTTCTTGATACTATCTAATATTGCTTGTTATTGTCATTATTTAGTGCAAGTGTGTCTATCTCCGGCTCATTGTATCTCATTGCCAAACCCCTCTGCATTTTCCATGTTGTACACCCTCTCTCTTGTCACCGTTCGGCCACTTGCCCCTCTCCATATGACTCCCATCCATATCATTGTATGGTTTATGCCCCTTCACTGTACGACTTACTACCTTACTGCCTCTAGATCATCCGTACAATCTTCAAACACCACCATACAACTACTGCAGTTCCATGTACGACCGGCATAGTTCTTGACATGTCTTCTTATTCGCCGTACGGTATCTAATTCCACCATACGGCTGCTCCTCTTCCCCGTATGGCTTGGCAATCTCCTCTGTACTGCACAACAATTCCCTCATCGCACGACCTAGTAATTTCACTGTACGGGCCATCCAAATTCCTTTCGTACGAATCCTTGGCGTCCATTCCTCATTCTCGTGCAGGGCATACACACCATTATTCAGTTGATGCGTTTACCAGTGGAGGTTGGAAACATTACATTGGTATCAAAGCGCTTCGATCTTGCCAATCTGTGGACAGTGAATGAGAGTTTATAGTCAAAAGAGGACACATTTCGTTAATCGAATGGCTGACGAACGTGAACCGACCATCGACGAACTTGTGGCCCTTTTGAGGGAACTTACCAGGAATCAAGCACAAGTCACTGATATGCAGCGACTTATGAAAGAAACTCTCAAGAAGTTGGCGGAGAACAAAATATCTTGAGAACAAAATGGTCACAGCATGGACTCGGTGTCGGGGAAAACAAACCCTCAGCCAGCACGCTATCGACCTTCCATGCCGACTTTTCCACCACGGACGAAGGCACATCACGAGGAGAGACAACCAACCTTCGAAGAGATGAGAGAAGACTGGAAGAATGCAAACCTTGAAGAAGACATATCCTACAAAGATTACGCAGATCTGAGAATGAGATATTTGGGGGGTAGAAACAGAGGATACTTTAACGATGATTTTAGGAGAAAGTTGAGTAAAGTAAATCTGTCTCCATTTGATGGATCGGGTTCCATATCAACGCAAGCATGGGAAATGAAAGCCGATACCTACTTCTAGCTGAATCCTATGCCAGAAGAAGAAGCAATCAAATTTTCCGCGTTACACTTGGAGGGAGTTATGCTCAAATGGCGGCACCATGACACCATCACAGTAGGGCATGATCAAATAAGGACTTATGTGGAATTCACAGAGAGATTGATAGAACGATTTGATGGTAAAGATCCGAAGCTCAATTTCAAAGATTTGGTGCAACTGAAACAAACTGGATCAGTAGATCAGTTCATTACTGAATTTTAGAAACTCTCTGTTTTGGTCACGGATATTTCCGAAAGAAGGCGGGTAGTACTCTTCATGGACGGACTGACTGAACTTCTGAAAGGTTGGGTGAAGGAATTCAATCCGGCTACCCTGTCGGAAGCAATCAGTAAAGCACGAAGTATGGCATCATCCTCATCCTCTCAAAGTTACTCACATTCTAAACTGACGATGTTTCTGAGGGACAAACCTCCGCCCAAGAAGCTGTCGTTGGATGAAGCTACCAGACAGGAACTCTGAAGGAAGAAACTGTGTTTCAACTGCAAGGGACCTTGGGAGCCTAGCCACCAATGCCTCGGAAAGGGGAAGATCCATTACATTGAGGTCGTTTTCGATGATGAGGACGAACAAGAAGAAATGCCAGCCGAAGATAACCTACCCCACCATGACACCAATATCAATCTGAACCGTACGGAGAGAATTGCCACTTTGGTACAGCACAAAGGAGCCATTGCATTGGTTGGCAGCCCAAGGTGTATAGTTTGTCGTGTATGGGGTACCCTTCAAGGACAAAGGGTTACGGTGCTGTTGGATAGTGACGCTACTCTAAATTTCATCAACTCATCCTTGGTAAGATAGAGAAGTCTCTCTATGGAGGCGCACGCAGGTTTTGAGGTCAAGGTCACCAGAGGGACTTTCCTGCCCTGCACACACCTTGTTCCTCGGCTAAGTATCACAATGGAAAATCACATGATGAGTAAGGATTTCTTCATAGTGGACCTTGCTGACATGGAAGTTATTCTCGAGATACAATGGATGGAGACACTTGATTAATACACTCTGAGTTTCAAACGGATGGACTTCACTTTCATTGTTGACGGAAAGAAAGTTGTCCTTCGAGGAATGGTGAATGAAGGTCTGAAGGAAGTTTCTACGCATCGGATGGAGGCAATTTTTCGGCACGATGACATTGCATGCACGGCAAAACCTATAAAGGGGCACAGAACACCTCTACAGGATGATGAGCTTCAAGATATTTTAAGTAGACATGAAAAGGTTTTCATGGATATTCCTCCTGGCATACCACCTCACCAAGGGTTTGAACACACTATCAAATTAGAATCAGGGGCAAAGCCGATCATAACCACACCGTATTGCCATCCCAAGAAATTCCAAGATGAGATCGAAAGGACGATTCTGGAATTGCTAGAGAAAGGATGGATCCGTCCTAGTTCTAGCCCATTCGTGTCATCTGTGGTCTTGGTCAAAAAGGACAGACACTACGCATGTGTGTGGACTACCGTACGTGAACAAAAAAATAATAAAGAATAGATATCCAATTCCAAGGATAAATGAGTTGCTAAATGAATTGCATGGCACGATCTATTTTTCAAAAATAGATCTCGGTTTCGGATACCATCAGATTCGCATGATGGAAGATGTGGAGAAAACGACTTTTCGTTGTCACTACGGACATTATGAGTTTCTAGTCATGCCGTTCGGATTAACCAATGCACCTGCTACATTTTAATCATACATGAACCGTATCTTCAACAAACAATTATGTAAGTATTTGTTGGTATTCTTTGATGATCTTATTTATAGCAGGACATGGGAGGAGCACCTAAAGCATCTGAATGAGGTTCTAAGTATCATAAAGGAACAATCCTTGTTCACCAAGCAGTCCAAATTTGAATTTGGTATGACAGAAATATTGTACTTGGGGCATGTTGTCAATGAATACAGGGTCCAAGTGCATCAGGAGAAGATTTAAGCTATCCTCGGTTGGCCTCCTCCAAAATCACTCACGGATTTGTGAGGATTCTTCGGATTGTGCAGTTACTACAAGAGATTCGTTAAGGGATTCTCTTAGCTCAGCGCACCTTTAACGGATCTAACGAAGAAAGGGTTATTCCAGTAGAATGAGAAGGCACAACTCACCCTTGATAAGCTGAAAGAGGCCATGAGCACTTGTCCCTTACTTGCACTACCTGATTTCACTCGACCATTCATTTTGGAATGCGACGCGTCCGGGGAAGGCATTGGAGTAGTATTGATGCAAGATAGACACCCCATCGCTTATGAGAGCAGGAAGCTTACGCCAACAAAACGCCTGTATTCCATCTACGATAAAAAAATGTTGGCCATCATACATGCACTGACCAAATTTCGATAGTATCTGGTAGATGCCAAGTTTGTCGTCCATGCAGATCACAATAGTCTAAGATATTTTCTGGAGCAACGGGACTTGAATGAACGGCAACAAAAATGGGTAAGCAAAGTTCAAGCTTTTGATTTTGACATTGAATATGTGAAAGGGGAAAACAATGTGGTTGCGAATGCCTTGTCCCGAAAACCCACCATTTGCTCACTAGACCAAATTTCCACTGATTGGAAAGCACATCCGTTAGTGGAATATTCCAAAAATACATTTGTGTGTGAAATAATGGATGGCCACACCCACGATGATTGGTACAGAGTGGTGGATGACATCATCTACTATAAAGACTGGATATACCTAGTACCAGAATCCAAACTGAAGCAGAAGATCTTGAAGGAAATGCACGACTCACCTTTGGCTGGACACCCAAGTTTCCTCAAAACTTACAAAAGTCTTCGGGAGAGGTTTTCATGGAAAGGACTTAAAAGGGACGTGTTGCAGTATGTAAGAGAATGTACGGTCTGCCAATAGAACAAGTCCGAACACACTCTTCTTGTTAGGCTGCTACAACCTTTGCCAATTCCCGAACATAAGTGGGAAAGTATATCAATGGACTTCATAATAGGTCTTCCCAAGATGAACGGAAAGGATTGTATCTTTGTGGTGGTTGACAGATTAACAAAGTATGCACATTTCTTTGCCATCAACTCAGACCTACAGGCTACACAAGTTGTCGATCTATTTTTTAGAGAAGTCTTTCATCTGCACGGATTACCCTGAAACATTGTTAGTGATCGGGATGGACGATTTGTTAGTATATTCTGGACAAAATTGTTTCGGATGGCAGGGATAGAATTATCGGCAAGCACGAGTTACCACCCGCAAATTGATGGTCAAACCAAGATTGTAACAAATGGCTCAAAGGCTACCTTTGGAACTACGTCACGGCACAACAACGAGCATGGGTAAAATGGATCCATCTGGGGGAATATTGCTACAATACCATGTACCACATGTCTATTTGGATGACACCATTCAAGGCTCTGTACGAGTACGAACCCCTCTCCTTCATCGACACAGTTTTGGGTGATAGTCGCGCACCAAGGGCGAGGGACTGGCTTTAGGAAGGACAGGACATTCTAAGGGGCTTGAAAGAAAACCTACAGCGCGCACAAAATCAATAGAAGATGTATGCCGACAGGCACCGAATAGAGAGGACTTTCGAAGTGGGGGATCTAATCTATCTCCGGCTCCAACCATACCGACAATCTTATTAAAGGGAACAGAAAAGGAAAAATTGAAGCCACTTTCATGGTCCCTATCGCGTGGTTCGTCGCATTGGTGAGGTAGCATATGAACTGGAACTCTCGGAGGGAAGTCGCATTCATAATGTCTTCCATGTTTCCTATCTGAAGAAAGCCATAGGGAAAAATGTCACAGTTGCTACCGACCTCCCACTACTCAACAGAGAAGGAAAGCTCATTTTGGAACCTGCCGAGATCCTCAAAGTACGTGAAAAGACCCTACGAAACCGCACTGTGAAGGAATACGTGGTACGCTGGTGACACCTACCATTGGATGACGCAACGTGGGAAGGCGAGCACATTCTCCAACATCCGGCATTGCATTTGCTTAAGGACAAGCAAACTTTGGGATGAGAGGACTGTAATGTCCCCGTTATAAAATAAATTAAAATTTGTAATGGGTCGATTGATTTAATTTATCTCGGACCCATTTTTATTTTTGTGTTCGAAGTTTGTGTCACCATCGGCTATCTTTGTACACCCTCGGAATGGTTTCCCGACAGGTATTTAAGCACAGCTTGTAGGAAGTCTTAGGTATGCTTTTGGATTAATTTCTCTGTACTGCAAATTCCTGTTGGAGTTCTGGATTATTCGTCATTTCGGAAGTGAAAGATCTTCCCTATTTGGCTCATGCGGTTTCAGTGGGATTCAACCCTCACCCTATTCCGTTGGTGCATGTAATACTTTGCTCTCGGATCTAGCAAATCCGAGCATCATCTTTCGGCACATACTATTCATATTATGGTTCCTGATACTATCTAATATTGCTTGTTATTGTCATTATTTAGTGCAAGTGTGTCTGTCTCCGGCTCATTGTATCTCACTGCCAAACCCCTCTGCATTTTCCTTGCTGTACACACTCTCTCCTGTCACCATTCGACCACTTGCCCCTCACCGTACGGCTCCCATCCATATCATTGTACGGTTTATGCCCCTTCACTGTATAGCTTACTATCGTACGGCCTCTAGATCATCTGTATGATCGTCAAACACCACTGTACAACTGCTACAGTTCCATGTACGGCCGACATAGTTCTTGACCTATCTTATTCACCGTACAATATCTAATTCCACCGTATGGCTGCTCCTCTTCCCTGTACGGTTTGGCAATCTCCTCCATACTGCACAGCAATTCCCTCACTATACGGTCTAGTAATTTCACTGTACGGGCCATCCAAATTCCTTCCGTATGGATCCTTGGCATCCATTCCTCATTCTCGTACAGGGCATACACACCATTATCTAGTTGATGCGTTTACCAGTGGAGGTTGGAAATATTACATGGAGGGGATGGAACAATTTTGCAAGCTAGTCAATTTGTAGACAATTCTGCTTCAATTTTTGGAGTAAACTGAGACCCTTCAAGAATTACAGAGGTTTGTATGAAAAATACTGAAAGTATTACCTTCATGATAATATGAAATGCTTTCATTAAAAGCAAGTCGATGGATAAAGCAAAAGTGAAATTTCAAGATACATAAGCTCCACCTGGTTCTAGAAAGCCAGAATCCCCAGATAAAACAAGGAGGATTGTTGATGTTCTTGGTGGAAAAAACCTACAACAGCATCGGTCTTAGTTTAATCCTTGTAGTGTAGATATGGATTAAAGAGAATTTAGAATCACTAGATGCAAGGCGAAGTACTAGGTATATGTGTACAGCCAAAAGTTTTGAGGGGGTACTATAAAATAGGAGCCTATAGTCGTGGACGAAGTCCAAATTATTTCTTACCTGATTCGGTTCTTCCAATGCGCTATGGTTTCTGCCTATGAAAACCACCTCAAGTTGGGCCCGAAGGGAAATTTTGTAACTATTGTCATAGTTAGTAGAGCGCCAATTTGGGTTATAATATAAACAGTGGGACTATCATAACTAACCCGTTGAGGTAACGCCCACAACCTAGGACGCAATTTGGTATTCTGATGTGTTACTCAAATGATAATGGGGCACAACGAGACTAAGCTCTGGAGACCATAACACATGGACACGTATTTGTCATTTTGGCGGTAATAATAAAGAGAGATTATGAGGATAAAGGAGATATTGCGGAAGCTACATAGGAGTTATCGTGAACTATATAGACCTTGTAGATATTAGTTTTCCACAATCCATTAGAAATCTTTGCTATATTATTTCTAGGCAAATTGTGTGACAATTTTTGTATCAACTTTTCGGATCACAATCTGCCCAGAAATAATACAACAAAGATATATAGACCTTATCAGAATGGCGATATCCCTATTTTCAAGTCCACAACGAACATTCAGGAGCGTTTAAGCATTTTGGCAAACATAGCAAGTAACACCATGGGACAGCAGGTCTGTGTAATTTGTCTAGACATGGGCATAAAAATGTTGAGGCAGATCTCGGATAGTTGAACCAGACCACCAGTACAGACCATATCCTGTGATACGGGTTACAAGAAGAATTTAAGACTGATCATAGGATATTGTTGTTGCTATACAATTTGGATTAATGCTACACTCACTATGCACAAGTTCTTGAAATTCGCAAGGAAAACTTGCATAAACACTCTAGTTATCCTTTAATTGTTATGTAAGGTAAAGGTATTCTTTTCTTTTTCTGAAGTCGGAAATTATTCAATCAAGCAAAAGTAGCAAGAAGTGATTAATGACTTCAGATCATACTAAGCATGGAAGTCCTATACGACAAACTCTGGGGCACGAATTCTGTAATTAACACCTTCTCTGCACCAGCTATACACCCAGAGATGAGTTATATCAAGAGTTTGGCCAAGGAATGATCATTGTCATCTTCTAATGCTCAATAGTGGATGCTAGAGGGAAGCGTCAAGAACGGTTGCATGATATTGGAAGTTAGAAGACACATTGAAGCTTTATTATAAGAGCCAGTTGAGGAGCTGAGTATAGGAGCTTTGCATATTGTTGGATGATTATTGGGAGCGCATGAACTTAAAGATTCCCGTCTACTTTTCTACAATCTCAAACTTTGATCGCACACAAATATATTACATGTGATTATGATGGACCATAGCACGTAGGCACCAAATTGTTTGTTTTCAGGGTATCTATAGATTTGACAGCAAGGAGTTCTATATTTATATAAGGCAGGTCTGGAATTGGTGGTTGGCATGAGACTCGTAAGTAGCCCATCTGCTATCCACATATCACAAATTTAGCCATTCCCTGCCAAGTGTTGGATATCAGTCCTAGCAAAACCGGTTATGAGAATTATGAGCAAGGGATGTCACATGGGAGATTAAATCCGGAGTAATGCAATCATCAGGTGCAAGGTGATTCCAATCTGTGATTATGCAGACTCGGGATAAGTGGAAGACCAACAATGATAAAATTGTTGTTTTGAGGAATGAGGCCTAAGATTGTAATCAAATAAAGATGCACTTTTGTTGAGCTTGAAGTAGGTGATTCCAATCTGTGATTATGCAGACTCGGGATAAGTGGAAGACCAACAGTGATAACATTGTTGTTTTGAGGAAAGAGGCCTAAGATTGTAATCAAATAAAGATGCACTTTTGTTGAGCTTGAAGTTTGGTTTCAAGAATTATAGCCATACTTAGTATGCTGCAAGTGATAAGGTTAGAATTCATGGTTTGAAGGGTCAATAGAAGTATGGGGAAAAGTTAGAAGACATATGTGTAACCTTACCTACCTTTATGCACACCAACGATGCTTCTATTTCAGAATATTTTGATTTAGACTATAAGTAGGATAACTTCAACAATGGGAAAATTTTTGGATAAAATCAGGAAAGGTACGATGAAGCCACATGAGCAATTAGCCTAGATTTCCGAATCAGATATAAGAACTGAAATACTCAACATTTACAAAGATTATCAAAGACTCCTTAATCGAATTTAGAATAATCTATCATTCAATGATTATATGGATTTTTATCTCGAGCAGCAAAATATGAATGATATGGCAAAAAGAAAGTATCTGGAGTTGGTCCAGAATCTCTTTGCAAACGAACAGCCCACAGGTGTGTACGAAGAATTTTTGATGGACCAAAATTATCATTTGGATGGTCTTGAAATAGAAGAGCAAACAACTACCAGTGATCTACAACCTTCTCACAATCATGTAGATGTTACACAAGGTACAAGTTTCTTCGCCGTTGACTTGGAGGTGAGCTTTGTCAATCAAATTAATGAAATAGATTGCACACAAGGTAATAACAGTTTGGGACTTTGGCATCATGAACCATATATTCATGATACTTAGAACATGAATTTAGAGGAACAACCTAAGATGACACTGCAAGACAATGAACAGTTTCAGCAGGGAGATAATGGAATACATGCCTTACAGAATCAATTAAAGGTTAGTAAATATATGGTTGTGGCATCCTTGGTGTAGTATGATAGTACCCAAGAGTTGGTTGAGGAGCTCTACAAGAAGGTCCCAAGGGAAGGGAATGGTGACTGGCATGTGGCTGATTTACAGAAGTTCAAAACAGCCCTTGAGACTATGAAATTAGATTACTTATATCTGTTGTCCGACAAGGATTATATTCTTAAGGTTGCTGAGATTGATGCAACACAGTCAAATAGGGACAAGGATGAGATTGAGGATCTCAACAAAATGCTTAAGTATGTTCGGGAGGCACTGAGTGAAACTCAATCTTCTCTATAGACAGCAGAAAATCAAATCAAGCTCATGGAACACTCTCGGGAACATCAGGAGTTCTTCCAGGAAGTCATTGACGAACTTGAGAGCATTTAGCAGATGTATGCCTTGGATAGCTGCCCCAAATGGTTAAGTAGCAAAACTTCAGAACACTTTCAGCTTGTTGATGATATGATATGATAGATTTTAATGACGTCCACGAGACTAAAGTAGTCTATGGGACCCATGCAATCGCCCTCCCGAGTCAGGAGCCAAACTAGTCAGTTGCAAAATTTTGGTTAACTTGTTTCTTCTTCTCTGAATTTTGATAATCAACTCCGCTGTTCTCTTCACTTGATCTTCCTCAAATAAATAGTTGAAGTCCTTGTTCTGTAGAATTTTTGTATAATCAGATCTGATGTCGTTGTAAGCCAAGCATTCCATGACAAAGTGCTGCTCTGTCTCCACTGTTCCCATATTGCAAAATAAACATGTTCTGTCTGCCCACTCTTCCTTTGGAACTTGCCATCTACCAGTTTCACATCGCAGCTGATGTGAACTAGTTCTAATTTGTGCCATCAACATTTTTGCTTTCCAGTTAATAGGTGCCCTTATATAGGCCTTTTCATCATGACTAGAAGTGGGATTAAATTCTTTAATGTAATAAGATTTTTTCCTCCCTATGTGTCTTGTCCACAGAATATTGCGAAATTTTTCATTGACAAACTTTTTTATTTCTTTAATGTTATCCGGGCAAGCTTGGATGTTGATATCCCATTTTTGCATCCATTTGTCATTTTGTTTCATCCATGTGCTTTTCCGCCTCACAAGTTTTTCCTCTATTACCAACTTGGGCCAACGACGTGTTTCTAGACCTTGAGTTTTCTTTAAATAGCTTAGCATTCGGGTCAATGCGACGGCTTCTAATGGAAAGGAACCCACCTCCGCCAAAAGGATTTCATACGGAACTGTGGTCTTGACTTTAAGATTGCATGTGATAAAGTGTTTTTGAATTCTTTCTACTTGCCGCCATTTCTGTTTGGACATACTACCGCCCCACACTTCACATCTGTATAGAATAATTGGAGTGACCAGCAAACCAAACAGAGTTTTCATGGTCGTCCAATCCCATAATTCTGCGTTCCTGCACTTGTTTTGTAAAGAGTATAACGCCTTCCAGCCCCCTTGGATTCTTTTCGATCTACAAGTATCCCAGTTGAGTTTGTTATGAAAATCGATGCCCAAGTATTTGTACTCTTCCACAATCTCAAGGGGGCTATTTTCAAACAGAAACTTGTCTTGTATGCCCCTATTCTTCTTTAGTGAGAAGATCATAATTTTGGTTTTGCTAGTGTTAACTTTCATTCCTACGTCATGGCAAAAAAATTCTAGTGCTTTCAAGTGCTCTTTCAAACCTTTAGCTGTTCTAGCAAGAATAATGAGATCATCTGCATATAAGAGCAATCTTATCACGAAGTGGGCCAGCTGCACCCCCTCACCATTGGTCTTGTTTATCCACTCTTCTAACTTGTCAATATAAAGCCCGAATAGTGTGGGAGAAAGCGGACACCCTTGCTTAACCCTGATGTTGCTATCAAAATCTTCTGATAACCCTTCTGTCGTTCTGATTTTAGCTTTGACCTGCTCATATAATCTGTAAACCGCTGACGTAAGTTCTTTAGGGACATCCAACTCTACCATTCTATCCCATAGTTTATTACGTGGCACTGTGTCGAAAGCTTTTTTAAAGTCCACGAAACAACAAAAAGCCTCGTTCCCCGGAGTGTCCCAAACTTTCTCTATCAAATGCCTGAGAGTGATGCCGTGATCTATAGTAGAGTGTTTTGGTCTAAAGCCTGCTTGCCCTTTTGCACGTTTGCCTTCTGTTTCAGCCCAGTTGCTGATTTTTTGTTCTACCAAACTACCAAATAACTTGCCAAATAGTGGATTGATCATGATGGTTCGGTAATTAGAAGGATTGTTTATATCTCCACTTTTGTGGAGTGGGATCACCACACTTGTAGTCCATTTTACAGGGAAACCCTCTCTATTGACACTGTTGAAAATCTTAGTGATGTGTGGTGTGAGGATTTCAGCACCCCATTTTAAGTATTCCGCTTGTAGCCCATCTATATCTTGCGCTTTACCAACAGCTAACCTTTTGATGCCTTGAATAATATCATTTTCACTGAATAACTCCCCCGTAGTCTCTGTTTCCATGATACTGTGTTCTCTTAGATCACATTCGTAGAGAGTCTTGGCATATTCCAGCCATTTGGTTCCTGTTATGTTATTCACTATCTGAGTTTTTCTCTGCTGAAGCTCTTTCCAAAATTTTCTGGGGTTGTTTTTACCAAGATTAATCAACTCTATTCTTCTCTTGTTCACATACTCTTCTTTCTTCTTTTTAATCAGTTGATTATACTCTTTTCTACTTTCTTTGTTCATGTTCTTTTTCCAATTCCTTTTTGCCATTTTGCACTCCTCATCAAACCAAGGATTGGCCGGAAAAGTGTTCTTGGCTTCTTTTGTGGCCCTAGATCTTTTACACTCCTCCAATGCTTTAATGATAGTAAGAACAAGATTATCCTTGTCCATGAAATGTTGTTTTTCAGACTCTAGATGGTTTCCCGGAACCCTAGACAGCCGCAAAAGAGAGTCTTGAAAAGTATCATGGTTTTCTTGTGTCATTAAAACTTTGCCAGTCGGAATCATCTTCCTTTTCTGTAAAAGTTTTGGGACAATATGTTGATCTTTGAAGTGAGTAGTCACCCTTATCAAGATGGGGTTATGATCAGATTTTAACTCCATGGGGCAATCTTCTATGTCAAAGTTAATTATCTTTGCGACATAGTCTTGCGAGCATATAACATAATCAACAACACTTTGTCCATTGTGTCTTTTGCATGTGATGCCTCCTGATTTAGGCCACTTTTCCATACCATTGCATATAACCATGTTGTATAGGCAGCATAATCCTAGTAATTCAGCACCAAAATGATTAATCTTTCCCATGCTATCCTGTGAAGATCTTTCCCATTTTTGTGTCCCTCCTTCTTCGAGCCAAACTGGATCTCTGCTTTCATTGTAACTCTCCTTAAGATTGAGAGTTTGGTTGTTTGCTGTTCTAGCATTGAAATCCCCTATTAACATTATTTCCCCTAAAGAGCTAAAGGCTGTTATGTCTTTTTTTAGCGCAACAAACGGATCTTCTCGATCCAACCTATGTTTTTTATATACTTTTGAGCCTTTTGGAGCGAAGTAACATATAGCCACCCTTGTAGAAATCTGATTCTCTGTTATTTTTATCCAAATATACTGCTTGTTTACATCTTCTTTCTCTAAGTTTACAAATCTGCTCCAAGTTTCTTTTATTAGAACGGTGATGCCTCCATGCCCCTTACCATTATCTATCTTTTCATTCCACAGTGATACCTTCTTATATCCTTCAAAATCTGGAACTCTACATCCATCATGCTCATGAGTCTCGGTAAGCATAATGATGTCATTATCTTTAGCTATCGGCCCTAACCCAGGTCCTCTTCTCCAAGGATAACCTCTACAGTTCCAGCTAACTATAGTTAAATGTTCCTAGGTGGGCCCGAGTTCCTATTTATTGCGTGTGATTTTGTCGCTGATTTGGGCTTTGCCATCTTGTAACCACGCCCACTTGCCTTTTCCTCTTGCTGTTTTCACTTTTTCCCATTCCTTCCTCCTTTCTTCTTGCTGAGTTACGGTGAGATCATCATCAAGATATATGCGTGTGCCTCTAAGAAACTTCCTCTTGCTGAAAATGTTATTTTTATCTCCTATATTCTTCATTGTCACTCTAACATGTCTATCTTTGCCTCCTCTAATCCATTTTCCGATTCTTTGAGCTTGTATGGTTGTTCCATGCCAATCTAATTGGTCTTTAAAGAAGTCTTTAACTAAATCCGTTGTTTTCTCCTGTTCTCCATAGTCTCGTAGCCCTTTGACAACGATATTTGTTGCTTTCTCATTTCTTTCTTTTTCCTCTCTAATCTGTCTCCGAACTTGTTTTTCTATGTTGTCAATAGGAGTGTTTGCTGGCCCCTTTACTATGTTGGCCCATGATCTAACTTCTTCAATCTGTTCTCTAAGTTGATTCTCTTTTATTTCCATATTGGCCATGGCATCTTGTATATTTTTCATTTGCGAGTTTTTGTCTGCTTCTGTAGCCTCTCCTTCTCCCATAGTACTTGCTGCTGTCCTCTTTTCCCCTACTTCTTTCTTCAACAATATTAATTCATACTCTCCTTTTTCCATATTAAATTGCAATTTTTGAATTTGTTCTCTAAGTGATTTGACCTCCGCTGCCAGCTTCCAGTTATCTTTAGTAACTCTTTTCATTGTGATACTTTCTATTTGGTTCCTCTCCTCAAGTGCCCACACCCTTTCCTTCATAGCTACTAAATCATTCACAAAAATGTCTGGATACCACGTCATAGGTGTCCTTGTGGGGCTGTAATTATTCGGTAGCCCATCCTCCACCATGTCTATCACCTGAGAATTATCTGGCTTCCCTTTACCGTTAATATCTCTGATATTATCAAACTGCTCAATTGTTTTAGAGATTTCAGTCGGCCTCAGACTTTGTTCTCCCTCCCTTGTGCTGTCTGGAGTTTGTGGAATCGGTTTCGGAAGTAAAGTTGCTAACTTCCCTCTTTTTGCATTTTTAAACTTTCGTATCTTTCTCCGCCTAATTATTCTTTTATATTGTTTGGCATTCACATAGATGTAGTTGCCTCCTGTGAGTGGTCCGCTGGTTTGTGATAAGCTCAAAGTGTTTGTGGGCAAATTACCATTTGTCCCTCCAAGATTGAATGAACTCGTGTGTCCGGCTGAGGGTTCTGGAATAATGAGGAAGCTCCCTTGATTCCACTTGATGATGCTGCTGTGCCTTAAACTATCTCCGTATGTCAGGACCAAGCCACTATTGCCAGAGATGTCGTGTTTCGTAGCTTCTTTCAAACTAGTTTGCTGTTCTGCTGTTACGGGTGCCCTGACTATTTGATTCTCTGCCACCCTGTTACTATCAGATCCTGTGTTATGTAAGGTGGACCCATCTAGTTCTGACTGTTCCTCTCTTATCATAGGTTGATCAGTCAATGATACTTTTACAAGTATCCTATCTGCAGATGTATCTGTGATTTCCCCGTTTGTTCCGTCCATGAGGACCATATCATTCCCACCGGTGCCTTGTTTATATGTTTTTAATAGTGTTTTACTGTTGTAAACTTACCAATGCCAGGAGAAGAAACAAAGGGAGCCTGAACAGGTGTAAAATCATATGCAAGATAAAAGGAAAAGGCGTACCTGGGATCTGCCTGTCCGCCTATTGGAGGCACATATTGTTGTCTTCAAATGGAACCGAGCTGGAGCCCACTGAAAGAGAGGGACACCATATCAAGTAAAATCATCATTTGGAAGCCCGCCAATATCAAAGTCTTTAGTACTGGATGGTCCCACCGGATGCTAAGACTACTGACCAAACCCTTAAATCTGCCCCTGCACTGATCCCGTGTCTTGTGGACCCCTCAATCAGAATGCTGGACCCCTCAATTTTTTATGTAGACCTTGTTAAACTGCTGTCCTTGTTGTCAAAGCTTCCCAGAAGATCCCTTAGACCACGTCTGAAACTAAATGTTAAACCCTACCAGTTAAGTTTCTCGTTACGAAAGAGGTCCTCTGTTGGCAATGGTATGAGAAGTGCAGTGAGCAGCTTGGGTCTCACCAACCACAGATTCCTCCCTTCACCAACAACAAATTTTTCAATTCTTTGTTTAAAATTGTTGCTGATTGGACGTCCGACAATCCTCTTTTTGAGTTAATTGAGGGATCATCTCTTGTTTGCCATGAAGAGGAAGAGTTTGATTTCAGACTTTGGGATCCTGGCTCAGATCTTAGCAGTGAAGCAGGATCTCAGCATGGGAATGATGAATCAACTTTTGTTACTTATCATTTGATCAGCCCCAACATATTTTCCTATTTCACCCCATTCGGGAGTTGGGTAAGTTTTCTTCATCAGCCTCTGAACAGTTCTCGGTGGTGTAGTTATGTGAGGCTTGTGATTAGATTCTCAGCATCTTTCATATTCATAGCATCTATGCGCTTGGGAATTCTCCAAGTTTATGTCGACAGTATGATTTTGATGTCCATGGGATGGTGGTTTCAGCTTTTGAGCAACTCATTTCTTACATCATCCATTTAGGTCAGGTTTTCACATTCTACTGGATTATGCATGGACCCTGGATATATTTCTATCTCATCATAGCAGCGAGGCAACGTAACAGAATTTGGGATCCTGGTGTTGGCAGATTGTATCTATGGTTGGACGAAGATTTTATTGTGGTCCTATTCAATTTGAGGTTGAATATGGTGATGATCAGTGTTGATCTATTTATAGGTGCAGTTTTTCTTCGTAGAGTAATATGGGATCCAAGGATTCGGTTGACAAGTGGTCTGCAAAGTGATACCGTGCTTCATAATTTGGCTAGGTTTGTTGTCAGTTTAGGCTACTGGATGTTGTCGGTAAATGTATAATGTAGCCGACGGGTAGAATAGTATCCGAACGAGCGCGTGACGCTTGAGTCACCCCTTCGGAAAGGTATATGTATACGTCTGAGATGGACTTTGGAATCATCATAGATCATTGTAGTCATTGTAATCGGATTGTAATCTGCAAGTGCATACATGAATAAAGTACCTGTTCTGAATTGAATCGTGTTATACTTGTGTTGAACTTCTTACCCTATGCGGTAAACATTTGGCGCCGTATGTTGAACTTGTGTTGAACTTCTTACTTAAGAGTATGTCTAGGTCCTGGACTTTGTATGGTCCCAAGAAAATTTGCTGGAACTAGGAGGACGCCAAGGAGTAGAAGAGCTATTGGAAGCCATTCAAACAGGGAATATCTACACCATACGGCCGTACAAAAGCAGGATACAATAAAGCAGATAAAAGGAATATTCAAAACTGTACGGTCTGGGCAGCACAATACAAATTTGTAAACAGCCATACCATTAAAAGGAGTAAGCTATCCGTTTCCAAGAAGCCGTACAGTACGGAAGCCAGGAAAATTGCGGAAGTAACTACCGTAACGGTGTGACATTTATTCACAAAACGACAAAAAGGGTGACAATTATGCAATCAGCTAGGAAGAGAGCTTGGAAGAAAAAATTGGACGAAGACATGAATAAGAATGCAAAAACACTACCATCTAGCATTCGTGTAGCAGGAGGGATGTATGCAGGTACTAGTAGCGCAAGAACAAGTAAGAAGAAAGCAAAGCAAATGAAGCAGCCGACAAAACTTCCTACAACACAGAGTATCACATTCGAAGGGTTAAATGGTGCAGAGTGCCGGAAGTGGTGGCAGGAGACCCCAGACAACCACCAGGTAAAGGCTAGTATTCGGAAAGCATAGGTGGAATGGGTAGTGCAAATGCCAGTATTTTGCATCAGAGACTACGAAAAGGTTCTGCGTATTATGATTGAAACATATGACAGGTTCTCCAGAAGCAGCACATTCGAGTACCTGGGTTGCAAATTAATAGTATCATTCAAACCGGCTGATTTTACACGGGTATTTCGCATACCTAGTCATGCACAGGGAGGGAGGAAAATAGAAAGCAAGCCAAAAAAGTTAAGCCGTGAGGTGAAGTTGAAGTTGATACAACTGGCGTGCGGAGACCTGTCGCAGGTGGAACAAGAGGCTCTTTCAAACACGTCCAAAGGCAGAGGGCTAAAGAAATGTAGTATCCAGGAGGGGCATTGGCGTTGTTTGATGGACATAGTTAAAAGTCGTCTCACAAGTTCAAGCCGCGCTTCAGATATCTCGTTTCCACACGTAGCCATGATGAACGGAATCTTGCATGGTAGAGTTTATGATTGGGCAACACTATTGGCTGAGCGGATGTCAGAGTTTATGACACTGCAGCACAAAACGTTCTATATGCCACATTATGCTATTGGTTTGTTTTTGGATGCCACAACGCGAATGATCCCGAATAATGCACTGGAGGCAAAACCGAGACCACTCGCATCTAGCGAACCACCTATAATGCAATGGAAGCACTTGGATACTCTCGGCACCAAAACAGTAGGTCAGAAGCGACCAAGGCCGGATGGTGGCGACACTGTTAGTGGCCGAGAGGAGACATCTTCAGAGGAGAACGGGTCTGAGGGGGAAGAGGAAGATGACGAAGAGGTAGGAGTAATCACGGCTACACCCTTGAGATTTCCACGGCCTATGCTTTCGACTATGACACACTTGGTTCCAGTGGATATACACGGTATCCCAAGGTTTGGACAGATCAGACAGCCGATAGTGATGACACCAGTCTCAGTTATGATGCAGCCCACCATAGAGACACGAGCTGTAGCAGAGTCACATCTAGCACCGACGGAGATAGTAGCCCCGGTGGCACCGATGGAATTGGCTCGTGAGACTCTACCAGATACAGGAGAGACTTTTGTACCTGACAGGGAGATGGAGATAAACATAGAGACAGGGGTGTTGGAGGTACCCGTAGGCGAGGAGTTGAGGGCATCAAGTGTCCTACTGGATGTAGCAGGATATGATGCGGTGGTTGCAGTAGACATGGCATTGTTGGCATCACCTAAGCAGGACAGCGAGAGAGAGGACCGGACACAAAGGGTGAGTGCTTTTCTGAGTACAAAGTTCCATCGAACTCCAGCACCTCGAGTGACATACTTGCCGACACCCACGCGGGAAGCAGTTTCGAAGAACCCACTACAGGAGGTTGTGCAGGCACAGAATGAGGGAGTAACGCGTAGCGCTGTTGAGCGTATGGCGAATGAAGTAGAGAAGGCTATGGGTACACAGCAAAAACACCCACTAGTGCAGGAGGCAACGAGGACAGAGGCAATTTTTCTTCATGATGTCGCAGCTCTAGCATCTTGGGCTTGCCAGGTTATAGATTCGGCAAAGATGCAAGCATTGGAGTCAATAGGGAAGGAGCTGGAGGGAGTCATATCCTTCATGAGGATGAGATGCCCAGCTACCTTTACCGTTTGTTTTCAGGAGAGGGGATGGCCCGATGTGGAAACCACAAAGATGCGACAGGATTGGTCCATGACAAGGGAACCTGAGAGGGAGGGCCGGATTGAGGTACTAATTCAGGAGATCGTGAAGTTACACAGGGAGATATATTACACCCTTCGGAGGAGTCAGGCGGACCAACTAGCAACTGAGAGAGCTCGGGAGGAGTCAGTTGCCAGGTTTGCTTCGGAGAAGGCAGCCTGGGAATCGGAGAGGGCGGCCTGGCAATCCAAGAGGACAGCCTTGTTAGTAGCAAAAGAACAGTTAGCAGTAGCAAATGAATAGTTGACGACAGAAAAAGAAAAGATGGCAGCAGAAAAGAAGAGGGAATTGGGAGAGGTCGAAGAGATAAGGCAGTCAGCCCTAGAGCTCTAGTTGGAAGCAGAAGCTGAGCTGAAGATCAGGAAAGAACAGGTCTACAAGCTAAGCGCAGAGGTGAACAAGTTGCGGACGCGGACGGCCACTATGCCAGGGACGCATCCCTCTGTCTAGTACTTATGCATTGATGTAATTCGTTAGAAAATTTTGTAATGAATTTTGTTGTGTTGTCATTTGGAGACGACCTTTCTTTTTGGGGGGATGATGTTGTCGGTAAATGTATAATGTAGCCGACGGGTAGAATAGTATCCCGAACGGGCGCATGACGCTTGAGTCACCCCTTCAGAAAGTTATAGGTATACGTCCGAGATGGACTTTGGAATCATTGTAGTCATTGTAATCGGATTGTAATTTGCAAGTGCATACATGAATAAAGTACCTGTTCTGAATTGAATCGTGTTATACTTGTGTTGAACTTCTTACCCTATGCGGTAAACACTAGATTAACTACAGATTTATATGGGATCCTAGTATATATTGCTTGAGGGAAAGCAATCTCAAGGAGAGGAGATTTGTAATGTCCCTTCTTTTGTGGGACATTAGAAATATTAAGAAGGGATGTATTTACAATTTTAAGTTTAACTACATGCGCTGGAAATTTATTATTAAAGGTCAATTAATATTCCAAGTGGTCACAAGAGGACGAGGAGAGATAAGACGAAAAAATCAGAAAGAAAGTCGAAGGGTCACTATTGCAAGAATAAAAGGAGAAGAGACCCCTTCCTTTTGAGTATGCTTGAGTTTTATGATTCAGTTCAGTTTTCTCTCTTGTGAGAGTTTTCAGAAAGCTTCAGCTTTCAGCTAGTTTGAGGACGTAGCCCTTCGTGCTGGCAGACAATGGACACAAACTCATTGTCCCAGGAAACATTCGTTCAGGTGTTTCATTCACGCTTACATGTTCTTATTCTAGCATTCCAATCTAATTGTTAATCTATATTTAAGATTGGGTTTTTGTACTAGTTATTGTATTGCTGTTGTAAAATGCAATAATGTATTTTAAGGAGTTATAAGAGTTTGCTGGTTTTATCTTAGTGGTTTGTAACACATGGTTATATGCTCGACATTTTGGATATTATTATGAAATAACGGGTTATATTCTTGTGGAGAATTCCTTGGGTTTTATTATAGCATTGTATTCCATTTTGCCTATATCTGAGTTTGAATGTTATATCTGAGAATGGTTGAATAAATCTCCATTGGAATTTCTATTGGTTTTTTCAATTGTGCTGGAACTATCTGCAAAGTTTAATTGCTGATTATATTGTTAAAAGAGAAATCAGTAAATATCCAGTTCAGGATATTACAGAAGCATTGATCATAGCGGCAGTGTTTAAGACACTCATCAACAATAGTCGGTTTACCATGTGAGACGTAGCAGTCCAGGGGCTGGAAAATCACCATTATGTTGAGCTGCTGTGGGCGTGAGTACTTCAGCAGCCTTACTCTGCAAGTCAACAACACCAATTTGCTGGCGGCTTATCAGGTTCTTGATCTGTATTACATGTGTGTTTTGATATTAAATGTTAAAGAACTGTATTATGTCCAAACCGATATATATGCCCGATATATATGCATTATGTTTGGTTCAATAGTAATTTTTTTATGTTTAATGAGCACTAGAGGAGAAGTCTGAGAATCTGGTTGTATGTTAAGGATCAAAACTAAACTTAATGCAGTATTCTGGAAAGCTTTATTATTTTCAGTGATATCATAACTGTAAATCCGGGTTACACACCAACTGTTTGATAAAATTCACAAGTCCAAGTTTTTTCTGATCAGATTAAGCCAGGATCATTACAATTAAGAACAAAATCTCCAAAGTTTTACTACAGATTTGAGTTGCAACATGTTGTAATGACGAGGAATGCCTAGTTTGCATGCCGAGTACTGTTTGTCAATCTTAAGACAACTAACAGCGACTTGAGTTTGGATTTTTGGGGAGGCTGGAAAAAGTTTTGAGGACTTGGAGAAGATTATGGGCAGCAACTTCACCATTTCTTCTTACATTACTTTATATACTTTGATCTGAGCATATATGATTGTGTGCTCTTTTTGAATGTTGTCTTCAATTTCGTTTCAGTTTCTTTCAAGCAAAATAATAAAGTGTTCCGATGTTCGTCAGTCCACATTTGTTGCATCTGTGTTATTTTCATTGTTAGTCTTGTTCGAGTAACACTGGAATTTCTTCCATTGAAGATAATAGTGAACAATACTATTATAGAATGGATCTGGAAGAAGGATTGTTGTGATAGCTCTTTGCAAGGCAAATTAATATAATTTGATGATTTTAGATTGACCACTGGAGTATACAGACTTTTAGAAATAAATGCAGATGTTGTACCAGCTGTCATCATCAGTAGATACCAATTAGTCCATATTCTTACATAGCCTCAAAATCCTTCATATTCTGATCCTTATCTTGCCTGTGATGAAATTGCCATTTTTGCCAAGGGATGATTTGAGTTTCACTCTAGTTGAATTTTATTCATTGTGGTCTCTCATGAAATTGCCATTGTACTTGATGAGTTTGCTGTCTGTGGAAAGTGGCAAATTCATGAAAACTGAGTAAACATGTGTCAATTGTCTTTCCCAGGATACCCCAGGTCATCTCAACTCCAAGTATGAATTTGATTGGCATACAAGCTTGTTAAGCTCTAAAACTGACAAAACATGATCTCCTTTGTGAATGCACTATTGAAACCGTCTCTTGACGGAAAGTGGATAAACAAATGACCTTTCATTTGTGACTAGGTTCTGTTTTCAAATCAGGAACAATATCTTGAGTAACAAATTATGTCATCAGATTCCTGGTGGTGAAAATTGAGTTTCATTATTTTTTGGTTTACTTCACTTTTTCATTTTTTCAACTATGAAAAGACAAAAAATATTACACAACCTGTATACCTAGAACATTTGATTATAACAATTTCATTAAATCTATTGTTTAAATTCCTCATTATAAATTTGGTATTATTTTATTTGTGGATGTTTATCTTGCCTACAATTAAGTGACTGCTTTAGTCTCAAATCATGATCCCTTGCTTGGACACTTTTTAAACATTGGCTCTTGTACATGTAAGATAGGAAAGCCTGGTCATTTTTCTGACATGTATCTTGTGATATATACTAGGAAAGACCTTGGGATATTGATAATAAATTGTCAATTTATATCTACTGTAAGTTTTATCTTATATGTGAAGGATCTCTTTTTTCAGTGACTGAAAAGAAACTGTAACCATTGATGCAGATATGGTTAAAAATAAAGGGTTTTTGCCATCTGGACCCTCGGAGATAGCTATACAGAGGAAGCAATTAAAGGCTATAATATACTCCTTGTTACCAGCATGCACAGAGCCCTACCCTGTTGCTTCAGGTGTCAAGTTTCGTGCTGAAGCAATTCTTGCAAACCCTCCAGCCTACGGTTTGGTTCTATATCATTTCTGTTTTACAAATATTGTTTTATTTAAAATATATGTCTACTCATTGATCTGAAAATTGTTCTAGTTTGTAGTGGTTTCTGGTTATTGTCCTTCTATTTATGAAACTAGGTTCCAGGTTTACATTATTTTTATTTTCAGGTATGATCTATAACAGTTAAATATCTGAATCCATTAGTTTATCAAATTTTGCAGAAAGGCAACACAATAGTGTCCATCTGGATCAGTAATGGTTTTGGTTTCAAAAAAATGAATAGGTCATGATGAATGAATGTAAACCTCTGTTTCAAACATCTGCAAAAAACTTATGGTTTTGGTTTCAAAAAAATGAATAGCTCATGATGAATGAATGTAAACCTCTGTTTCAAACATCTGCAAAAAACTTACTCCAATTTGTTGAGAAAACACTTTTTTATTTGGCAAACAAAGTTTAAACCAAAAATATAAAACTTGGGGGTTAGACACTGCAGAACCTGGGAACTGTGCTTCATATCAGACATGTCTACATTAATATTGAATGTTAAATTCTAAAAATCTTTATTTGACTAATTGCAAGCTTACTTTTGGACAATCAAATTATTTTGTTGCATGTAAAGGAGTTGGCCTTTCATATTGAACATTAACTGTTAAGTACCTGTTCGGGTTATCTCATCCATTGCACCACTGAGATTTGTAAGCATATAATGTTGCAGGGCATGTACATGTTGCAGAAGCACTTAGAATTCCAATACATATATTTTTTACAATGCCATGGACGTAAGTAACCTTACTCTTCTCACATGATATTTAACTGTTGGCATAGGTACTAAATAAGTGATTTTCTCACAGGCAGCAGTTACCTTTGTAAGATGTTTCAGAAAATTTCTTTTCCAAAATTCTGTTAGATTTCTATTATAAAATCTTGTAGCTCTGAAAAAAAACATGTTCCTTATCTTAGAACTTTTCATATCTTCTATTGACATTCACTTAGATATAGCATATAGACAACTGTCTGATTTTTTTCATTAATAATTGAATCTGTTCACTACCCTATGATTTATTAATCAAATATTGATTTATATTCTTTGGTGGATAGGCCAACAAGTAAATTTCCACATCCACTTTCACGTGTGAAGCAGCCAGCAGGCTATCGAGTGAGTTAATATCTTGCACAAAGGCATCCTGTTTACATATTTAAGATAAATCATCTAAAATGGGGTCACAGTTTTTTCAGACCATTACTTTGTAACTCAGTTATTGAAAGCTTGTTTGTTTACTGATTGGATGATAATGTCTACAATGTGCCTAGTAATAATTTGACATCGTATTTTGCAGTTATCTTATCAAGTAGTGGATTCATTAATTTGGTTAGGAATTCGAAGTATAATCAATGATTTTCGGAAAAAGAAATTGAAGCTTCGTCCAGTGACATATCTAAGTGGTACACAAGGGTCTATTACAGATCTTCCTACTGGGTACATATGGAGTCCACATCTTGTCCCCAAACCGGAAGGTACATTATGTTTTCCAGATACTATTGAAGCCATAAATGGTGCAACAGTTGTTTCTCAATTTTGTTAGAAAGTGATTTATCAGACTGTTAGTTTTTGCAGTGCCTAGGTTGTGTTTGGTAATACACCTCGAGTTTTTACTGTTGATTTAGTATTTCATGTTTCATTTAGAAAGTTGACCATTTGTAAATAATGTCTACATCTATTGCACACATTAGATTTCTTTTGTTGTTGACAAACATTAGCGTTGTTTTATTTGCAGATTGGGGGCCAAAAGTTGATGTTGTAGGTTTCTGTTTTCTCAATCTGGCTGCGGATTACACACCTCCAGAGTCACTTGTGAGATGGCTTGAATTTGGACCACCACCTATTTATATAGGATTTGGAAGCCTTGTAAGTTCAACAAAATGTTAGTTATAGTTCTTTAGCCCGAAGATGCATTTGTTCTTGAAATTCTTAAGTTCTGAGCAACTATATATTGAAAGAAATTTAAAAAATTCAAATTTCTTCCCAACAATTTTCAGTTCTCATATACTGGATTGAAGTATTCTGCAGAAACATCTTTAGCTAGAATTTTTGGTTAGCAGAGTTGTTTTTTTTCTGATGTTTCGAGGAAGCTACCACAGTCAATTCAGATCAACAATATAAGGAAAGGAATCATAGAATGTACAAAGAGTTTTAATACACATTGTAAGGTTATTAAAACTGATAGTTATTGTTTCCTTGAAGATGAGTCAGTGGCTTTCCCCAAATTAAAACATTGAACTTAATTAGCTAATCTGTTAAAACTTAAAACACACTAATTTGTTTTGAAAACTGTTTAAAATGTATTCTTTTCAGACCACCTTTTGTTTTGTATACAAATTATTCTCTGGTTATAATTATAGTATTTGTGCAAGATTCCACTCTTATTACATAATTTGGTTGTTTCTCTAGTACCTGGTTCATAACTCTTATTGCATGTACTTAACCTTGTCATTGTTCTATGCGGGGTGCACTTCGGAATCTCCATTAATGATTTTTATTATGAATGTTGTTGAAATTCTAGTAAATGAGATTGTGAAGTTTTGATTCTTGTGACTTTCTATCAAATTGTTAAATCTCAAAGCTACCCCAAGGAAAATTACAAAAACAATAATTTGTTCAGAGTTATACAGCCTTCTGGACTTGATTGTGTATATATTTTTTGCATAACGTTTCAAATCACACTCTGTGATCCATCATCAGGATGAGAATAGCTGGAGGAAATAAAAATGAGCAATAATTTGGTCAATGTCTCAAAGGCAGTAAAGAGATCTCATGTCTCTCTCTGGTTACTTAATACCAAAAGGATGTCTGTCATAGACCTTGCAATTTCTAATCATCTTTAGGATTTTTCTTCCCTCGATATTTGCAATTAAGATCTAAAATTTGAGTGAATTTTTTATTTTTTCTGAGAGACTTAAAATTATGCTTTCCATCACAATCGACTGATAATTTCTCTATTGAGGATTCACCTAACTGAACTTTAAAATACAACAGATCAAAAAGGAAGAAGTGAATAGTTTACTTGACTAGAAGTACAAGCAACCCAATGACATTCATTACCTAGTTAGAGCAAGAAGGGTTTCATATAGTTCACTTCATAACAAATGTTTTGTATGGAAATAACAGGAAATAAACAAGAACAATTGAAGCATTTAGATATACATCTCAATAAAAAGCCATTAAACCATCTAGATAAATGTAACTCAAATTACTGGGTCTTCCATATTAATGAAATCCGAATTATGAAATTCCTGATAACAATAAATAGTGTCAACCTCTCAAATTAGGAGACCAGCAAGAGGCTTGCAAGACTGTGTCAAAATAAGAACCCTACACTAGAGAATTCTAGAATATCACTCTAGACTATGATCTTAATGGCTTCTCTTCCTTCTGCAGCTTGTTCTTTCTTTTCTAATCAGTTTCGTTAGGAATGATATCTAAAACAGGAAGTTGTGCTTATGCTTAATTAATTGAAAAGTTTATCCTTTGTAGATCTCTTAGTTATTTAAAATCTTAATATTTTAATTGAATATTTATTTTAAATCTATTTCTAGCCTGTTCAAGATCCAGAAGGTATGACACAAATAATCATTAACGCATTAAAGGAGACCAAACAAAGAGGAATCATTAATAAAGGTTGGGGAGGTCTTGGAAACTGTAAGTTACAAATTTGTGGTGTTTTTACTCTTTTCTTTTGTCCATATCAAGTTTAATGCAGTCATACAATAAGAATGTAAGCTTCAAGTTGATGATTTAGTCTGGATGCATTGTTATCATGTATCTGTTTAATCTAATACAATTATATTCTCATTTTCTTTGATTAGTGGCAGAACCAGTTGAGTTTGTTTACACACTTGATAACTGCCCTCATGACTGGTTGTTTCCAAGATGTGCGGCAGTGGTAAGGTTTCTTGGTTCACCGTCCCAAATAGTCAAATGAGCTATATTTAATTATTACTATCTTTTTAGTGTAGTTTTATTTTATCACTCCAAAGAAACATGACAATCCATTTACTAAGTGAATGTGCATAGAGTTATGTGTAATCTATAAGCATATAGATATTAGTTTTTGAATCTTGAGAGCTGAGATGCTTCAAAACTAAAAGAAAATTATGATTAGTTTTTACAGACCTACCACTGAAGTGCAACTTGACACATATTTAGTTTCTAGAAGGAATTTTTGTGAAATTTTGCATATGATTCATTTTGGGAGTATGATTAAAATTGCATAATGCTTCTATGGCCATAAATAAAGAGATTTTTTTTCTGTCAGATAGACCAGCCATTTATTCAATTCGATTTGGATTCTACAGTATTTTGCATGTCAGCAATGCAAGTAGATATAGAAATTATTTATACGTACCAGTGTATCATATGAAACCATTATTTAAAGATTTATTCAAGGTTAAAGGAGTTGCCTCCTGAGGAGCCAATCTTTCTATACTAAATCAGTTTCCAGCAATTTCCCTTTTCTGGTAATGTTTAGTAGAGGCCATTTTTTCTATATTGGCATTCTATCATTTGACAATACATCTGTAGAGGAAATGGTGAAGGCAAGTAAGAGAAAAACAAATGAAATTTTATGATTAACTTCAAATATAATTCATTTCATTGTTTTACTTTGATTCATATTAAACTTCATGCATGTGTACTGCCAATTTTTACGAGTATTTACCAAATTTATTAGGGAAATACCAATTTTCTTTTTCTACTTGTAGTTTGGAACTTTTCTACTTTTAATTTGGAACCATCTCCACAGTCTTGGAGACCATTGATTTGACACATGTTCCATTCAGTCCCTTTAGGGAGGATTAAGAAATGCAGGAATGTAAGGGTAGGACTAACACATCTCCTGAAACTCTAGCGTAAAAGGGACAGTTCAAATATAAACATATAAAATATTACAATCAACATAGAAGAATCATAAATTTAAAATCAATTTAACAGTAGACTGACCTGGCCTACATTAACAATCTTCTTATTAACAATCAAATTTCCCAAGGAAAAACTTTGGATGGTGCTTGTTGCTCTTACACATGATTATGCACAATGTAGGGTTTCGGTGCCTTCCAAAACCACTTCCACCTTTCCTTCTTCATAGATGGCTGCATGTAAAAAGGCTAATGATTTCATAGACTAGGTGAAAGGCAGCCTAGTGACTTCAAATTGCAAGTTTTCTGCAGGTCAAAAAATCTTCTTGAACTGGCCTAGTTTTGACTTTTGAGTCTCTCCAGGAAGTTCTTTTGGGCTATATTCCTTTAATTTCTGGATTGGAAGCCAAACTCATATCTAGTCAAAGTTAGGTCAAGTGGAACTTATCTACATGCTCACGTGTTCTCTGTCCAGTATTTCAAGTAAGGTTATTAGATATACACACCTACATTGACACGTAAACTCCAATTGAATGCTTTGATATCATTTGGTGTTTCTCTTTGTTGCTAATTTCTGCACATGGGAGGTCTATCATATGGATGCCAATAGTGGTTTTGTTAATGCAGCTGAGATTTCTATTGAATGACCTCCTAGTTTTCAAAAGGAATTGATCCTATGCTAGTGTTTTGGTTTCATAGGTCACTCTTATGGATTTATGCAAGCTCCTCATGCATGAAATGAAATAATACTCTTTATTGTAGGAGGCTATATGCATTGCGAAGGAAATTACAATCTTCATTGTTGGGATTGTAATAACTATTGTTACAAGCCTTGGACTCGGCAAGCCGAGATCAGGCTCAGACTCTACAAATTAACATCAAACTCCCAAAGTCCTTGAATTAGCCACCAAGTCCTATAACACTGATAATAATGTTCCCAACTGTTTTTGAAATTTGGCAACTATATTAGGGGAAATGTGAATCAAGGAAATAAAACCCTAAGTTCATCACATAACCACACTTACACAACTCAAAGAGGGAGTTAAGGAGATTGATCCTCTCAATCCCACCTCTAAGTTAACTAAATCTATGAAGATTACTATCAACCGAGTGATAAAGGAGCAGTAATGCAAACAAAGATCTAATTTAGCAAGAGCGATGAAGAGGAATTAAATAGATGTGCAATATAGAACTAAGCAATGATAAAGTGTATTGAAATGAAAGAGGGAAAATGATATACCTTGTGGAAAACCTGAAAAACGGGTTGTCAAATGACCTCTGGAAGAGCTGATTCCCGCGATTTGGACTGAAAACTACACCACAGACAAAATCCAAAGATCATTTGGGGAGATGTTAGGGGCAACCTGGATAAATCAGGGGCTGATTGTGACCTTGATTAGCCCATCAGGGGTGCACTGCAACCCTAATGGACTGTGTGTGACGCTGATTCTGATTTCCAAGTTTTGTAAAAAGCCAAAAATGGTACTCTTATCCATAACTTGTTCGCCAATCCGAGTTTCACAACCTGTAATAAAAAAGGGTTTTTGTTGTTGATGGGTGGTTCGCCTTGGCCAAACTCCAGTTAGGAATTAACCTTGAATTGAAATAATTGAATTGCAAAAATGTAAAGTAAATGTACAAATTCACCTTACAATAGTTGTATCTCTCAAATCGAATGCAATGTTCTTACTTCACCAATTGATTTGGATTAAGAAGATGAAGATTAATAGATGTAAAAGATGCAACAAAGGATCTTGGATGGATTGAAGGAGATCTTGAAGATTGCTCCCCCAATTGCTTGAATGTTTGAATCTTTGATCTCCAGTGAAGGAATTGCTTGAAAGGATGCTTGAATGCTTGAGAACATGAGTGCGAGTGCTTGATCTTGAGAATGCTTGATGTTAAAATGAAATTAGAAGGTTTCCTTTTACAAAGATCTCAAAGTGGCGAATGCCTCAAACTTTAAAATGAGGTGAGAGCCATCTTAAAGTGGAGGAATAATTGAGATTTCATAGGGGAGTAAATTAAGGATTATTAAAAAGATTTCACGTAGGGTTCACCAAAGATGTATAGGGGGAAATGTGAATCAAGGAAATAAAATGCTAAGTTCATCACATCACCACATTTACAAAACTCAAAGAGGGAGCTCAGGAGATTGATCCTCTCAATCCCAACTCTAAGGTAATTAGACCTAGGAAGATAAGTGTCAACCGTGTGATAAAGGAGCACTAATGCAAACAAAGATCTAATGGTTATAGGGTTGGAGAAAGATACAAAGGTCCTTAAAAACCCTATTTTAGCAAGAGCTATGAAGAGAAATCAACTAGATGTGCGATATAGAACTAAGCAATGGTAGTGTATTGAAATGAAAGAGGGAAAATGATATGCCTTGCGAAAAACCTGAAAAACCTAATATGCCTTGAGAAAAGGGCTGATTTCTCGGGGAAGGCCTAAAAACTGCTATACGGACAAAACCCAAAAATTGTTTGGTGAGATGTCAAGGGTGACCTGGTAAATCAAGGGCTGACTGCCACCCTGATTAGCCCATCAGGGGCACATTGCAACCTTGATGGACTGTGTGTGACGTTGATTCTGATTTCGTAGTTTTGTAAAAAGCTGAAAAAGGTACTTGAATCCGCAACTTGTTTACCAATCCGAGATCCACAACCTACAATAAAAAAAGGTTGTTGATGGGGGGTTTGCCTTGGTCAAACCCTAGTTTAGGAATTAACCTTGAATTGAAATATTTGAATTGTAGAAATGTAAAGTAAATATACGAATTCAGCTAATGATAGTAGGATATCTCGAATTAAATGTAATGTTCTTACCTCACCAATTGATTTGAATCACGAAGATGAAGATGAATAGATGTAGAAGATACAACAAAGGATCTTGGATGGATTGGGTCCCACAATTACTTGAAGGCTTGAAGGCTTGATCTAGAGGAATTGCTTGAGCATGAGTGTTTGATCTTGCGAATATGTGATATTGTGAATGCTTGATGTCAAAATGAAATGAGAAGGCTCCCTTTGATAGAGATCTCAAAGTGGCCAATGCCTCAGACTTTAAAATGAGGTGAGACTCATTTTAAAGTGGAGCAATAAATGAGATTTCTTACGGGAGTAAATTAAGGATTATTAATTTAGAATTAATAAAGGTCTACCCCAATTTATAAAATGAGAGGAGGCACATAATATTAATTCTAGGGGAGATAAAATATTATTTATGATAGGACCAATTTTAAATAATAATTTAAATTAATCAATAAACGAGGACACAATATTTTTTTTTTAAAAAGGTCTAACCCATTTATATTAATTTTAAATTAATAAAAGGTCCATGAGATGAAATTAATTATTTAAATGGAGGAGAATAGAAGATAAATGCAAATAAATGATAGAATCACATTAAATGGGTGCTAAACCTTCATTAAATTGGATTGCTTCCAATTTAGGACGGTACAACAACTAAAAATGAATTGTAATGCACTGTCCTTATTACAACTTTATCACCTAGTTCCCAAGATAGGAAAGGTGAATATATATGGTGTTTAGGAATACAACTTTCTAAAATGCAGCAACTTTGAAAGAAACACTAGGCAGCTATGGGGGACCAATCTTCACTTCAATGGAGTACGGTGAAATAACTAAAAGGAAACACTTAACTCTTATTCAACTAGGGGTGCAATAACAACAAGCTAGGCACTTGCTTATCCAATGGAGTACAATTACAAAGCATAGACACTACTAACTTATTCAATGGATTTTAATCAAAATGACATGTAACTGCTTCCATTTATTCAGTGAGATGAACAAATATATCAATGTGCATGAAAAAGATATTAGCAGTACTACAATCGAGGGCATTACAAAGTTACATCAAATGCATTACAACCTATAATGTCCTACCCCAAATCTAGTCAAAACTATCTAACAGCGAAGCCTTGCTTAAGTTCAAACATGAGTTAAGTATCTTTATGTCAAATTACAATATAGTATGAACACAAGGAGCCACATATCATCTTCAAAAGGAACAATAATCAAAAACAGGTCGCGAAATACAAACAAGATACTTAACATGAAACCTTTCAATTTATTTGGTTACAACTTTGAGTACAGTAGAGTTGTTTTGACTATCCATGACACAAAATTGGTTCTCGTTGGCCTGTTGAGTCAATTCCCGAACTGCTTTATTTTAATTCTAAATCAAACCTAGCATATGAGCTAGTCACAAGCCTTCTACTACCAGCAATACACTCCACCCTATGTTTGTTTACCTTCTTGTTTGATGCTCTTACGTTGATGGTGCCAACGGTGAATTCGAGCAAACTAGGCTCCACAGATATTTTGCTAACACTACACAATTCCCTCCCACAGCCACTATTCACCCCATTCAATGCCCAAGCTTCGAGCTTTGGATACAACAGTCACCATACATGCACGATTCAACTTGCAACTTGGACACTCATTACCAGCGCACGAACACTCTATGGCCATTTTTAGCACCTTCCTCTTATTTACAGTAGATAAATCCCTGTGCAACCTTGGGCAGATGTTCGCACTTCGAATGCTAATGAATTTCCATTGGACAACGATTCGAGCATCCTTCCATTACTCTTACCAACAACTCGTTCCCCTGTTTTATGTGGATTCTCCATCTCTGTTAGTTCTTCAATACGCACTAAGAAAGATTTTCCTGTTTAAATTCCTAAAGCTTGGTTTGGGTAGATATTAATTACCACTATACACATGGAGTTAGGCTATCCTGAGTAATTTATTTCAAATACTAAAGATAGGAAATATGCTGACAAAACTTTGTACTTACAGGAGTCGAGCCAGTGTTTTTCCATGCAATGGTATAGGGCTATAGATTTCCTGCATATGATTCTTCTTCCATAAATTCCCTCCTAAGGACCTGTTTGAAGCTGAAGATGGGCTACCAACCTGCAAGACTTTGCCTACTGCAGACGTCGAATCAATAGTTTGCTTGCTCTAGATTCTAATAATAAACTTTTCACCAAAATTCCCCACAATGAATTGAACGCACTTCCTGCCAATATAACTCTCCTGTGTGTGTAACACAGATGGCTTCTTGCCTTCTCATCTTCCACGAAGGATCCTATTTGTCACCTAGTCCATTTGTAAACCACTTATGCAAATAATAATAATATCCACTCTTTATGTTTCCTTTATCTACTCGAACAATATCTGCATATTAACATTTTAATTTGTTGAATGGCAAAGCAAATAACATTTAATAAATTAGTCTTAATTTCTTCAAAGGTGAGGAGGGGACATTGCAATCCACCCTCCCCAATATTGCTGGTCCTCAAGCAGTTTCAGAGCTAGATGAAGCCAAATCTGCTCATTCTCCCAAGTTGTGTCTTCCACTAGTGAATCTTTCCATTTCACCAAGTAATCTTTAATTACCTACCTCTTGAGAGTCCTCTCCCGAGTGTCAATGATTGCCTTTGGAATCAAAATCAATCTCCCTTCTTCATGCAATGGTGGCAAGGTGGTTGATGGAGTAACATTATGCACAAGTGCCTTCTTGAGCCACGATTCGTGAAAAACGTTATGTACCTTGCTTGTTGCAGGAAGTTCTAGCTCATAGGCAACCTCCCCAATCTACTTAACCACTCGATAAGGTCTGTAGAATCTTGGCTCAAGCTTCTCTGCTCCACTTCCCTTGAGAGAAGATTGTCATTAATGCTGCAATCTTAGGTACACCAAGTCATTAACTTCGAATTGTCTCTCTACCCTATGCTGATTAGCATATTTTTTGTTGGTTTTGAGCCTGTTGAATGTTTTCCTTCAATGATTTCACAATGTCCTTGCTTTGCTGTAATAAATCTGCAACTTTAGGCATGCTACTATTCGTCAAGCCCAAGTCTAAAATACTTGATGGTTCATAGCCATAAAGCGGGTCATGTAAGGTGACATCTTGATTGACATATGTTAGGTAGAACTATTATAGATAGCTTAGATAAAACTATCTAAAGAAATGCCGATAGATATCGACTACAAAATTATTAAAATTTAATTTACTGCAACCAAAACTATTTATATATTTGCAAAGATTATAATTTTAACAAATATTTTATGTGGTGTTTATTAAATTATTTTTAATAGTATATTCTATTTATAATAAAATTTAAAATTTTGACGTCTAGATGGTTGTCATATTTAATCTAGAAAGATAAAAGTTAACATTAACACACACATGTTGCCCCACTCCACCCTTTCTGCCATTGTAGAATGCCTATCGGCATTAATTATAACAATACTCGCTCATGTGCAACCATTTCACCCATGCCTTTTGCTGTCCTGAAACAAAATTCCTTAAGTATCCTTTTAGCCATTTTGTTGACAATTTCAATTTGAGCATCCATTTGATTATGATAACTAGTGCTAGGAGAGAGCTCGGTTCCTCACAACTTAAATAGTTCTTGCCAAAACAAACTCATAAACTTTTTATCTCTATCACGAAATATGTTTTAGGGCAGCCCATAGAGTCTGAAATTTTCTTTGAAGAAAAGTTCTGCTACTTGTACTGCTATTGATGCAAGAAAAATAAAATTATTAGAGAAAAAAGGGGAAAAAAAATGTTTTAAAAAAAAATTTAAAAAAATTATGGCAGAGAGAGAAAGTGACGAAAATTAGATGGAAAAAAAAGAAAAAGAAAATAATAAATGTAACTTGTGACTTGAGGGTTTATTTAATGTACCTTGCTAGGGCGACTTGTGGCTTGGTTTGGTATAAGTAGAGGTTCTTGTCTTGTCATTATTCATCATCGATCATGGAGGAAGGTAGCTAGAAAGGAGTAGCTAAGAAGAGATAAGATGAGTAGAGCTAGTAGTTGAGGCTTGGGAAACAAGAACGTTGCTTGGTGGCTTGCAAGCACAAGTTTAGATTCTTCTTGGGGTTTCTATCAGATTGTGGATCTGGGCTAGCTATGGTTTGGATCTTGCAAGATCTTGCAGAATTACTATTGTAATTGATTATGTATTTGGCTGTAACCTGGAAGGCCTTACTGTTGCGCATGTTGGATGTAAATCTTATGATTATATTATGAAAATTGGCATTATTTTGGATCTAAATATTTGTTTTATTGTTTATCTTTCGTTGTATGGTTATTTGCTAGGGGCGAGGACATCTCTGGGGATTCTCCTGCCTTGCACTGTGTCAAGTGGTATCAAAGCTTAGTTGTTCTTGAGTGTGTGGGCAAATCGCCAAACGTGAGGCAATTTGCACCAAGCCTTGGGGTGAAGTTTAACAGAGCGAAGAGTGGATTTGTTTGATTTACGGATTTGTTGCAGAGGGTTTGCGAAGATCTTGGAAGATGCTTTCGAGAAGATTGGACCCTTAGATGATTCCAAATTTGTGTGATATAGTGGAGAGGGCGATCAATGAGATGATTGTTCGAGTGGACGTTGTTGTGGATGCTGCTTGTTCTAAATGAGTTGAGGAACCGAAGAAGAAAGTTGTATGCTACTGAAGTTGGAGTCTACCAATCCGAAAGTGAGTTGTCTGGCTGGTTAGAAGACTTGTACAAGAGAGAAGAGGGCATGGCAAGGTTGAGGTGGAAATTGGTTTTGTTGATCAGTTTGTGGAGTCTAATGCGAAACCTGCAGAGCAACTTGTGGCAATTGCTGAAGAGATTCCTAACTTTGTTGATGCTAGGATGAAGACTTATTTTCATGATCATTGGTTGTGTCTGACATGGAAATTGCAGAGCACTTGGTCGTGGATAATCAGGTTGTTGTAGATGTGGAGATGGATTTTGCTATGTAGATTCACTAATTGCTGATGTGGTTGAGGATCTACATGATACTGCGAATCTGTATGTTCCTGATTTGCATGTGGTTGATTTGGCTAAGGATTTACATGTTGCTTTGAGCTTACATGTTGTTAACATGGGTTTCATGTTTGAGGATGTTATCATGGTTGGTTGTGATTAGTTGCAAAGATTGTTGGTGAAGCATTATGTTCAATTTGTATGTTCAATTTGTTCCTGGGAGTGAACATGTTGGTTGGGTTACTAAGATTCATTTGACTCTAATGTTTGAGTGGAGGTTTGTTCTTTTGTCCTTGATGGATTGGAAGCCTTTGGTGAAGATGAAGATGGTTGTAGATATTTCTTCTGGCATCAAAGTGTGGGACACACTTTTCTATCTACCTGGGGAGTCTGATGCAAGAGCATCTTGCATCAAAAAATAAAAGGGGACATAAAATAAAGGAAAAAAACAATGTTTAAAAAAAAATTTATGGTGGAGAGAGAAAGTGACAAAAATTAAATGGAAAAAAAAAGTACTAAATGTAACTTGTGGCTTGAGGGTTAATTTAATGTAAGGGTTCATTTAATGTAACTTGCTAGGGCAACTTGTGGCTTGGTTTGGTATAAGTAGAGGTTCTTGTCTTATCATTATTCATCATCCAGCATGAAGACAGTTAGAGAGGAGTAGCTGAGAAGAGAGAAGATGAGCAGAGCTAGTAGCTGTGGCTTGGGAAACAAGAAGGTTGCTTGGTGGCTTGCGAGCACAAGTTTAGATTCTTCTTAGGGTTTCTACTAAATTGTGGATCTAGGCTAGCTAGGGTTTAGATCTTGCGAGATCTTGCAGAATTACTAATGTAATTGATTATTTTTGGCTGTAACCTGGAAGGCCTTACAACCGAGAATGTTGGATGCAAGTCTTATCATTATATTATGAGAATTGGCATTGTTTTAGATCTAAATATTTGTTTTATTGTTTATCTTCCACTGTGTGGTTATATTCTGGGGGCTAGGACATCTCCTCTAGGGATTCTCCTGCCTTGCACTGTGTCAAGTGGTATCAGAGCTTAGTTATTCTTGAGTGTGTGGACAGATTGCCAAACATGAGGCGGTTTGCATTAGGACTTGGGGTGAAGTATATGAAAGAAAAGATTGAATCTGGTTGATTTACGGATTTGTTGCAGAGGTTTCGCGAAGATCCTGGAAGATGCTTCCGAGAAGATTGGACCCTAAGATGATTGCAAATCTGCATGATATAATGGAGAGGAGGATTAATGAGATGATTGCTCGCGTGGATGTTGTTGTGGATGCTGCTTTTCCTAAATGAGTTGAGGATCTGAAGAAGAAAGTTGTATGGTACTGGAGTTGGAGTCTACTAATCCGGAAGCAAGTTGTCTGGCTGATTAGAAGACTTGTTTGAGAGAGGAGAGGGCATGGTAAGGTTGAGGTGGAAGTTGGTTTTGTTGATTAGTTTGTGGAGTCTAATGAGAAACCTGCACAACAACTTGTGGTTGTTGCTGAAGAGATTCCTAACCTTGTTCATGCTAGGATGAAGACTTATTTTCATGATCAGTTGGTTGTGTTTGACATGGAAATTGCAGAGCACTTGGTCGTGGATAATCAGGTTGTTGTGGATGTGGAGATCGATTTTGCTAGTGCAGATTCACTAGTTGTTGATGTGGTTGAGGATCTACATGATACTGTGGATCTGTATGTTCCTGATTTGCCTATGGTTGATTTGGTTGAGGATTTACATGTTTCTTTGAGCTTACATGTTGTTGATTTGGATTTCATGTTTGAGGATATTATCATGGCTAGTTGTGATCAGTTGCAAAGATTGTTGGTGAAGTATTATGTTCAATTTGTTCCTGGGAGTGAGCATGTTGATTGGGTTACTAAGATTCATTCGATTCTGATGTTTGAGTAAAGATTTGTTCTCTTGTCCTTGATGGATTGGAAGCCTTTGACGAAGATGAAGATGGTTGTAGATATTTCTTTTGGCGTCAAAGTGTGGGACACACTTTTCTATCTACTTGGGGAGTCTGATGCAGGAGCATCTTGCATCAGAAAATACAGGGGGACATAAAAAATATTCGAAAGAAAAAAGGAAAAAAATTATGGCAGAGAGAGAAAGTGACAAAAATTAGATGGAATAGAAAAAGAAAAAGAAAATAATAAATGTAACTTATGGCTTGAGGGTTTATTTAATGTAACTTCCTAGGGTGACTTGTGGCTTGGTTTGGTATAAGTAGAGGTTCTTGTCTTGTCATTATTCATCATCCAGCATGGAAGAAATCAGCTAGAGAGGAGTAGTTGAGAAGAGAGAAGATGAGTAGCGCTAGTAGCTGGGGCTTGGGAAACAAGAAGGTTGCTTGGTGGCTTGCGAGCACAAGTTTAGATTCTTCTTGGAGTTTCTATTAGATTGTGGATCTGGGCTAGCTATGGTTTTTTATTATGTATTTGGCTGTAACCCAGAAGGCTTTACAGCCGGACATGTTGGATGTAAATCTTATGATTATATTATGAGAATTGACATTATTTTGGATCTAAATATTCGTGTTATTGTTTATCTTCCGTTGTGTGGTTATTTGTTGGGGGCTAGGACATCTCCTCTAGGGATTCTCCTGCCTTAAACTGTGTCAGCTGTATTTGTAGCTGATATGACAAAGAAATATGTAAATTTAGTCAATCTATCAACCACAACATAGATGCAATTTTTAGCCTAAGTTGCTAGTAGACTTGTTATGAAATCCATGAAAATGCTCTGCCATTTTTTATTTGGTATTGGCAAGGGCTGTAACAAACCATCCGGTTCTGTGTTTTCATGTTTGTTGTGTTGGCATGTTGGGAATTATTGTACAAATCTATAAACCTCAAGTTTTAGTCGTTTCCAACTGAATCTTTATCTAAGTTGCTTGTATGTTTTGAAGAAACCAAGATGACCAGCCATAGGAGCATTATGAAATGTTTTCATTACTTATGATTTGAACTTGGAATTAGGGAATAAGAAAATTCTATCCTTGTAAGGTATCAATTCATTTTGCACCTTATACTTGTCATCATGAATTTTACCTTCAAGTGTGTTTTAATCCCAATCATCTTTAACGTACTTAGCCGTTGTCCTCCTAGATAAAACATAAATGAACATAAATGAAGCCTTCTAGATAAAACATCAGCGACAATATTTCTTTTCCATTCACATAAACAATGTCAAAGTCATATGCTTGCAGTTTACTCACCTCGCCCAATTTTGTTGTTCTCTCACTTAAGTCTTGCTGGTTTAAGAAGTATTTAAGGCTATTGTGATCAGTTTCAACAGTGAGCTTACTCCCAACTAAATATTGCCTAAACTAGGCAAGAGCATGCATTATTGCTAATATCTCTTTATCAAAAATTTAATAACTCTTTTCAGCTCCTCTCAACTTCTAACTTTCAAAAGCAATGTGATGTTTATTTTGTATTAGGACAACACATATCCCTTCACCCGATGCATCACATTCTAGCTCAAATGGTTTAGTAAAATCAGATAATGCTAGCATGGGACATGAACTCACAAGATTCTTAAACTGATCAAAACATTTTTGTGCCCCATTTGACCATGCAAAGGCTCCTATTTGGTCAAATCAGTTAATGGGGTGGCCACTTGTGAAAACCCCTTAACAAATCTTCTATAAAAGCCACAAAAACCAAAGAAACCTTTCAGCTGTGATAAATTGGTAGGAGGAAGCCAATCAACACTAACTCCCTTGGAACTAATGATGCGACCAAGATATAACAGTTCCATTAACCCAAAGTCACACTTAGATTCCTTAGCAAATAAAGATTCTTTCTCCTAAATACTAAGTACTTCCTCTAGATGTTTCAAGTGTTCTTCCCATGTTCTACTATATTTCAAAATGTCATAAAAAAAAAACAAAACAAACTTATGGAGCTGGTTGATGAAAATTTGGTTCATGCGTGCATCAGTCAGCCCAAAGAGTATGACTAGAAACTCGTAGTGCCCATAATGACACCTAACGTTGTTTTCTCCATGTCCCTTTCTCTCACTCTGATCTGATGGTACCCAGATCTCAAGTCTATCTTTGAAAAGAAACAAACTCTATGCAGCTCATCAATGCGAGGAATGGGGTATCGATTCCTAATTGTCCTCTTGTTTAGAGCTCAATAGTCAATACACATGCATACGGTCCCATCTTTGTTTTTCACTAAGACCACGAAAGATGCAAAATGGTTCTTGCTTGGCCTTATGTGACTCATCTCTAACAACTCTTTAATGGCCTTTTCTATTTCATCTTTATGCCTCTGAGTCCCTATAAGGAGTGGTTATGACCAGATTAGCACCTTCCTCCAATTCTATTGTGTTCAATACCCGTATCCAGTGGAATACCATGGGGAATGTCACTAAAGACTTGCTGTACTTAACCAACTACAACTTAATTTTAGGCTGAAAACTCTTACTTCACTGTCCCAGATCAGTTAGTGTGATAACACACTCTACTACCCACTGCAATCAGTCATGCCTCATTAGTCTTTCCATTCTTTTGAAGGAAACTATCTTAGGACTTGATGGAGCCCAGAATTTTGGTCTCCATTCTTGATTATGCAAAGAAACATATCCAATTATTGTGAAATTGTCCACTCAATCTGATTTCAATAAGCACATACAGCATGTAGTGAGCAATGATGGAAGCATTTTTTATTTCTTTATGGGCCTACAGAATCTGTTATAAAGCAAGGAGTGTAAGAATTGAGACAAGGGTATGAGCTGGGTGTGCCTACTTTGCAGGCATTGAAGAGTTTTCAAAGAAATGAATGTCTGATTTATATCACTGTGGAAGTCATTTAGAGCTGAAGTTATTCATCTTTATGCTGGCTGTACTTAGTGTGATTTGCTGCTATATTACACACACTTTTGGAGAATGCTATCACTGTTACTACCATAGACAATAGAAGTAAGAAATGAATGTCTGATTTATATCACTGTGGAAGTCATTTAGAGCTGAAGTTATTCATCTTTATGCTGGCTGTACTTAGTGTGATTTGCTGCTATATTACACACACTTTTGGAGAATGCTATCACTGTTACTACCATAGACAATAGAAGTATTGGAGATTATCTGAAGAAACCATCGCATATATATTAGCAATAAAACGATTGAAAGGATTTAAAACAAAGAAACAATACCAAACAAGGGAGTTCTACTGAGGTTACAAGGAATCTCACCCTACTCAGCACGGATGAAGAAAACCAACAAAGCATATGGAATAATACTTAATTCTAGTTTTTATTGTCACCAACTATAGAAGAATTCTTGGGAAATAAGGATCTCTATGTCTCATGGTGAGATAAGGATCAATAGATCGACGAAGGAGTCTGAAAACCGATTTCATCCAAGTCTGAATACATATACAGTCAATAGATGAATGATAGTGCTGATCATGATGCTGACAGAGGAGTAGTAGTTGTAATAAAGATTATCAGTATCCAGGGATGAAGGGTCTATGAAGTAACCAACACATGACAACCTCCTCAACATTGATCAAACATGAAGATTGAGATGATGTTTGAGTTTCAAGACTCTTGCAGAGGCAGGACGATGCCTGCACAAGAATATCTACACATCCCAGGATTAAAGTATTCATCATGGTTCAAGTCGTGCTATATCAAATTATAAAGACGTCGATCTATATTTGGTTGGAACTCTATTTCGGAAGACAAATTACAAATTATTCACAAGATCAAATATGATAATAAGCAGAATGTGTTTGAGCGCTGGAAATTTACAAAGGCTCCACGTTAGATGAGTTTTTCTATATCACCGCTTGTGGAGGAAAACATATGAAGGTGACACGCAATTAAATGGAAGGGTTGAGTTCTAAACAATGATTCCACATAACGCCAAACATAGAGAGCAAATTGAAAGGTGGGAACGTGTGAACAACAAGAGAGTATTGTGTCAGGAGTAGGCCCTTACAAGGAACGATGGTCATCAATGATAGAACAAACAAGAGGCTCGATAAAATGATATATGCCTAATTTGAATTAGTAAAACCTTGACCATGGTTCGAAGAAAAGAATGGATTTAATGTCCAAAACATACAATGGCGACATAGAAAAAGAAGAAACATCAGGCAGGGGACGAAATGAAGAAGCCACTTCACAAATGTCGTCCGAAATTTTTGATAAAGATATGATCCCCAAAAAAATATACACTATGATATATGGAAAGCCACGCGAGTGCACAGGTTTACAAATCCTTTAATTTATAATCATCTGGTGGCCCGCAAATACACTAGTGATATGATATGATATGATAGATTTTAATTACGTCCACGAAGCTAAAGTGGCCTATGGGACCTACACGATCACCCCCCCAAGGTAGGAGCGGAACTAATCTAGCTGCAAAGTTTTGGTTAGCTTGTCTCTCCTTCTCTAAAGTTTGATAATCAGAGTCGTTGTTCTCTTCACTTGATCTTCCTCGAATAAGTAGTTGAAGTCCTTGTTCTATAATATTGTTGTATAACCAGATTTGATGTCACTATATGCCAGGCAATCCTTGACAAAGTGTTGCTCCATCTCTATTGCTCTCATATTACAGAATAAACACATTCTATCTACCCACTCTTCCTTTGGAACTTGCCATCTACCAGTTTCACATCGCAGCCAGTGTGAACTAGTTATGAGTTGCACCATCAGCATTTTTGATCTCCAATTAATAGGTGCTCTTATATAGGCCTTTTCATCATGGCTAGAAGTGGGGGTTAAATTCATTAATGTAATAAGATATTTTCCACTCTATGTGCCTTGTCCATAAAATATTGCAAAATATTTCCATGACAAACTTCTTTATTTCTTTAATGCTATCCGGGCAAGTATGGATGTCGATATCCCATTTTCGCATCCATTTGTCATTTTGCTTCATCCATGTGTTTTTTTGCCTAACAAGTTTTTCATCTACGACTAGCTTGGTCCAACGATGTGTTTTTAGACCTTGGGTTTTCTTTAAATAGCTTAGCATCCGGACCAATGCGATGACTTCTAACAGAAAGGAACCCACCTCCGCCAATAAGATCTTATATGGCACCGTGGTCTTGACTTTAAGATTGCATGTGATGAAGTGTTTTTGAATTCTTTCTACCTGTCGCCATTTCTGTTCGGACATACTACTGCCCCACACTTCACATCTGTATAGAATAACTGGAGTGACCAGCAAACCAAAAAGAGTTTTCATGGTCATCCAATCCCATAATTTTGCGTTCCTGCACTGTATTTGTAGAGAATATAACACCTTCCAGCCCCCTTGAATCCTTTTTTATTTGCATATATCCCAATTGAGTTTGTTATGAAAATCTATGCCCAAGTATTTGTACTCCTCCACAATCTCAGGAGGGTTACCCTCAAACAGGAACTCATCCTGTATACCCCTATTCTTCTTCAGCGAGAAGTTCATAACTTTGGTTTTGCTAGTGTTCACTTGCATTCCCACTTCATGGGAAAAACTTTCTAGTGCTTTCAAGTGTTCTTTCAAACCTTTAGCCGTTCTAGCAAGTATGATGAGATCATTTGCATATAAGAGTAATCTTATCACAAAGTGGGCCAGCTATACCCCCTCACCATTGGTCTCGTTTATCCATTCTTCTAACTGGTCAATATAGAGCCTGAATAATGTTGGAGATAGCGGACACCCTTGTTTAACCCCGATGTTGCTGCCAAAATCCTCTGATAGCTCTTCCATCATTCTGATTTTAGCTTTGACCTGCTCATACAATTTGTGAATAGCATGATGGACCCCTATTTTTACGGGCTCCATAGCTGAAGATGTAAATAGTGGTTTGTCATTAAGTGGAAATGATAAAATGTGAGATAAAAGGTACATGTAGTCACAATACTTTTGAATGAGAACAACTAGATAGACAAACAGAATACCAAACAACAAGAAGTGCTATAGTACTCTCCAGCACATAAGTAATGTTTTTTTTAACATGAGAAATATTTTAAGTAGAATCTGATATGAAGTGGGCATGAGCTTCCCTTTCTTGGAAAATTGTCTGGAATATTGTCTAGACAAGAACACTGCCAGTTGTATATAGTTTTCAAGTTTCTCAAACACAAGTGCTCAGCATGCAGATTATCCTTGATTGGTGTAGACTTCAAAGACAAGAATTTCAAAGTATACTGTACAAAGTATTTTCTACATGTTCTCTGATCCACCAGTGGTGCTCTATAAAGAACCATAATTCCCAAAGCATACTTGGAAAACAATTTTGATATCCTCTTAATCTGGACAGAAAATTTTGTATCAGGATAATAATGAATAATGAAGTTGTTGAAGTGAATGGTTGGGCTATACAAACTGCAAGAAAAAATATTTCGAGGAAATCCTATGAAGATCCTGCAGTAGCTGCAGCTTCTCATGCTGATCTGCATCGAAAGGGTATTGAACAAATGAAGATAAACAGTAGCTACCTTTAGGATCTGCAGATATTTGGTAAGATAGCTCTTGTTCCAATTATCTATATTGAGCAACATACGATCCAATGCCAGAAATTGAGTAAGGCTAAAGAGGGCACTACTTTTGGCTTTACTGATTCTCTTGAGCAAGGAGATTCTGTAACACCAATGAAATCAAGAGACGAATTGCCGCCAAAGTCAGCTGATCAAGGAGTAGGGAGAAGTGGACGTTTATTGAAAGTAGTGGTGTTTGTACATGGTTTTCAAGGTCATCGCCTGGATTTGCTGCTTGTGAGGAGTAGTGGCTTTTGATTGATCTAGGGGCACAGTGTCTTATGTCAAAGGCTAATGAAGATAGAATTACTTGTGATTTCAGAGAGATGGGTCAAAGACTGGCAGAAGAAGTTGCTACCTTCTTGAAAAGCAAATTTATCTCGGGTTCAAGAAGTGCAACTTATGAATGTTTCAGATTTAGTTTTGTTGGACATTCAATTGGGAATATCATCTACTTTAACAGATGTTGCAATGAAACCGTACTTGAATAACTTGTGCACCTTCTTGTCCATTTTTGGACCTCATTTGGGATATTTATATAGTACAAATGCTCTTTTTGCTGAAGAGTTTGGTGTTCCACACATTTCTAGGTTGTCTCTCATCCACGATGATGGAGATTTGAGTGGCTTTATCTTACAAAACCGCCAGAGCCAAGGACGTTTTTAAATCATTGATCTCTAATATCGTTATGTGTTGTTGTAGGAATAAAGAGTCACTATGGGAGCAAGGAGTTTGAACCAAGTCATCACACTGATGAGGATGTACGGGGGAGGAAGATTGCAGATTCAAGAAACATGGAAATGAAGCAGCAAAACATTGCTCTCGATTTTATCACAAAGTCCAAACGTGAGGCGCATACGTATTGAACGGAGGCGTAAAAATGGCACTTCACGAGGAGTTACATGGAAGCCTGAGTATGGATACATGCCAGAAATAGGAGAGCATAAATCGATGGAACCATAAGCATGAACAGTCAGTTATATTATAACAAAGTTAAATTTAATTGTACTAAGGTTATACTACCATTTAACAATGATCAGTTATATGTTATGAAGGGGTGCAATTTTTAGAAAAGAAACCGATGTCCCTTACTCCTTTATAAATAGGAGATGTAAAATGACAAAGGGGGATGATTCATTCATATTTTAAATTTTTACATATACTATATGCACTTGATATATTTTATTCTCTCAATGGTGAATAAATGAAGTTTTGAACTAAGCCCGTGGATTATGGATTGCCGAGCAAATTTATATGTGATTTCAGAATTGAAGAGCAATAGATAGATCGTCCGCAAGGAGTGTCTTTATTGCGATTTTATTTTCAGCATAATTATTTATTTTAAATTTTGTAGTTTTAAATTATTATTAAGTTGTGTCCTTTATAAATGTTTTTTATTAATTTCTATAAATATTTTAAATTTCAGATAAGTGGACTAGGTCATTATTGCATTTTAAATTTGATAAACATAGATATTGTGAAATATTTAATTGTTTCCCTATTTTTGTCTAGTTTGTCTCCGCAGGAGTTAAAGTGCATCCTAGACTAGTTTAAAATTGCATTCATATAATTGACCTTTCACGTCTGAATTGTTGAAATTGTTTATAGTTTAAATATATTAGACTTTATAAAGTTGTACGTTTCAACTTATAATATTGACTCTGATTGCCCATTTAATTAACCATTGGTCTTTTACTCTCGATTCATAATCCATATGCTAGCAACTATTTCGTTTCTTTCCTTTGAAGAATTAATATATTCATTCATTGCAATCATCTGTAATAATCATTTTTATTTTTTTAAAAATCCATATATTTATTCATTATTTTCAATTCATGATGTGCCAGTTCTAAAGTTTTTTAATAATTCTTGTCGTTTTGAAAAGCTTTTGTTGCATTCGCATTCTAATTTATCGGCTATAAGCATCTTGAATTTAAGGTTATTGTCTAGGATCAGGTACACCCGCCTCGGTTTTGCAGAGCCGGAAGCGCAGGGGATTTGGATTGCACCGATCAATCCTGTCAAGTTGGCTTTAACCGGTCGGATATCCCAACATCAAGTAGGCAAGGCTTGTAGGATTCCAATCTGCGGTTTTGAGAACCAACACACCAGACCTAAGTTCTTTAGGAGCTTCTAACTCTTCCATTCTATCCCAAAGTCTATTACGTGGCACTGTGTCAAATGATTTTTCAAAGTTCATGAAACAACAGAAAGCCTCGGCCCCCTGAGTGTCCCAAATTTTCTCTATCAAATATCTGAGAGTGATGCTATGATCTATAGTAGAGTGTTTCGGTCTAAAGCCCGCTTGCCTTTTTGCTCTTTTGCCTTCTGTTTTAGCCCATCTACTAATTTTTCATTTTACCATGCTGCCAAATAACTTTCCAAAGAGTGGATTGATCATGATGGTTCGGTAATTAGAAGGGTTGTTTATATCTCCGCTTTTGTGAAGTGGGATCACCACACTTGTCCAATTTATAGGGAAGCCTTCTCTATTGACACTATTGAAAATCTTAGTGATGTGTGGTGCCAGGGTTTCAGCACCCCAGTTTAACTATTCAGCCTGTAGTTCATCTATATCTTGCACTTTACTAGTAGCTAACCTCTTTATGCCTTGAATAATATCCTTTTGGTTGAATAACTCACATGTAGTCTCAGTTACCATGGTTCTATGTTCTCTTAAATCACACTCATAAAGGGTCTTGGCATATTCCAGCCATTTAGCTCCTATGATGTTGTTCTCTATCTGTGTTTTTCTTTGTTGAAGCTCTTTCCATTTTTGGGGCTGCTTTTACCAATATTAATCAACTCGATTCTCCTCATGTTCACATACTCCTTTTTCTTCTTTTTAATCAGCTAATCATATTCCTTTCTACTTTCTTTGTTCATGTTCTTTTTCCAACTCCTTTTTGCCATTTTGCACTCCTCATTAAACCACAGATTGGCTGGAAAAGTTTTCTTGTCTTCTCTTGTGGCCTTAGATCTTTTACACTCCTCTAGAGCTTTAATGATAGTAAGAACAAGATTATCCTTGTCCATGGAATGTTGTTTATCAGACTTGAGATGTTTTCCCTGAACCCTAGACAGTCGTAAAAGGGTCAGAAAATATTATGGTTTTCGTGTGTCATTAAAACTTTGCTAGTTGAAATCATCTTCCTCTTCTGTAGAGGTTTTGAGACAATATGTTGATCTTTAAAGTGGGTGACTACCCTTATCAAGATGGGGTTATGGTCAAAACTTTAGCCTCATGGGGCAATCCTCTATCTCAAAGTTAATTATCTTTGTGACATAGTCTTGCGAGCATATGACATAATCTACAACACTTTGCCCATTGTGCCTTTTGCATGTGATTCCACCCGATTTAGGCCACTTTTCCATACCATTGCATATGACCATGTTATATAGGCAGCATAAGCCTAGTAATTCAACCCCAAAGTGATTAACCTTTCCTGTGCTATTTTGCGATGATCTTTCCCATATGTGTCCCTTCTTCTTCTAGCCAAACTGGGTCTCTGCTTTCTTTGTAACTCTCCTTAAAATTGAGAGTTTGGTTGTTTGTTGTTCTAGCGTTGAAATCACCTAAATATGTCAATATGTCATACTTAGTATCTCTTGAGCATTTTGATGGATATCATGAGACATGATACCTATTGCAGATCATTATGTTCTTTATGAGATAATCATCCTGAGACGCCATGATGTGTTATGGTAGACATCATGAGACTTGATGTCAGTGCTCATACCATAACTTAGATATACATATAAGAAGAATATCATGTGACTTGATGTTCTTAAGCATATTATATTTTTGATGTCACAAGATAGGTGATATCACTCTTCCAAATAAGGTGAACTTATTGAAATATATATTTTGTCTTCCCCAGCTAAGAGGGAGTGTTAAAATTTTTAGCTTCCGTCAGACAAACACTATGAATAACAAATTTGAATTGTATGCATATATACATATCAATATGACTTACATATCGATATGTATATATACGTATTGTCAATACATAAGTTCGATGCTATTTTGATATTGTTTTCTGAATACAACTGATTCACTCATATATTTCATTGATAAAAGTTCACATGTTCATATGATTATCGGCATGGTTGTAGATGCCGACCATTGTTTATCTCATATGATTATCGATTTGACTGAAAATGTTGATCCTTATTTGGCATGATCGTTCATGCAAGTATTATGTGTGAGTTATACACAATAATGAATTGGTGTAATGTTAACCAATCTGCATTAGCGATTGTTATTGTTAACTAAGCTATGTTAAGATATATGGGTGAATGGTCATGACCATTCACCCACATACCCTATCATAGATTATTTATATCAAATGAATTCATTCTTGCAAGTATCGAAATCAATAAATACAAAGCAAGATCTAGAGAAGAATAACAATTCTGTGATTGAAACATTCCTTATCTTTAGCAGTGCAAATACATTAGCAACGATCCTTTGCATTTCAATAGAATACATAGCAAATTAACAAGATTCAAACACTTGCATAATTTCATTGTAAAAATATGGCGTACATATACCAAAATTGCCCAAAGGTCTCAAGTTTCATGCATGAGATCAAAATGACATAAAGAGAAGTCTTACTATAATACTAAACAATAACATAGAAGTTCAACTCTACAATCATATGTTCTTAATAATCAAAATCAGTAATATATTTTTGAATGACATATGCCAAATATGTGGTTGTCCTGTAGGAATCTAAATTTAATCAAGATCATCATCAAAGCCAACCATTAAGTCACTCGTAGGGGTGGGCTGAGGGTCCTCATCCAATATAACCCCAACTAGCCCTAGAGTTGTGTCATCTTCCTCAACTTCAAAGCATCATTGGGATTAACATCACAATGGAATGCTGGAGTCTGATGATAGTGAGGAGTTTTTTGATCTTATAGCCGTAATACTCTATGAACATCCACTAACTTCTCCAATCATTTAGAGGTAAAGTTCTTCCTCTTCATTGATTGCATGAAGCTATATGTGGATCAGTTCTTCTCTACATCAAAGGAACTCACAACTTGTGAAAGAAGACAAATAGCAAAAGTACTCAACTCAAGAGTATCTTTTCCATGCCACGTCCACCATCCAATAGGGTCCCTTTGAGCTAATGTAGCTCTATCCATCTTTGGCTCTGGTCTACCATAAGTTGGACCACAAAGATTGGCCAAGTCAAGCCATTGTTGATGAATCTTACTATCATCACTAGGATTGTACACTTTTGCAAGGACCTTGAAGCCCTCGTTCACCTAAGTTGAACAAATAAAAAACATATTTATTATTAATTTAAAATCAGAAAACTAAGATCTTTGTAGTGCGTTATTTCCCATGTTGATTACATTAATAATTTTAAATTGAAAACTTGAGATTTCATATTTGAGACTCACCTCCTCATCTCTAGATAGAATGACTCTCCCAAGTCTCGATGCATACCATTTAGGATTTACAACATAGGTTGCCATGTGGAGCAGAGTGTTCATAATGGTCCACCCTCGCAACACAATGGGCCTAAGATGCTCCACTTAAAAGTCCAAAGTATGGTCTGTGCCATGAGTAACATGCTTGATCTGCCCAAGCATGCTATCAAAGGTCTCATAAATATCTCCAAGGCTAGGAGAGTCAGTATTAGCATATCTAATGACCTGCACATTGGGCTGAATGAAGGAGCAAATATATCTTTCTTATATTTGGCCATCCAATTAATAGTGCGCATCTGTTTTGGGCATCTCAATCTTCATTTCCTAGACCTACACCTATGGTCATTTCTAGATCACTTTCAAACCAAGATACACTTTGGCCAAGATTGCCTTCAGACAAAGATCCCCTTCAGATCGAGGTCACCTTCAGACCGAGATAGCTTTCACCTTTAGACCAAGATCCACTTCAAACAAAGATCCCCTTAGAGATCGAGGCTGCCTTCGGACCGAGATAGCCTTCGCCTTTGGATCGAGATCTCCATTGGACCGAGAGTGCCTTCGGAGTGAGATCCCCTTCAGACCAAGATACCCTTTAGATAAAGATTCCCTTCGGATCAAAATTGCCTTTGAACTGAGATCCCCTTCAGACCAGGATTGCCTTCGGACTAAGATCCCCTTTGGACCAAGATACCCTTTGGCCAAGATTGCCTTCGAACGAAGATCCCCTTCAAATCGAGGTTGCCTTCGGACCGAGATAGCCTTCGCCTTCAGACCGAAATTCCCTTTGGACTGAGATTGCCTTTAGACAAAGATAGCCTTCGGCCAAGGTTGCCTTCAGACAAAGATTGCCCTTGGGATGAGATCGTCTTTGAAACATTACAAACTTATACCCTATTAAACAACTATCCATAGCAAGGGAACCAAGGATTGGAGACACTAAGCCGAAGACCCTAGGAAGAAGAGAGTCTCTAGTGTCTCCTTTCTGGGCCTATGTGATTTGGGACTGATTTCTTCAAAATTCAATTGTGCTAGTCTTCTTTCTATCAAACTTATGCTCAAACTAGTTGGACACATGGTGAATGGAATGTCAATTATCTCCACAGTTTGTTTCTTTTAAGACTTGCCAATATATATTTATATCTTCTTTGTCTTAATGTCTTATTTTGTTATTTAGTTGTATTAAATTGAATTTCATTCTAGTTTCCCATTATTGTCAAATGCATTCCATTCTTTCCTATCCAAACTATTTGATCCTCTTCTTCACTTGCTTTGATTCCTATATTCTTCTTTGTATTGAATATTTTAAATATTATGTATCCCCTTAGGGGTACCCGGATTCTTCTCTTGATAGCTATCAAATTGATATTTCTTATAAATTGTGCATTTCCACATGAAGTGGTAAGACTCTCCTTAATTGCATTCTTTAGTGGTGAATCACATCACTTATTAAAACATCCTTAATTTATTTATTCACAACACAATACTAAAGTGTCATTCCTTTGATCAATTAGACTACCATTTTCTTAGCCAAGGAATAACTTTTATTAAATGAATGTTTATGCATCCTTTTTAGCAAGTTGTCTCTTTATGATTACTTATCTTGAGTAAAAACCTTATAAGCATGCATTTATTACTTTGAACTTTTCTTGACTATTGTATTTATGCTTGTGCATCTCTAGCATCGCAATTGGTAGATATACCACTTAATTTCTCCACTAGCGAGGACAATAATACCTGCAAAACCAATGTTAGAATTTATACAATAGTAAATTATATTTCAGTATTCTACCCTTTATCCTAACCCAACCTTAAAGATGTCTCCACATCGGGATCAATAGTCCTCTTGAGGATCCTTAGATCCTCATTTACTTCGTCTTTTATAAAGTGCTCCCTTAAAGGTCCTTCCTAGAAGAGAGATTCTCTATCGAGGGCCCTTGACACATATGCATATGTTAACATCTACAAAATATTCAAGCGTTATAACCATATAAGATCACCCTCTTCCCAAAGGGACTCTCTTGATCTTAAGCTATTAACCATATTAAGATCACTCTCTTCCCTAATAAGGGACTCTCTTGATCTTAAACCATTAACCATTAAGTCATGTGTTATCTATTTCGAATTCCATCTTTACATGTACATATGTATATGCATAAATTATCCACAAGTATGATTCAATGATATAAATAAGTTCATAAATATAATCAATAAACATATCTTTCTTACCTTCCTCTTTTCTTGGTCCATTTGGTTCTATCCTTAATCGACGCTTCAATGAATTATTCCTACTAGATTATCTCAACTCTATATTTACTTACTAAAATTCTTCCTTTACTATTTATAAGGAAAAGATAAAATATACTTTTTTGTTTATTCTTTCTAAGACTCACAACTTTTCATAATAGAGATCCTTTGAAAAGTCACAACACTTCATAGTTATAATCCTTTCAAAAAGTCACAACACTTCATAATTAAGATCTTTTGAAAAGTTCCAGTACTTTATAATTACAACATTTCTGACGAGTCCTAACTATTCATAATTATGACCCTTTTGAAGGTTCACATCCTTTCATTATCATTGATACATTTTCAGTAAGTCACTTATTTTCTTCATATTACTTTCGTCTTCCATTTTTCCTTTTTGAACTCCTATCTTCTCCTCTCTTTTTTCCTCTCTAAAATAACCGCTCCTCCCTTTTATATCTTAATTTCAAGGAGTTGTGTCTATTTATTAAATATCTCTTGACTTGTCATTAGATTTAGTTAAACTATATTATTCTATGTTATATTATTATTTATTCTTAAATTCTATTTAGAAAGTTAACATACTTTCTACGATACTGTCTCTTGTATTTAATTTTATTTCATTATTTATTTATTATAACTTTATTATTTTCTAGTTATTTAAAATATCATACTAAATATAATTTCATTGATAATATCGATTAAATAATTATTATTTCCTATTTTTATATTTTAGTATTAGTTTTAATATAACTTTATTATCATTATTTATTTAACAACATTTCATTATCTAATTATTAGTAAAATTCTATCTTAAAACAGGAATACAAGATACCACCCCTTTGTTGGACGAATATTCTAAAACACGCTCTCTAAAGTCCATATGACTTTAGATGCAAACTTAAAACACATTCGATCTCAACTTGGATGTGCATGGAAAATTGTTGGCTTTTGTCATATACCTCATTTTCTCTAACAACTATTCTTGATGTAAATCTTATCTCCTTGGTGTCTCCTCTATTCTCCCATTTGACAATTTATTCTCTATGGTGATCATATAATCAATGATTTGGTAGAGGATAGTATATACGAGTTTGACTTGTCATCACTCTAATAGCTCATGCATTTTGCATCCTATGGATTAGACACTTGTTATCTCCAATCATGGACAATCATAGTCGATCAAACATTGTTGTTGATGATGAGTATATCTGTGAAAGAAATACATCTAACATTCCCTTTCCTTTGCTCTCTTAGTTGAGCATTACTTCTATTTTGAAGAACAATAATAGTAGACAATGTTGTGTCTTCTTGTTTTGTTCCTATATTTGTTAGAGCCCAAAATGATGGGCATCTGTTCCTCTCATATAAGTAAAATAATATCATTTTATCATGTACATCAGTTAATTACTAATCATCTCTTCTTGGAGATATCATGGATTTACTTAAGTCTTATCTTGCCATTTTCAATCACACCCACCGTCCAAAATTTAATAAATTGGTATAATGAATGAGTAAATGAGCTACAGTTAACTAGCTAACTTTTGGTCAATGCTTTTGATTAGTCAATTTAATTCTTTAATCGTTGTAGATAAATGATATTGTTTGTGCATCAATGATTTATATTAAATGCAATCACTCTTTACCTTCATCGATAGTATGCGATCTATATTTCAACTCTGATTAGAATGTTCTAACTTTAATGGCTTACCTTTACCATTGTAATGTCCCCATCTCTACTAGTCATTGGCCCTCATAATATCTGTGTAAGAGGAGAGTAGGGATTCTTAAGGGGTGCGACTAGTTTAGTCGCTTTTCTAGGTCATTTATCTATATTTATTATTATGTTTGATATATTTAGATTATACATATTTCATTATTAGAGACGTGTATATCAGATATATTATTTATTTTTTATTTAAAATTCTATTATTTAATTCTTATTTATTAGAATTTATAAATTATTATTTTAATATTATATTTATTATTTATTCAAAAATACAATATTATTATTTATTGAATTTAATCTTAGAAACATGGAACATCATAGAGTCCAACAATAGTTGGAGTGTAAGAGATGCTGAGGTTGGACACGCTAATAACTCGTACATGGTTGTGAGGGCAAGTAAAGCATCAAAACATTGACGGAAAAAAACCCAACCATATCCAAGACACAAGGTATGTATAGATCAAGAAATATGGTGACTTCCTTAGGGAATCGACATGTTATTAGGCAAAACATCCCCAAGTTTACAAGGAAAGGGTCAACAAACTGGGTAATGACATTAAAAGACATGCAAAATGATTTGGGTAGCAAGTGGTTAGGTGGACAAGGATTAGTGGCTAAAAGTATTTCTTGCAACATTGCAAGGAATAGCTATTGATTGGTTCACAAAGTTGGATGAGAATCCGTTGACTCCTAGAAAGCCCTATTTTATGGTTCGGCAAGGGTTTGAGATAAAGTCCCAGCGCCCTATATAGATAGATGGGCGGGGGCTAAGACATAGGCATTTGACCGAGTTTACCCGGTTCCAGATCTGGCCCCATAGAATAGTAGGGCCCGTGCGAGATCCAATAGCATTACCCGTTGATCCAATTGATTGAGATAAAGCCTTATAATAGTAGGGCTGCATCTCCGAATAATAGAATATTAGGCTTAAGTTCAGACAAGTCGATTCTAGCCCTACAATATTAAGGGAATTGTCGCGTAACATGCCCGCAACTAATCTACCTCGCCCCCTTGCTGCCCCAATGGCATGGTAGCCTGCTATGATTCCAGAGGTTAAATAGAGTTTAAACAAGGCATTTGAAATAGAGTTTAAATTGTTCAGAGATGATAACAAAATTGTAACTGAAATTTACAACACTAAGAATGAGAAAATGAAGGTAGTACCAATACCATCTTATTCCAATGCACACAATTAAGCAATGGACATTGATAGTGAAGCCAAATTTGTCCAAGCTATACAATGAGATATGATATGTACGATGGAGTTGACGATCGAGAAGGATACTTTGAAGGAAAACAAAGAAATGGGGTGCATCAAATGTGAAGTAGGTAACATAAAAAAACTTGTCTAAAAAAATTGTTTTGTGACATATGTCAACAATAACTAGGATATTCCATTAAGAATGCCCTGTTCAATCTAAGGAGGAGAAACACACAAATGCTCTTTACTTTGGGGGACAATCAACCATGCCAACCACACCTCTAAAACCACCTACCAACTCTAATGCATCGCTTGGCGATTATGCAATAGGAGAGGAAAGTATAGCTTGTAGAACAATAACAATAGTGGCTCAAGAAGTAGAGTGCAATATGATGCCAAAGGAAGACAAATGATCTAGTGTCAAAAGTGTAATGAGATCACTTTTCTCGAGGATGCCAAAGAAGTCAAAACAATTTGGGAATGTTGTGCAAGTGAAGAGAACTAGTAATCATGAAGACATTGACTGCTCGAAACATAAAGGAGTAATATGCTAGATGTTTAGGATCCAAACAAGGAAGTTCTTGCGATCACTAAATTTTAGTCAAAGACAACAGTGTAACCAAATGCATGTATGAAGAAGGAAAGACTTTGAGAAGCTAAAGACAATGTGGAACAAGCGATGGTGAATGAGAGAATAACCTCCAACGAAGCCACAAGTACTTTACTACAATCTGAGTTGGAGAAAAAAAATTATACTAGAGATGTTGCAGATAATAATACTATTGAAGATAATAATATTTTTTTTTAAAAACCTATGTCACAATTGAATGTAGCAATCACCAACATAGTTGGTGAAAACAAAGTCAGCGTGAACCAAGGCTACAAAACCACCAATTGAAGGCAGCAAAACTATTGATCCCATGTTGTAGACGGTAAGTATCGCGAGGAAATTGACTATGTTCCCCCCCAAGCTTTCATGACAGGGATGGCAGAATAGGTTTCTGGGACGGAATTTTTTTTTGGCGATTTTGGGGACCAGGATGGGGACGACAAACATGCATGGCTATATGTGTATATATATATATAGGAAAATTATAAAATATATATTGAAATTTTCAAATAGACATGTCATTCATATGAAACTAAGCATAAAGCATGTCATTTAAACATTAAAGAACCTATAACATACACCATTTGAATGCCATCTAGGAAATAATTACCGATTTCAATACTCAATTGTCAATATGCAAACAAAAATATTTAATTATAATTTTAGCATGAACAATATCATAAAAATATAAAAATATAACTATGCCCAAAGGCTACAAGGCTGCCATAAAGTTTCATCATCATGTTCAAGTTCTTTTGTTTACTTTTTTTGTTTTTGCTTTGCAAAAATTAGGGACGATCAACCATCCCCCTGTACGGTTGAGGGACGTTTGGACGTCCCCTTTCTATACCGCGGACGGCTTGCCATCCCCTTTTTTCCTCCCAAACATCCCCAAGTACCAAGGACGCTCTTGCAATATCTACTAATCTGAGGATAGGACGCTTGGACGTCTTCTAGTAGTACATTAACTCCCAAGCCTCTGTTAATGTACTACTAGAAGACACTTGAAATGCCTTAGGAGACTATGACCAACTGTTTTGGCAATCAACCTTCCATTTGGCAGTTGTCAACAAATACAGAGTCAAGCCATTGGGAATTTCAATAGTGCAAGAAGTGACACACATTGGAAGCAACACACACTCGTAATTGGGAGTAAGGAAGGTGCATCATCAACTGGAGGAATCAATAATGAGCAAGTAGTTGACATCATCCAAATGAGAGTTAGAAGACAGGGAGTTGGGAATGGATCAAGAAAAGAAATGCATGGAACCTAATGATGAATGGGTGCTCGATCTTGAGAATTTTCTTGCAGATGAGGATGAGTTCCTTGAATAGACTTCCATTGGTAAATAGATGACTATGAAGTCTTCCACCATGAATGCAGCATGCTACAAATTGGTAAAAGTGCAAAAGGCAACCAACGTGCCAAGATTAACACATTCCCAATGGAGTACAAAGAGCATAAGGAGGGAATACCACAGGTGGATGATATGCTGACTCATCATTTTGATAGAGACAAGATGATAAAGTAGAAGTAGTGGAGTGAAGAAGGTAAACGTCAATTTTGAAGACAGCCCAAGGGTGATCATGGTTGATGACGTTAGTCTGAAACCTTGAAAATATAGGGTGGTAGATAAATTTTTTGATCTTGAGTACATTGGTAAAAATTATAGAGAAATGGGGCGAAAGAAAAAATGAAAATTTTTATCAGGTGCAGAAAAAAAAAAAATTTAATCAGAATATTGGAGCGAGAGAATATTATAAAGTGCAGGGAAAATTCAATAAAGTGCCAAGAATGAAAATTAGATAGGGGACCAAATTAATAAAATACTATTAAGTACATGAAAAAATGAAGAACGAATTAAAAGACAAAAATATAAAGAGTGAATTAAAAAACTAGAAAACTGGGGAGATATGCTCACTCTATGACATCTATACTTATCCTCAAGGAGTCGTGTTCGCCTTATGCCTGAGATTGTCACACAAGAGAACTTGCCTTGCTGGCACAAACCGAGAGGGGCAAGTTTTGTCGTTAGGCTAGGATAGGGGCAAGTTCAAGTTCTTAGGGCAGGTAGTTAGGCAAGGATAGGTTGTTTCAATTCTTTTAGGCCCTCCCTTCCATTTGGAAATACAAAATATCCGCTTAAGATGTTTATAAAATTAAACAAGATACTACAACCTCCTATGGGTTTTCTCATTGTACAACCATGTGTAACCCCTTTGCTATCTGTGCAATCCAACAACTCCTCCATCACTTGCACTTTTTTTTAAATGTGTGTCTATTGAACCATTTTGAACACTTGTTGTTGGTCTACATTGCTTTCACTGTGTTGCATGACCTTTTTTCCTTGTTTTGTATTCTTCTATGTGAACAAGTTTTTTTGTTTTCTATTTGCTAATATTGTATTGTCCTTATTTTTGAATCCTATTGAAATAGTAGGTAGTTATCCTGTTTTAATTCTTGACTCTATAGCATTTCACAGTTGGCACTCCCCGAAACTATGATGTTGGTGAAAAGTAATAACAAGGAATTCTTGACTAGGGAAGATGCATTCCAGCCTTTTGGGAAACTGAACATTATTTCAATGCGGGGATTCATTCTGAAATACTTTAGTGATCAGCTTACCGCATTGCTTTTAGAGGCCAATATGCAATTGTAATGTCCCCACTATTAGGGTTATCTTGGGACGAGTAATACCTGCAAAATAAATGTTAGAACTTAAACAATAATAAATCTAACTGCACTATTCTACCCATCTTAAACCCCAACCTTAAAGGTGTCTCCAGATTGGGTTTCCTAACCCTTAGTTATTCCACCATCTTCCCTGAAGCGCAACCCTTAAGATTCTTCTTGGATGGGACATCCTCTATCCAAGGCCAATCACATATGCATATGTTGACATCATCAAAATATTCTTTCACAACAATTTCACGCATGTTGGTCAAATGGAAATTTTACCAATCTCACATACCAACATTATAGAGATGATGACAATCTCAGGCACGTCGGTCAGATGGAAACTGCATCAATTTCACATACCAACATTACAAAGATCTTCTAGTCTTAGGCATATTGGTCAAGTGGAGATCTCACTCATCTCGCATACCAATATTATAGAGATTACATAATCGTGATAATTAGATGACAATTATTGACTTCTCATAGTGACACTATTAGTATTTAATTCAACTCCATAACGTATGATGCTAATCTCACAAGATATTAGTTATCATTAACATACCTCTCTATTTGAAATTTTTCATAATTTTATATATATATATATATATTAAAAATTCCATAATATAATATATTATGTAATAAAATAAAACAAGTCTCCAATTTATATAGAAATACAATTCTTTATTTTATATAAAAATGAAATAACATATATAAATTTTATAATATCTATAAATATATTAGATATTCCAATAAATAGATATGGATAGTGTTACCTTAAAATAAAATATCATAAAATTGAAATAATATACATACTTACCTTCTTTATGAATTTGTACCTTGACTTTCCTAAAGGAGAGGCTCTTACATACTTTATGCCCTTATAATTCCAAGAAACCTTTTGGCAATCATCCACATGGTGTTTTCTTGTCTTTATTAATATCTTTCCTTCCCTTAAATAATGCAGCTCCTTGTCTTAATTCAATGTTATTGGTGCAGATTTAGTTAACCCTCTTTTTTGTTTAGGTCTTACATGTAATTCCTTCTCGACTAGTGAGTAGTGGATTTGCTTGTTAGTATTTGTGTAATCAATATAAAGATTTTCGATACCAAATATCCGTCTATTATATTGTCAATTTTCCACGTCTAATGGGGCTGCCTTGTTTCCTTAATGGGATTCTGCACTATCTCATGGTTTTCATACCCCATTCTTATCTTTGGTGATGTAGGTTTATATGCCTCTCAACCTAGGGGTCGTGACTCATCAAAAGGGGCGCTGCTCTTTTTAGGAGTATGTTTTGTTAGAATGTCGTTCTTAGTAGTTTAGTAATAGTATAATACTTAGGCATATTATCGATTAATTTTAGATTTATTTAACTATTCAAAATTTATTAGTATTATTTATTTAACTATTTAATTGATATTTCATTGAGACATAAATTATTATCAACTAATCATTCTATTCTTTAATCATTTACATCACTATTTCAAATAGGGGTATTTATTATTATGATTTAATATTGCATTTCATATAAGAGGGGTTATTACAGCAGTCAAGTTGGGATCCTTGTTTTATTTGTCCTTCCTAATATTTAAATTGTATGGCTGCTGAAAAATGCATTCTCTGTACAATAAGCTGTGTTTTAGACATGTTGGCTTTGCTGATGATTCGAGTATACTCAAAGCTATTGATGATCTAAGGCTGCTACACATAAGTTTTCATTGGTTGTTCAAAGTAATACAAATATTGTGATGTCAAAAAATTAATATTCCATGGATCTTTGCCCCTGTTTCCACATCAAACATTCACGAGTTGTGGAAAGTTCAGGAAGCACCAAGTAGAAGACTTCCTTTTTAGTGTGACCACAAGTTTGTTAAACTTCACCTTATGTTTACTTATTGTATTTCATTTTCATATGGGAACCAACCATTTTTTTTTGAGGGCATGATATAGTTAGTTTAACATGCCTTATGTTTTTCACCTATGTATTATTCACATGTCAGTTTGAAGTAGTTAGTTATTATTACTTATGAGCAGTCGTGTCTCTTTGGCAACTATTAGGTCTTTGTATAGACTACTCATTGGCTAATTATCTTTGGTCCACTATTATAAGAATTTCAAGTGAATGAAGATGTATTTTTATTACTCTATCTAGTATGAACTATTCTTGTAATCAAGAAAAGATGGATAGACCACCTATAAATAGGATTACTAAAAGGCCATGAGCAAGTAGCTGGAGTAGACAAAATGACTAGCCAAAACCAAAAAACTAGAAAAAAGTGTAGTAAGCCCGTAGCTACTTGCACAGGAGCTTACCAATTTAGAATCCCCTTCCAAGGACTGTGGAGGATTGGAAGACAATGAAGATGTGAAGGCAACATTGGAAGTAGAAACTGTAAGGGAGAGGGTTTACATGCAATGATGTAGGAGCTGAAGAGCAGTAAATATTTCTGTGATATTGCCCTAGTATGCATTGCTATTTCTATTCATTATTTCAAGTATTTCGAGTGTTGGCTTTATTTGATCAAAGATTTAAAGGAGTTGCCATCCCCATAAACAATCTAGCAATTTGTAAATTTTGCTTATTGGTCTGAGAACATGTAGGCTTCTTTTTGGTGAAATCTAGGGACTGTGAGATGGCTTACAATTCAAGGGCATGGTCTTTAGGATAAATTAATGTAGAGATGAGGCTAGAGGAGGCAATTTTATGCAAGAATTAGACAAAGAACAAAGCAAACATGTAATGTCCCCATTTTTGCGAGCATCAGAGTTTGAGAGATTAGCCTATTATTGTGATCTTTGTAGGCTAGGTATTGTGAATAGAGGGTCTTCTGAGGTAGTGGCTTGGCTTGGGAGGGTCTTGTCTTCTCCACAAGTAAGCTACAGGTTGGTCTTCGTTTGGCTCAAATTGGACTTCTTTTTGGGCCTTTAGATTTGTCTACTTACTATTCATGGCAAGTTGGGTGTTGATTGAGATGGACCCTTTCTATTTTCAGAAAGTGTATTTGATCGCATGGAGAAATAATAGGTGTAACTCCTATTTCAGATGGCATATTTAAATGATGAGTATTTTGGAAGTTATTATATTTTAAGTGCCCAAATTATTATCAAATTAAATTATTAAATGGCTTATTATAAAGTTATAATTTAACTTTATAACTTTAGTTGAGGGTTGAGTCATCATTGAAGGGGGTCATTTATTTAATTAATCATATGCCTAAGCCAAGTATTAAATGTTACTAAAAGAGTTGTATAGTAAAGTTTCAAGAGCTGAGTTCTTTTGGGAAATTTTCGCTGTTCTGAAGTTGAGTTCTTTTGAGAAACTTTTGTCAACAAGCGATTATAAATATGAGCTCATTTCATTGGTAAAAGAACGCTTGAATATTTATTTATTTTTGTTGCCTTTGTGGCTTTTTTTGAGTTCTAATTTTTGTGCCCTTCCTGAAGTATAAGAGTCTAAATTCTAAGTTGTTCCATTGGATCTACAGCTGAAGTATTGTAGATTCAAATCTAAGATTTTATTCTGGGATTGCTTTGCAAATAGTTGTCAAGGTAAAACCATTTGCTAATTTCTCTTACTGTTCTAACTGAATCTAAGGAGATAGGTTATTGGAGGACTTTGCTTGCATTTATCAGATTGAATCCACAGCTGCAAATTGGGGTTAGATCTGAGGAATAGAGACTGTCATTATAATTGGTGGCTGTGTGGGAACTAAATCAACATCTGCAACCTTTACCGGGTCTAGACGTCACCATTTAAGGCTGGGCGGCTTGTTTGTGTGACCTGCAATTGCATTTCTAGAAATTGCAGTTGTTTGGGAAGGCTGTGTTTCAAATATTCAGCACTGTGGCTGGGTGTTAGAGGACAATGCCAACGTATTTGGATGATCAGAATTGCATATGCGGTAGGGAGAATGGTTTGTGATCTGTGTTTGAAAGGTCTGCAGTTGCGCTCACATGGATTTCAGTCAACTTGCATTTCAGAAATTGGGACGACAGGCATATATTTGTGGACAGATTATCTCTGTATTGTCATTTGCCATTAGCCAATCAGGTTCCAAATTATTGTTATAATTTTCAATGCAATAGTGAATTAATAATTGCATAGTTGACAGTGGGCTCGTTGTTCTAGTTATTGCATTCACAATTCAGCATTAGTGGTTACAGAACACTTTCAGAATTGTGTATGCAAACAAATAAGGTAGAAGTGGTAAATCAATTGTTTGGTATTTATTTATGCAAGAGCCTTCAATGTTTGATTTAACTATTATTTGTGAGTAGTTCATTACATACCCTAGTATTGTGCTAGAAAGTTAAAAACCATATGCACAGTGATAGCCGAATTGCTCACCAATTGTTTGATGAAATATAAAACCACTGTTTAGTGTGGAAATTGATGATTGTTTGAGCCACAACTGAACAGGGTTATCACAGAACACTTAGGTTGTGTGTTAAAGAGTTAAAACTATACACCCGGTGAGAAGATTGCAAAATGCATTTAGGTTTCTTCTGCAGTGAAGGGTATTTTACAATAATAAAAGAGAGCTTTGAAAGCCTAGCTGCCATGACTATGAGCATGATCATTTTGAATGCATGAGAAAGCAAGTAGACAAATCAAAACCCTAAGATGAGCAATACTTTTTAGTACAAACTAGTGATTGAAAGTAGACGATTTGAATGTATGATTTTCTAGCTTGTACGCTATATAGTCTTCTCCAAATGAGCAAGTTTGCACATACACAGGCTTTAATCTATAACAGAAATTTGTTGCATAGGTTACATAGCATATTTGCTATGGTAAATTGCAGCTATGTGTGAATGGCCCTGTAAATGGGCCAATTTATGGGGTTGACAGTTTTGGATGTAGACTTGTGAATGGAACTAATAACTTTTCATGTAAAAGAAGAGACGGCCACAGGAGGCAGAAGTACGTGTGCATACTGCAAATTGGAAACAATGTGCTTGCGTATAGTAAAAGTCCATGCATTGCTTTATATCTTTGTGTTATAGTGTGCACACATATGAGAGGTGAGCATAATGTATTTAGTGTCCCATGCACAACTATTGGCGTATCTTGCGAATCTACAGTTAGTAACTTTTTGGACTTGTGGGATAAACAAGCAAACCCACATGTACTTGCAAAAGTCAACTGAACCCTGCAATTCCACATATCCTTGAGTTTTCTTGCATCAATTGAAAGCCAAGTATCTTCTATAGTGACTTCAAGCGAGATTCAGTTTTGATATGTTATTTTTTATGGGATTCATTAAAATTGGTACCCAGTAGCTAAGAGAAGACAACTTGGCTTCACAAATCATAACAAAGATAAAATTACATGAATCAAAGCCATATAATTTTGATTATAGGTAAAATCAAAATGTCAAGCAAAAACGGATTGATGAGGAAACTTGAAAAGGATAAAATTACTGCTTGATGACACTAGTCCATCAGTAGGGAAAATCGTGAATAACTTCTTAGAGAATGCAATGAACCTGACCAGTTTGGGGATTACCGAATTATCTTGCATACATAATGTACAGACTCAAATGTTTCTCTTAAGGAAGGCAATTATTTTGTAGATAAAATCGATAATTTAATTTTTTTTCTTTTAGTATTTCTCAATATGAAAAATGATGTCTTTCCAATTTCCTTTTGGGAATGATAGGTCAAACGCCTAGACCCTGATTTACATAGAGATACATTTTTAATATTTCACTGGGGCAATATAAATACATTTCTTCATATTAATACAAAAAACTTCTTATTCTTTCCAATTTTATAGTGTGTTGTATCGTAATAATTCATCAGATTAATTTGAGAAACTTCTATTTTAATTTATTGTTTCTTATTTATTGCCAATGCAATAGCTTTATGGATCCTTGTGATTGTTTATGGTTATGAGCCTCTACTAGTTATATGTATGTTTCCAAATTCTAATCTGGGTTATTAGATTTAATTTCCTTTTGAACTATTGTTATTCAGTAAAACAAATCGACTTATCAACTTTAGATTTGAAATCTGTCGATGTTCTTTGCAAATCTGGACACATCATTTGATCTTTAGGTGTTACCCAATTTTACACATGGAATTGTATCTCCTTGGGGTAAATGAATCTACTATATGCAGTGTACTATGAGGATTTGAAAAATTTAATTCTAAATTAAAAAGAAATTTATTCGCTTTTTCAGTTTTTTTAAGCTCCAACATCATCGATATGGGATTTTATATTCTGTTTCTAGATATTTTTTAGTGGCAGACAACTATATCCATATCTATGTAATATTTTTTGACATTACAAAAAAAATAGCATTCAAGACTTCCCAATCCCACATAATATGTGTTAGAACTTAGTGCAATGCAAAAAATAAAATGCCCAATACAAATCTATGTGCTCAAGACAGGTCCTTCAATTTGAAAGGTGGCAGTAGTAAACAGAAACGTCTAGCTTAGATTTACAAGCCCTCATCTCCACAATAAAGTTATGGAGAATAATTCCAATTTTCTGATGCAGCATGATAGTATATTGGGAAGGAGGGCTCTGTAGTCTAAGGCAGTCATGTAGCAACTCCTTGACTTAAACCTACTGAGGATCCTACAAGAACATTTGTAGAAATCTTGAAGAGCCAAATGAGAGCATACCTAAGACCAAAGTGAAAATCTCATGATTGATTGGGAACTGATCTAAAAGTTGTAGAACAGATAGCTGCAATGTTCTAAGAGAGCTCATGGGTCAAACAATTTGAGAGGAACATGATATCAAGGAAATTATCTCAGGATAAATAGAATTTTTGGGTGCTGGTTATATCAATTTTAGAAATCATTGAGGGGATGTACTTGTAATGTCCCCTTTCTAGGCGACAGGAGAAGAATGACAGGTTAGAGTATTATTTGGTTCCTGCAGGCCGGCAGAGTGTGGAGGGAACCAGTACAGGTTTATGATTTCTTATCTACAGCATTGACAAGAGCCTTGGTCAAGGTTTTCAACAATTTGGGGGCACAAAAACAGAAACTCTTGTACCAGTCAGCATGGACGTTCCTCCAAAGTTGAAGAAATGAGATTTTATGGGCTTTTCCAGCTGACTGCAGCAATTTGGCTTAGTTCCATATATAATTCCCTTGGTTATTGCATGAAAAGGGTGCAGAAATTTCAGATCTAACATAGTAAGGTTTTTTCTAAGCTCTATTTGACATTTCAGCACTGCAGTACATCTACAGGCGGTACCAGCAATCCATTTTAGGGAGTGGTGTTTCATTGTTTTGGATGATCCAGGCAGAAATAGAGTTTTGAATATATTGCATGAGGCTGAGAATAGTTTTCTGAGCATATTTTGGTCTGTATTGAGCGCTGTCACCTTTCCAACCAACTTTACCATTCCAGCAGATGTTGACGTCATCTATAGGGGAGTATTTGGTGTTGGGTATGACTGAAATTGCATGGGGAGTCAGCTACAGGTCTGGAACAGAATTGCATAGTCAGTTGAGCGTTAGAATTCTTCTCTGAAGCAGCAAATCAGCATTTTAGAAGAGCCACACCATGCCTCCAGCCCAGCATGGATTCCTGACAAGCCTGCATCAACATCTCTGGACAGATCACTGAGATTCAGGAGCAGATCAGAAGTTGGTGTTTACATATCTTCTATCTCCATCTGTAATTAGAGGTGTGGAGTGTAAGAGAATCATCAGAATTCAATTTTATGACATTAGCATGCCTCGTACTGTCCATTGTTGATCATTGATTGGAAGTGAAGAAATTCATAATTGCTTTCAGATTTGTGTTTTTTCTAGTTTATAAGAATTGGTTTCAAATTAGTTAAAATTTTCTATGTATTTCCATTCTTTAAAAATTCCAAAAAAGTAAATACTACAAAACCAAACAAAATCAGAAAACAGAGAAAACCCAGAAACATTCATTTTTCTGGTCAAAGCTTTCCTTGCACATCAAACCTAGCATTTACAGTAAAGATCTCAGTTGGCATCTTTCAGTACTGAGGTTCTATTAAAAAAATTAGAGATCAAGTGGGACCCAAAAACCCAAAAAGAAGGAAATAGTCATTGATGATCTCTGATGCCTAAGGAGGTCCAAAACATGACCACTCGTCATTTCAAAAATCAGTGCTAGTACAACACAAAATTGAAAATACTGCAGGTTTACCTAAAACAAGAAATGGCGAGGGTTCTATAACTACTCTGAACAGGGTGGTCAATGTTGAGGAGGGGGTATTCTGTGATTGATAATTGTAGTGGTCTCTACCAATCAACAAAATACAATTATCAAAGGATTAGTAAATAATCAAATCAGGACTATGGACACCATTGTTTTGCCAAGTGGACTAAATGAAATTCAGAGCAAGGTTGTCTCATTACTATAGTCGGTGCAGATTTGACATGAGATGATGGCAATCATCTTCTATTACTTGGTCTGAAATTTGGGTGTAGAGCAATGTACATGGGGACTCACACCCTCTCCCAAACCTCAAAGTACCCGTGCCCGAGATGTCCCCGGACCAGGTACTTGAGTACCCAAGTACCCCCACCTCCGTCATTCGGCAACCATGCCGCCGCTAGGATGGGTACTTGAATTTCTATTTGAATTTTGGTTTTTGAATGTTACTATTGCGTATGTAATATGTTACTATGTCAAATGTTCAATGGTTCTAGTTCATGTTGCAATTTTGATATGTTCAAGTATTTTAATATGGTATATCCTACTGAAGCATCATTTCATAATTAGCATTCCAAGTTCTATATGTCTACTATATAACACACCTCCTTGCCCTGTCCTCCCCTTTCCGACATTAACTAGCCGTGCCCCCGCCATCCCAAAAATGAGGTCCACTTTCCCCGTGTCTTGGAAACACGTCGCGACATACCCCAGTACTGGTGTTACACATGTGCAGAGTCTTATTTATTGGTTCTTAGATATCATAATCTTCCAAGATAGTTTTGCCCTTCTAGATGGGAAGGAAACTCAGCAGATTCTGAAAAGATCAGAACAATTCCAATTAAATTTTAATAATTCTGCTTCAGACTTTGAAGTGACTTGATATTCGTGGACATGCCATTACGCTTGATGTCATTATGAGGTGACATCATTCATGGTGGATATCATGTGACTTGATATTCATGGATATGCCATTGCCCTTGATGTCATCATGAGGTGACATCATTCATGGTGGATATCATGTGACTTGATATCCATGGACATGTCATGATAATTAATATTTCTTAGACATTATGGTGGATATCAAGTCTCTTGATATCGTTTGGTAAATCATAATGGCCTTTAAGAGAATCATGGTGAATAATATATTCGTGGATATGCCATGATCAAATATTCATATGGTAGACATCGTGAGACTTATACCAGTGGACATACCATAATATGGATATTTCGAGCTATGGAGAATATTATGTGACTTGATATTCTTGTGTATACCATATCTCTTGGCATAACAATTAGGTGATATCTCTCTCCCACAATAAATGGATCTATTGTGTTAGACACTTAGATAAATGTTTACCTGAAGTCTGAAAAATCAGATATCTCAGGTGTGCAAAGTTTGGAAATTCAGAAATTTTAGGATTTTTTCAGAGAAACTATAGAGGACAATTGTAAAGCAGACGTTTTCAAGAAATATTTGTTACAATCAAAATATGCAGATGACTGGCATTTTTTAACTTTTGTTCGGTCTGAAATAGACATAAAACATTGCTCATCATGAATGTGGTGGATGAGTTCCTAACTAAGGGTTTTCAAGCCACTGAATTTATTATATCCCTTGTCTATATGAAAGGAATGGGGCTTGAAATATCATTTGAAATACTGCTTATATAGTTGTCAATGGACTTTGACCCTCCAATATTTGACATTGAACTGTTCTTGCGGCAAGTATGGTTGCCACATGGCATAACTGGAATCCTGTTGCTTTGAATAAAAACTTTTATATACCACATTGTCCTTGGTTTACTAAGCTCACATCCCTAAACCTCTGTGGCATAATTCTTTTTTCCTTCATATTTTACAGGTGCAGGAGTTGTCTACGACTAAGTTGGAGAAGTGTTCAAATCTCGTAGATTTGGATATTCAGCAAGGCTTGGTCTAGTTTGGTGTAGAGATAAGCACTACAATATTTTTCCTTCAACTTATATATAAGGAAAAACTTCATGAACAAAGTTCATTCCATATAGCTATGAACATCTAATGTCACTTGTATGAAGCCAAATGATACTAAAATTGGGCACTTTAATGCCATATTTCATCTAAATATAGAAAATCATAAAAGATGGTAAAAGAATAACATCTAGCATAATTCAATATAACCATATTCTTCCTAATGTACGTCAAGATTATGCATGCATTTAATTATGACATAATGCACATTGAATTTCATCTCATTGGAAAGTTGTCTTCAAAAGATGGCTTTTTGTTGCCTTGTTTATGATAAATAAGGATATTTTAAGATAGGGCAAACCCAAGTTCAGTTGTGCAAAACAATTAAAACCCACAGATACCATTTAGTAAGTATCTCACCATAGCTTCTTTCGTGTGTGGACAAATTTACTTATCCCCCAAATAATGAAAAATCACATGCTTGCATTCAAATTGCATTATTCATTCTGGTAGGTAGGATGGACTTCTGGCTGTTAAACCCCAAGTAATTGATGTTGATCAATAGTTAGACTCGGCTTCAAAACATCTAATTTGATGTTTAATAATTCTATTGTCCAGTCATGCCATTATTTTGTTGTCAACAAGCCATGCACACATTTTTATGCCTGTTTAAAGATTTGTTAATTTATTTATGGTTTGAAGTCTATATTCTTTGTGGCTTAATAGGTACATCATGGTGGAGCTGGAACAACTGCTGCTGGACTCAAAGCTGCGGTAATACTGAACTATCGTCTGGTTTTAGGTGGATTATATTCTAGTGCATCTGTGTAACTGGTTGTTTTAATAATCATAGAGTTGTTATTTTATAGAAACTTTTTTGTTTTTTTAATTGGAACTGGTGCAGCCTGCACCAATGACTTAATTTTAGTAGTCGAAACATATTCTGAATTTTGCTTCTGTCAACTGTGTTATAGTGTCCTACCACTATTGTACCCTTCTTTGGAGATCAGCCATTTTGGGGGGAGAGAGTATGTGCTAGAGGCCTCGGCCCTCAACCTATTCCTGTGGATCAGTTTTCATTAGCCAAGCTTGTTGCTGCAATTAAATTCATGCTTGATGATAAGGTATATTTTCAGTCCAAAATGACATCTCTGAGGACAAGGCATTTAATTATTGGTATCAGTGATAATACTGTTCCAGCTGATGTGTATCTTTATGTTTTCCAATACTTTCATAGCTGTTGTTTTCATTAGCAATTTTCTATTGTGCATTTTTTCCCCCATTCAAGCTATGTTTAAACTTCAAAGAAATTGATTGAGACTATTTTGTCTGTACTCTCTTGCCCGAGCATTTCTTGGCAAGTTAATTTCTTTCATCCTCAATGCTCATGTTTCAAGTAGAAGGCAGTCATTTAACTTAGGTGTAAGATCAGCCTTTCATCTTTTCAGATTTGCATTTGTCATCGTGATTATTAAAATGTAGTTATTGCTGATTGGTACTGATTTGGTTGAGCAGGTGAAGGAGAATGCAATTGAAATATCCAAAGCAATGGAGAATGAAGATGGAGTTTCAGGGGCAGTAAAGGCCTTTCATAAGCATTTACCCCGAAAATTTCCACAATCAGCACCAACCAGGGAATCACATTTTCTTGGTGACTTCTTTAGTAGTATTGGAAGGATATTCAGCTGTAGCTAATATTTTGCTTGTGACCTTTGAGGGTAAAGATCTCAATCCAATTTGTGTATATATTAAATTTAGAGCTTTTTGAGAGATCCTACAGTCAAATTCTTGATATGTTAAAGCTCGATGAATATGTTGAGCTGTCTGTTTTGTATTTTAATGGCTTGGTTTATTATGACCAAGCCATTGGTTTTGGGTAGTCAGGGCCTATTTATTTTCTTTCAATTGCTAATAACAAATATTATAGTATGGGGGTGGAAGAAACATTTTGTTTCCAAATACCAATTCTACTTCTCCCCTTTTTGACTGAGGTGCTAATCTATGATCATGACTATTATTGTACTTATTTCTGTATGACAGTGATTTGGTAGAGCACGTGAAGGAGAAGCAGCAATAATTTGTGGATACAAGAAGCAATTTGTTTCTTAATACTAATTGTTTTGCCGCCCTCCATTTCCCCATCGTCGCCTGATGCATCTTGTGCAAAGATATATTGAAAATGGCATTCATTTCTGGTACTGGCCACACCAACATGCTTACCAACAAACACAAAAACAATATGGCTACAAAACACCATTCAAGAATCATTAGTCTATGCATAAAATAAATTGATATAATGAATGCACTTTTGATGATGAAAAATTATGCACCACATAATGTTTATTGCTAAATGATATCAAGTTGACTGCAATATTGAATGGAAAGCGCAGTATTTTTCAACATCTATTAATAATTTAAGTGTGAACAATACTCTTTACCTTATAATCATCCATGCATGCAATGTGTGAATAAATATGAGCTATTGTTGAGGCATTTAATACAAAAAATTGGAATTTTGAAGCTTCAAAAGAGGAAGTGACTTGCATGTTTCAATTGTGTTCATTTAAAGTGTTATGGTGTTAGATAATTTGGTCATCTCCATTTCGAGTGTAAATGGTGTTCAATATCCAATTACCTTAATAAGCACATTTTGGAGTGAACCAATAAGAGCAATGAGGCATCTCCATATTATTATGTGTTTTTAACTTTTTTTATACTAACAATTGCAATCAAATGATCAAAAGGCCATTGGTAATCTCAAGATCAGAAAATTGAGATCCTTTGCAAATGTTGTTATCCCCAAATATGATGATAAGATGATTTACTAAGGAGAAAAATGTATTAAAAACTAAAAAATGATTTCATTAACTATAGTAGAATTGGAGAGCAATTTATTATATCAATAAACCATGGATTCCTCTAGACAATGTAATAGAGCTACTGAGAATTTTGTTTAAAGAGAACTTGTACTCTTGAAAGAAAGGTTACAAGCTCAAATCTTGAAAGGTTAGGGAGTGTAGACCTTGTATATGAAATATAGATGTCTCCATATAAGAGTAAGCACATATCACCTAGTATTGTGGTCTATAAAATAAACAAATTAATTATTAATTTGTCACGAAAAATATCAATAAAATAATTGTTGATGATAGAGTACATGGTGTTGTGAGGTTGTTGATAAAGTTTGTGTACTACAAGAGCACGGCATAAGTGTATATAGAAAAGTTGGTATTGTGAAGGGCAATGATGACATGCAGACAGAGGTAAACAAAGGTAAATGTCTTGCTAAATCAAGACAAATTTTAATAGTTTAATGGTTAGTGGTTGAATAGAAGCATTATTTGTTTTGCTCAAATACTTGTAAACCCCTTTTCGATCAGCATGGAAAACAAACATCTTTTGGTCTCTTCAACCCTCTTAGAGGTGGGCTAGGTTACTTACCATGTGGCCACTTGTCCAACCTCTTCTCTCTTTGGCACTCTCGTGGTGACTCTATCTTTGCTAGATTCATCTTCTATTAAGGCTTGCAAATAATAGATCAAATTTATATTTTGTCTACAACAAGTTTTGTTTGGGATAGATCAATAATGTGAATGTTAGTCCCTTCTTGCATGTTTATTGTAATATTAGCCTTTGACTTCTAGTACAACCCTTGTTTGTAACCCTAGCTCTATTCCCCCTTGATTTTGTTTTGGTTGGCGATGGAGATGTGGCTTTCATAGAAAATTTGGTAGATTTCCATATATTCAACACGTGTTGAATTAGCTTATGTGGATGTCGTGAGTTGTTCATTTGATGCAAGAAGAACTTGGGTTCTTAGCAATCTTCTATCAACCAAAGATATATTTTCTTTCATTTTCCTGTTTGTATAGTATGAGAGTTTTCTTCCACTAGCCTTTGGTTGGAATTTGTTGTTGCTATGAACCTTGTGGTGTGTTCCCAAAGTTGTGGTAGACCTTTGTCTTGGATCACACCTGGATTCATTGGATTTTTGGTGGGACCTATATCTTCTTAATCTTTAGTGGCAAAATTTTATTTTTGATCTTCTAAAGTTATTTCTTCATCAGTTAAGCTCAATGGCACACATCTGGAGGTTCTTGGGTCCTTAGATGGCATCTCTCTTGAATTGTCATTCTTATCTCATTAAATGGTGGGAGATCCACATGATTTGGGTCTTGACCTATATCTGTAATGCATTTTTCTCTTCTTGGAGAGTGTAATCCTTTTTTAGGCCAACTTGTGGCTCATGCAGTTGTATAAATTTTCTAGGCCTCAACTAGACACCTCTAAGCACTCAACTTTGGTTCACACCTTCCAAGGTTAACTGTAACCCTATCAATGGTCTTAACATGTCAAATACACTTTGTCATGAAGTTCTACATGCTCAAAATATGTCATGTCCCCTTTTCAAATAATTAAAAATAATAATCTTTGCTAAGGCAGGCAAGCCCAAAAAGGTGAAGTTTTGAAAAAAAGGGATAATCTTTGGAAGCTAATGGACTAATAAATGAAGATTATTATTAAAATATGTTTTATTAACCCCTCTTGGACGTGAGTTAGGGTTATGCCCTCTTTTTAAGGGGTTTGGAGGCATTTTGGGCTGATTCCAGAACTTGATTTTTTTTCATTACTTTGTTATTCTTCAGAGGCTGTCAAACCTGTGGAGAAGGAGACCCAAGAACGGGAGTTTGCAGGTTTTCAGAAAGGCTAAGGACGGGAGTTTGAAGCCATTCCATGTGCATGCTCATACAGAGTTTGCCTTTGTGTTGAACAGTGCAGATTTGTGAGTTTTCGGGTGTGTTTTTTGTTTGAGTTTGGTGTTTTCAGTTGAGTATTTCATATCAGTTTGAGTTTCTACTGTATTTCAGACTTTAAGATGTTAAAATAGAGCTGAATATATGTATTGGGACGTGATTAAACTTCTGAGATAGATTATTAGTGTTTTTGTGGTGTTTCTGGGCATTTTTGTGTTAATTTTATGAGCGCGATGAGCATAGTTTTTGTCCTACATTTGTGAACTGTTGTGTAAAGGCTATACAGATCTAAAAATGTCATTTTGTAGGCTGTTATGCTCCTGAAATTTCTGTAAAAATGTTCATTTTCAGATTTATTAATAATTTGTGAAATTGTGAAGTTTTTTTGGCACTATTTCGGTGATACCTGATTTGGGTTTTATTGAGAAATTGGTGGATCTTTGTAATATTGGTTGTTTGATTTTAAAGATTTGATTTGAGGCTTGAAATATCACGTAAAATCAGAAAAGGGGCATTTCAGTGGTATTAGAGCACTATACATCAGGAGATGTATAGTCAGGAGATGTCATAGCCAAAGGAGTAGAATCAATAACAACACCCGCTGAAGCATCACTCTAAAAATCCTGCTCTAAGTCATGTATTATCAAGCTGTCAACTGTAGAACCTATCGCCATGTCGTGCCCATCACAACTCTCATCCTGAGGCGTTAAACTATCTCATAACTGATGATAAGCACTAGGAACCAAAGTACATCTCTGTATCATCATCTCATCAACATGGTCATCAAAGGTAAATTGATGAGACAGTGGTCGATGATCTACAGAATTGTGTTGACTGCAGGCGTTGTATAGTGTGTGGATTCTCCATACTTGGTATAGTTTCATTCGGGAGCATTCACCATTGTTGCAGAGTTGGATTGTACATTCCGTATAGGCCAGTGGAATGCATTGATGGTATTTACTATGTTGGTAGTCCACTTTACTTGGGTTTTGATGTTCTAAGAGTTTGTGTCTCGTGGGTTTCTAACTATGGAAGTTGTGATTTTGGAGTTTGGTTGAGCTATAATTGTCAGTTTGATTATGGATTCATCTTGGTCATATTGCAGAGGATATTGCAGGAGCCTGTGTTAATTGGTAGTAGTATAGTTCATGACTACATTTGGGATCCAGGTGGATTGATTGGTTTATTGTTCAGCCATTGCTTGAGGACAAGCAATGTTTGGGAGGGGAGGACTTGTAATGTCCCCTTTTCAAATAATTAAAAATAATAATCTTTGCTAAGGCAGGCAGGCCCAAAAAGGTGAAGTTTTGGAAAAATGGGATAATCTTTGGAAGCTAATGGACTAATAAATGAAAATTATTATTAAAATATGTTTTATTAACCCCTCTTGGATGTGAGTTAAGGTTATGCCCTTTTTTAAGGGGTTTGGAGGCATTTTGGGCTGATTCCAGCACTTGATTTTTGCTCATTACTTTGTTATTCTTCAGAGACTGCCAAACCTGTGGAGAAGGAGACCCAAGAACGGGAGTTTCCAGGTTTCCAGAAAGGCTAAGGATGGGAGTTTGAAGCCATTCCATGTGCATGCTCATACAGAGTTTGCCTTTGTGCTGAACAGTGCAGATTTGTGAATTTTCGGGTGTGTTTTTTGTTTGAGTTTGGTGTTTTCAGTTGAGTATTTCATATCAGTTTGGGTTGCTGCTGTATTTTAGACTTTAAGATGTTAAAATAGAGCTGAATATATGTATTGGGACGTAATTAAACTTCTGAGATAGATTATTAGTGTTTTTGTGGTGTTTCTGGGCATTTTTGTATTAATTTCGAGAGCCCGATGAGCATAGTTTTTGTCCTACATTTGTGAACTATTGTGTAAAGGCTATACAGATCTGGAAATGTCATTTTGTAGGCTGTTATGTTGCTGAATTTTTTGTAAAAATGTCCATTTTCAGATTTATTAATAATTTGTGAAGTTGTGAAGTTTTTTTGGCACTATTTCGATCATACTCGATTTGGATTTTATTGAGAAATTGGTGGATCTTTATAATATTGGTTGTTTGATTTTAAAGATCTGATTTGAGACTTGAAATATCATGTAAAATCAAAAAATGGACATTTCAAAATATCTTACTCAAACATCAAGTACCAAATAGTCATTTCTAGGCCTATTTCCCATAAACCCTTGAAATTGACTAATGTGTACTTTTCACCAAAGTCTTACAAAACACTAGGAAAACAAATTGGAGACTATGATACCCATTTGGAAGCTTGACAACATATCTCAGAACTAGGTATAGTTGTTTTGGACATTGTATAATTCCAATAAATTGTCATACTAGAATTAAGCCACTTTTACAAAGCAACTATATGAAATACTTCACCTCAAGGTACCAAACCTTGAAATAGTCTTGAGAAATGTTTTAAATCAAGAATTTCATGCCCATTTAACCAGCCATGCTCATTTACTTCCCAGCTACAAAATCCTCATGTTCGAGGCCTAAAAACTAGGGCTTTTACAAAATGAATGTTCCAATCACTTCCATAAACAAAGTTTTCTCTACCTTGTATTCAACATATCTAAACACATTTCAAAAGAAGAACTTGCCCTCATTTGTAGAAATTATCAAATCCATTATTTGGTGCTTGTGACCATACTCTTGAGCAATTTCATTCACCTCGTGATCTTTATTCCTGTCAAACTAATTGACCTACCCAAGGATGGTTTAGAGCACATATGATACATGTTATTACATCTAACCCACAAGTAATAGTGGTCATAGAAAGCAAATTAAACATCAGTGTAAGTTCAAAATGAACAAAATTGATAATATTGTAACCTACAACAACAATCAATTAAATCTGCACACAAATGGATTGGTGACTTCCTAAAAACCTATGGAAAGTACTTCAAAACAATGTCACATTGATAAGATAACTAAATTCATTCAAAGAAGGTATCATTATAGTTCCTCCAGGAAAGATACAATTAGATATTTCAATTATTTGTAGGAAAATGTTTTATTGCCAAACAGATTGATTTTTATATAGAACGTGTTCACGCCTTTTTTGGGTGTCAAACATGCTCGAATAATTCTAACTGACTGACCTCAACCACCCAAATTAACTTTTTGAATCAAATTAATCGTTAGGAGCAATTTGGAAATTTACACGACAAGTTTTGGTGCAAATTTACAACTTTTACCATTTTTGTTCATATGACAAATATATTGACCCTTATGGATTACATTCCATGTTTTTAGTTCAAAAATGACTCAAAAGACTTAATTCCACTCATGGTCTTGAGATTGGATCAATTGACCATATATGCCAACATTGTGTAATACAACAATTCTTAAGATTGCTAGACCTTATGACTGTCATCCTACTAATTGGCTCTTATTAACCTTATTACATCACTTTTTGGCTCTATGAAAATCTTACATTCAGATCCTTTTAAAAACAAAATCCTTCATCTTTGATCTCATGTGAGATCTTGGAACAATGAAGTTCTGTTACATCAATCCTAACATATCAAACTACATATTGCAAATTCATTGTAATTGAATTTGCTAATAATAAGTTGATCTTTCTTGTCTCTCAACTGTTAATTATTGTTTACATTGTGTTACTCTTGCTACAAGTTTTGGACATATCTTTCAAGGTCCCTCCTATCCTTGGTTGCACCAAGTGGTATTGCAACGAGTTTTCATTCCATGTAGAGGTTGAATCTTAATTCAAGTTGTTGCAAAGTCCTAGATTGATTTATGTGTGTTGTTAGAGTAAGGACGTGATTTGGAATTGCAAAGTACTTGTGCAAAGATGGTTCATTGAAGGATAGATGTAGATCCAACCATGATGGACATGTTGAGACAAATGACAACTAGGTTAGAGGCTGCGGAAATTGCCTAGGGAAGAGGTAGAAAAATTGATAATGTGAGTGATGAAGAAGTTGAAGAAGCAACACTAGAGCTTGAATAGTGAATGCAACACCCCATTTCAATGCACCTAATTATGATGACAAGTCAGATTCACATGAGTTGCTTGGTTGGATCGCAAAGATGGGAAACTACTTTGAATTTGAGGGCAAAAGTGAAGATAAGAAGATTAAGTATATTTGTACAAAGTTGAATGGTCATGCATCCTTATGGTGGGATTATTTGTAGATTGATAAGAAAATAAGGGGTAAGGAGGAAACTAAGTCATGGGATAAAATGGTCAACATGTTTGAGTCCAAGTTCTTACCTATAGATTATAAACTAAATTTGATTAGGAAATTGTAGAGCCTAAGGAAAAAAGATCTTAATGTGAAGGATTATATCGAGGGACTCCACAAGTTGGATATTAGATCTAGTAATTCAAATGATGAGGCTGAGAAGGTTGCACAGTATTTGAATAACTTTAGGGTTTCAGTTCAAGATGAGATCAGTTTGGTCAAATTGTAAAATATAGAGGAAGCTTATTAGTATGCCTTAAAAGATGACGAGAAAATGAATAAAAGACGAGAGTAAAGTTAAAGAGGAAGGTGTGGAATATTTTAATGAGGAAGAACATTTGCAGTAGGAAGACTTTATGGAGATCAAAACAAAGGAAAGACATTATTCAAGGAAGAAAGATCATACAAAAGGGATGAAAAAAAATTCAATAGAGGAAGTGAATCAAATAACTATAGGAGAGACGATCAAAGAGTGTTCACATGATCCTATTTTACGTGTGGTGGAGAAGGACAACAATAAGCATTTGAATGAATCCAAGGAAATTCAAACAAGAGAACTAAGAGTAAAGGTAGAACTACTTATGTGAAAGAAGGGCCTATCAAATCTTTGAACCAAGTAGAAGGTAGATAAGCTCTAATGGTGAGAAAAGGTATGTCATGAAGAATTCAATCTAGAATCATTGTGAAGAAAAAGTTTGTTCAGGACAAGATGCAAAGTTGAAGAGAAATGTTGCAAGTGATCATTGATATCAGTATTTCAGATAACCTAGCATCCAAGGAGTTGGTGGACAAGTTGAAGTTGTAGAGGTTGAAGCATATTAAATTCTACTAGATTGTACGGATTGGGGATGATCATAAGGTACTAATGAGTGAACAATGGTAGTGAAATTAAAAATTGGATCTTATCATGATGTTCTTTGTGATAGTATGCCTACATCATATCTTATTGGGTGGACCTTCACAATATGATTGGCAAGCTTTGCATGATGGTAGAAGGTATAAGTTTGCCATATTTGTCTTGGGAAGAAACAAATATTGATTTCCTTGATAGAAAATCCTAAGTATGAGAATTGTACTAGTGTCGAGATTGTTTTGGTTGAAGAAATAAAATTCTTGGATGATTTGAAAAGTGATAGTTTGTGTTATGCATTAATCCCTAAGAAGCTTGATTTAGGATAAGAAGAAGAAGAACCTGTTGGGCCCACTTGCCGTTGCACCAAAAGCCATGACTATTAGTGAACATGGAACACCACATAATTAACCACCTGTGGGCAGGGGAGCATGTCGCATCACCCAACAATCTCCCCCTCGACACGCATACCAGGTGCTTACTTGGGTCGGGAAGGCACCGGGGAGATTTGAAACCATGACTAGGCCAAAACCAGGGTCTGATACCAATTGTTGGGCCCACTTGCCGTTGCACCAAAAGCCATGACTGTTAGTGAACATGGAACACCACATAATTAACCACCTGTGGGCAGGGGAGCGCATCGCATCACCCAACAAAACCTGAGACTAGATAAGAGAATTGTTGACAGAATATGAAGACATCATGTCATATCATTATTCATGGCATGGATCTAATTCCTAGATAAGCTTTACAAAACAATGACAATGAGGAATTGAATATGAAAGTGCAAGAATTGTTAAGGGTGCAGTACCATTGGTCTTCTAAACCAATTTTCTTGTAATCACAAATATCAATCAACAGTTTTTAATAGTCCTAACTCATTAGACATTTCTAGTTTTGTTGACTTTACTTGATTTGAGTATCAATTGATGAATTCCTAAGCATTGATGAATTCCTAAATATTGAATTAAAATTGGCTATTAAACCCCTTTAATTAATTTATTTAATTTAAAGTTCTAACACTTTAATTAAATTAATCCCCTTTTGCCAATTGCACGTGAAATGGAATTTATTAGTTTATTTAAATTAAAAATGTCAAACTATCAATTATTTGAATTCAAATATTTAGTAATTGAGAAAAACATTTAAAATGAGATAATATTCAAATACTTTCCAAATTTTCTAAAAATAATCTCTTGAGTTGAAAAATAGAAACAAACAGTTAACTTGAATCAGAAAATGGAAACAATTAGTTAACTTGAACCAAAAAATTTGAACAATACTTAACTTGAATCAGAAAAGGGAAACAAAGTAGTTAACTGAATCTCAAATGAGTAGTTAACTCTCTTTTAAATGGAAACTTCTCATTTTGAACTCAACTTCAAATCGATCCCAACCATTCATTGGATTCAATCTGGATCTTTGATCTATCTAGGATTATTGTAAAAAGAGGTGTCTTGCCTTTCATTTGTAACATGTGATTTGTGTGAGAAAACTCTGTTGTGTTTAATTCTTTCTTATTGTACATCCTTGCTATTTCATATAGTTATTTGCTTATCATCATTCTAGATTTTAATTACATTCATATTAGACTAGATTTCTATTTGCTTTCCTAGATTAATAATTACTCATTTAGAATAGTTGGGTATCTTATTGCATTGAAAATACAAAAATATAAATGCATGCATTACCTTAACTCCTTCGTACTAGCAAAGTCTTATAATCATTGAAGCTCTTGGTTTTGAGAGCAACATACTCCTGTTAGATACAAGGCAATGTGTTGAATTACTTAGATTGTTCATGATGGATTGCTACATATCCATTTGTGAATCAATCTCAAATGTACTAACTTGTTGAAGTGTGGTGCTATTGTATTAAGCCATTTTTAGCACATACATTTCTGGCACCTACCATGGGGCTAGAACTAGGTTTCTGCTCCACATTTTTTAAATTTTAAAATTTATAGATAAAATTGTACTTTTGCATAGCATTTCAGCACTTCTACACCCTGTTTTAACACTTTTGCAAGTTCCTACAACACGTTTGAATACTGGAATAGAACTTCTTAATTGGTCTTTTAGTGCCTATAAATAGTTCTTTAGCACTTATGCATAATTTCTAGTTTTTTGCACTATTTTTGTGATAAATTTGTTTGCAACAGGCTCCTAGCACACTTATAGGTTTTTTGTAGTGCATTTGAGCAATTCTATAAGGCATTTGAGCATTTTTGTATCGCTTTAGGGCATTCTTATAGCACGTATGTCTGTTCTTGTAGCACATTTGCTCTTAATATTGCTCTCTTTCTTTTGTAAGGTGTTTGGTGCTTTTATAGGTATTTTAGCGCATCTACATATTTATGTAGCACATTTGCCTATTTCTACATCACATTTCCAAGTTTTTTATAGCATATTTGTCTGTTTCAATAGCGCAATTACCTATTTTTGTAGTGCATTTGTCTATTTTTATAACATATTTGCCTATTCCTATAGCGCATTTGTCTATTTTTGTTTAAGGGTCTTCAATCATATTTTTGGCCATTGAGATGTATTTGTTGGGATGGTTGATAGTTTCAGCAGGAGGCCCAATGGGCATTCACCTGACATGGACTTGAAAGGAGATTGTTCTTAGATGAGTCTTGGTTGGAGACTTAGATATTCTAATGAGCATTCTCATTCCCCACTCTTGGTCTACTTGACAGTTTACTACTTGAGAGGTATAGCTCATTATTTCTCTTGGGTGCATTATGTTTATGCATATCTTTCATTGATATGGATCTTGAGCTATGGTACATGAGTTATCTCTAGAGGGTTCATTTAAGAGATGGTTTAGCATTGGTTATTTCCTTGTGCATATGATGTTATGCTAGTTGATTTTGTGAGACGGTTTTATATTGAGCATGTTCCTTGGATTAGGAATGGTTTATGGGTTTGATCCTCTTGTGAGAGGCTTGCATCCATTATTAATTATTTAGTATGGTTTGGGTGTTGTTGTGGCTTTTTGTTTGGGGTTTTATGGAGGAGATCTTACTTGGCACAATTTTCATCTAGAGGTGTCTGTAGAAGGACATGATACATGTTAAGATTTACATGGTTTCTCTTTGGTCTTGGTTATCTTCTTGGATGTTCAATTTCTCTTACATTGGATTTGAGATTGCTTGGAGATTGTGATCACTAGTTTGTGTTCATGTATGTCATGTGAGAGATGACATGGTTGTTCTTTTATCTCTTTCCTTTTTTGGTTGTGGAGAAATTGGGAGAATGTTGGAGACTTGTTATGAGAGTTATTCTTAGAGGTTATTATTTTATGTATTGTGGATGTCCTTGATACTACATGGATTCACTTCTTTGAGATGTTATGATTGGATTGGTTATGGATTTGACATTATCTTTTGTAGTGGGAGCTTCATGATGTATACGTGGCAGGTATTTTTCTTGAGGCTTGTAATTGCAGGTTACAAATTAGATATGTTGATGATATGAGATTCACCTGGTGTACCTTTTGGAGGTATGAATAGCTATTTAACACCTCGCTTGGGAACCCAAAAAAAAAAATGTAATATGCTACAAAGTTTACAAAACTGATTCTTTTTAATGTTTAAACAACAAGACTTATCAACAAAAAATATAAATAGCAAAATTTGAAACAATAGAACTATAAAACTAAAACTTGGATTCACAACACTTGGTGTTTCAAATGCTATTTTGTGATTGTATATTTCATCTTTGTTATCTTAGTAGCGATAGTCAGCTTCCAAGAGTAAGCTTATTTTAAGGGGAGGGGGATGTAATGCCCCTCCTTTGCTATCATTGTAGACTTAATTATTAAAGTTTTATATGATTCTCCTATAGATGTGTTAGGACTTATTTGATATTTGAAATGCAACACTTTGATATGTTGAGTAATTGATTATGTCAGGTTGTAGCAATTTCCTACTTGCAGTGATGATGCTTTAATTGCTTTTAGTTAGTTAATGAAATTACTTTTGTGATGATGTCATATGATATCTCTTAGAAATATGTTTATTATTTCCTCAAGATGATGAGATATTTGTGTTAGAATATGATTTTATTTATATTTAAGATTTACTGTTATACTTACCCCATACTTGCATGTGTGTGTGTATGTTTTACATTTATGTTTGATGTGCTTGATATGGTTGAGGGAAGTAGTCGTAGTCACCTGCTAGTTGGGATTTACACGATTTACCACTCCCCACCATCGTCAATTTTAGCTTAGATATATATGCACATGTACATGCTCATCTTTTATACAGATTTGCAGGTATCAAGTATCGACTTCCCTGAATTGTCAGGATGAGTGTGCCCTATCGTAATAGCTCAATGGTAAGAATTGGGAGATAATGTTCAGGTTCAATCCTAGCCATAGTCTAATTACTTGTCTTGAAAAGGAGCACATGTATTTGACTTTCCACCCTTTTTAAACTCATGAATTTATCTTTGTCTATGTTGTTTACTTTTGAGTTTTGGTTAGTTTTGGTAATGTTGCTTTTATGTGGATTTGACTATGTGATTTATTTGGTAAATAATTTGATTATAATATTTGGGTTTATCTTATAATATTGAGAATTATTCAATGTTATTTAATAAAAGAGAAAATATTAAAATATGAGAATATTCAATTAATTTAAAACTAATTAAATATATGTTTTAATTTAAAAGATTTAGAATTAGAACCAAACTTAGGGTTGAAATCAAAGTGTTAGTTGGATGGCGAATGGCATTCTCTATCACCTATTGCCGAGCTAGGGCAGTCATGCCCTAGCTTGTTCCTGATCATCTTGAGCGTGCGTGGGTGAGGGGTGAGTGTCTAGTCATAGGGGGTACAATTTTTGCAGCGAAAGGTGGTTGAAATGCAGGCTGTGTTGTTTTGGTTGCCTTTGTGTGAGTAGCATGGTCATTTTGTGCTAAAAGTGCCTAGACGGAGGTCCCTTGTCGTGACCAGTCTAGGCCAGTGGGTGGTTATGTCTTGGGGTGAGCCTTTTGGGGTTGTGCCTGACATAGAATTGCATGATGCGGTGTCCGTCGGGACAAGGGGCGAGGGTGTTTGATAATGCCCTCTTTTTGCAAATTTCAGGAGCTATAGAATCGAGCTCTCCTGGTGGATCTCGAATCATGAAGATTAACAGATACCTGGAACGATGCAAAGGAAGACCCAAACTGGTATTCCCCTTTGAACTGATTGCTGAGGATGTTGAATACTATTCTAAGCATTCGTTGTATTGCAAATTTTTGGTATTAAGAGTATCTCTTCAATTTCTAGAAAATTGGGCTCAGAGAACCTAGGAACCAGAGGGTGAAATGGAGGTCACATTGCTTGCAAACAACTTTTTCATGGTCACTTTCATCTGCGGGCTGATCATAATAGGGTTTTTGAAGGCGAGCCCTATTTTTACAACTAGGTTGGGTTATTTGTTAAGCCATGCCATACAGGGTTTAATCCTTTTGAGGAGCTTCCAAATCAAGTTCCAGTGTGGGTTCAGTTACCCAGATTTCCAATAAAGTGTTGTCGGGAGGATGTTCTTCATATGCTTAAATCGATGTTAGGGAAGCCAGTGGGGTCTTCATCACAAACCCTTGGTAAGAAGGTTATGACTTTTTCTTGAATTTGTGTGGAACTTGATTTGAGTAAACCATTGCCATATGCAGTGGAAATGTGTGCGGACTCACATTTTTGGGTGCAGCAACTAGATTACGAGACCATTCCTTTCTGATGCCGCATGTGTCATGAATATGGCGACCTGCTACAAAGATGCCTGAAGGCCAAGTCAGTGGAGAATCAGCCTTCGCCTCCTCCTTGTAACACACCTAATGCTAATAAAGGGAAGAAGTCAGTTTCTAGTGAGGGTAAGGATGCTGAGGGTTTTGTTCAGGTTAAGTCTCGTAACTAAATGGAGGACAGAAGAGGACTCTAATGGAGAGACAAGTTGAGGATACTTTTAACAGATTTGAGGTATTGGATGAATTGGGATAGCAAGAAGTTAATCTAGGATTTATCAGTGTGGATCAATTTGTGGTGGATTCTAGCTTGGAGATTGCCTCTTCCATTCCTCCTCCTACTCCACATGTGGAATCTACCATGCCTATGGTCATTGATGGGTAGGCAGGGGCTCATGTGATTCTAGGGTCAAATATTGATTTGGAACAGGGAGAAGAGGGTATTGCCCTTCTTGAATGAACTGCTATTTCAAATATGGATAAGCGGGGAAAGTCTTCTCCTCATCTGGGTATTCTTCAAAAGGATGGCAAGAAGGGAGTTTTAGAGAAAAGTGATAAAAGTGGATGAAAAAAGGACCTGGAGAAGATTAAGATGATAGGGGAGACTTTGGTGGAGTCAGGATCTCTTAAGACTTTGGATTCCCATTTTTTGACTCCCCCAAAATGATCATTATTTCATGAAATGTAAGGGGCTTGAAAAGTAGCCCTCGACAAAAATTTGTTCGAGAATTGGTTAAAAGTCATTCCCCTGATGTTCTTTTTCTTCAGGAGACTAAGGTTTCTGTTGAGTACATGATGAGTATAGCACCCAAATTGTGGAAGAATGGTCAATGTCAGTGCATTGAAGCTTAGGGATCTTCGGGGGGTGTGGCATGCTTCTGGAACCCACAAAAGATCATAGCTTTGTGTTGAATTTCCTTTAGATCCTCCTTATCTTTGGTCTCTCTATGCCCTGAGTCGAGAGAATATGTTCTTTTTTCCAATGTCTATGCTCCTATTGAGTTTCAAGGTAAACTTCTTGCATGGAATAATATTCACTTTGTTTGTGGTCTATTTCATTATTTGCCATGGATTATTGCTGGAGAATTTAATATTATTCTTGATTTATCTAAAAAATGGGGAGGTATTACAAGACTTGAGCCCTCTTATGTGCTACTCTGGGATAATATATCGGCACTCAACCTTATGAATATCAAGCCTAACAATGGCCAATTCACTTAGAATAATAGAAAGGTGTGAGAAAATTGCATTGTTGAACGACTAGATCGATTTATGGTTTCCTTTTTTTGGGTGGGAAGATTGTGGTCTTCCAGTTATGAGATATTAGATTGGAGAAGTTCAGATCATTGGCCCATTAAGTTAGCTATTTCTTCTTCCTGGTTGCCTTAGAGGCCACCTTTCAAATTCCAGCTCATGTGGTAAAGGGACCCGAACCTGTATGGATATGTTGTTGAGTGGTGGAAGGATGGTAGACCTGCCTTTGGCACAAAAATATATACTTTTGCTAAACTCCCACAATATGTTAAGTATCAGCTCAAACAGTGGAATAGGCTTTGCTTCGAAAATATTTTCTAGGCGAAGAATGCGGCTCAGGCTAAGTTGAATGATATTACCAGGTTGATTACGGAGGATGGGGTGTCAAAGTTTTTGTTGCAAGAGGAAGCCAGAACCTTGAAAACCTTGAGGAATGGGAGCTGAGAGAGGAAATCTTTTGGAAACAAAAAGCTTAGATTGAATGGCTTCAAAAGGGTGATAAGAATGCTGCTTTCTTCTTCAATTCGATGAAGGCCAAGTGACATGGTAATTCTATATCAACTTTGGTGAATGATAGGGGGGAGGTTCTCTGTTCTTCTTAGGATATCTCTAGTGAAGCTGTGTAGTATTTTGCCTCTTTATTTAGGGAGGATTCGTAGGGGGACTCGGTTAAAGAGGCTCAGGTCCTCTCTTGTATTCCTTCTTTGGTTTCTCTGGAAATGAAAGAGCATCTTATGAGTGCCATATCTTTGGAGGAGCTAGAAATGATTGTTTTCCAAATGAAGAAAGGAAAAGCTCCTGGTCCAGATGGGACATTATCAAGATAGATTTACTAGCAGTTGTTCAAGAATCCCAGAAGAATAAGCAAATGCTTCAGGCCTTGAATTCTACCTTCCTTGCTCTCATCCCCAAGGGGGAAGGTGTTGATGAGATAAGTCAATTTTGCCCTATCTCTCTTTGCAATGTTATTTATAAAATTATATCTAAGTTGATTGCTGATAGGTTAAAAAAATGGCTTCCACTGCTAATTTCTAAAGAACAAAGTGGCTTTGTGGTGGGTCGCCAGATCTTGGATGGGGTGGTTGTGGCTACTAAGACTATTCATTCTATGGCCAACTCGAAAGATAAGGCTATGTTCATCAAGCTAGACATGGCTAAGGCTTATGACAGAGTTCGATGGTCATTCCTCCAAAAGGTTTTGGGAGCCTTTGGTTTTGTAGAAGAATGGATCTGTTGGGTTATGAGTTGTGTGAATTCGACTTCTTTCTCAATTTTGATTAATGGGGAGCATTCTGATCTTTTTTGGTGCATCTCGGGGATTACGGCATGGCGACCCCCTCTCTCCTTACTTGTTTCTTCTTTTGGTGGAAGGTTTGGGATGATTGCTAAAAAGGAATGTAGAAGGGGGTTTCATTCAAGGCTGGCAATGGGAGGAGGCCTTCCTGTGCAATCACACCTACAGTTTGTGGATTACACAACTTTGATGGGCATAGCTACCATTCGGGAGGCTTCTAATATGCGCAGGGTGTTGGATGTTTATCTTGCTACTTTAGGACAATTGATTAATGAGGGAAAATCTTCTATTTTTTTCTTCAACACTCCGTCATCTATTCAGAGGAGAGTTGCTCATATTCTCAGATTCCAAATTGGGAATCTTCCATTGCTCTATCTTGGGATTCCTGTTTCTAGTGGCAAGCAGTCGAGGGATTCTTGGTAGGTCATTCTGGATAAGTTTTGTGTCAAAGTCACTCATTGGACCCATCGCTGACTATCCTTTGCTGGTCGGGTCCAACTGCTCCAATTCGTGGTTCAGGCTCTTCCTCTCTATAGATGTATGATTCAGGTGGCACCGATGAGCTTTGTTAGGGACTTGGATTCCTTAGCAAGACAATTTTTATGGGCTGGCAATTTATCTTCAACTAAGTGGAGTCTTATCAAATGGGAGGTTGTTTGTATCCCAAAATAGTTTGGTGGTCTTAGATTATGAAAATCAGTACTAACTAGTACTGCTCTGGCAGCCAAATTGTATTGGTGTTGGTGTGTGGAGCAAGACCAGGTCTAGGCTAGAATTTTGACTCAGAAGTACTTTCTAGGGATCCCCCAGAAATACATCCCTTGTTATAGCTTGCTTGGGAAAGGTTTAGTGATTTGGAATACTCTCAAGAAAGGTGTTGTGCTCATCAAGGGTGGCCTATTCTGGATCTACAAGGGTGGGTCAGAGGCTCATTTTTGGCATGATGCTTGGGATGGCTACCCTCCCATGGTCGTTTAATATCCTCATTTGCGTATATTGTCCTAGAGGTTTTGTGAAGCTAGATGGTCGAGGGTGCATGACTTAAGTCCTTTTTCCTACAGGGAAAGTTGGTGGAGGCAAGATGGAAGAACCCAGAGGAATGGCCTATTTTAGGTTTGGATGAGGAATGCACTGAGCTCCAATACATTCTTTCAAGCTAAAACTGTAGCACCCTTATGGATGATGATGTGTTGGCCTGGTCCCCTAATCCTAAGGGTGCTTACATTGTTTCTTCTGGGTATTAGGAGTTGCTCTCCCAACAACTTGTGGGTGGGGGGGAGGTTCAGTGGTGGAAGAAAGTTTGGAATAAGTTTTCTTGGCCAAAGTGTAATTGCTTTATCTGGACTTTTTTTTGGAATAGATGATTGACTTGGGACAATATCCACAAGAGAGGTTTTTTTGGCCCTTCGAGGTGTGTTCTTTGCATTAGTGAGGAGGAAGACTCTCTGCATTTGTTTTTTCATTGTTCTTTCACCCTATAGCTATGGCATTTCTGGTGGGATGTTTGGAAGTGCCCGTGCATTCATGCCTCTTCCTTGGTGAAGTTTTGGATGAGTCTAGGGAGGCCCCCCTCCTTGGCCCCCTTCTTACAAGATGTTTAGTATGTTGGACCTATCTTTCTACTATGGCAAGTCTGGCTGGAAAGGAATCGAAGAATCTTTCAGGGAGAAAATTTGGGGATTCAACAGGTTTGGCTTAGAATAATGGGAATGATTTAGGATACTGTCATAATTGAGAGTGAGGTAGTGTTGCCGCTTGAGAAAGGTGATGTTGAGATGGTTGATAGGTTTGGAATACAGGGGATATCTCTCGCATCAGCCTATGTTAGGAGAGGTAGACATGCAAATCAAAAAGTTCAAAGGATGGGGAGATGGTTGCCCCCTCCCACTGGTTTTTTGAAAATTAATACGGATGGTTCTTCCAAGGGAAATCCAGGTCCAACTGGGATTGGTGGGATTGGTAGGGACTCCTCTAGATCAATGGTTTTTATTTTCTCAGTTAATAAAGGAATACAGACTGTTAATAGGATGGAAGGTTTGGCTATCCTATATGCTCTAGAGTGGGCTTATGCTCTAGGGTGGTGTAAGGTGATTTGAGAATCTAACTCTCAAGTTCTGGTTAACCTTCTCCTTGAAAGGAAGATTTCGGATGTTAGCTGACAATTTTCTATGGTAGTGCAACAAATTTTACAGGTTAGCTCCTTGATGGATTCAGTGTCTTATGCCCATATTCCAAGGGAGTGGAATAGGGCGGCCGATAGCTTGGCAAAATGGGCATTTGGAAATATAGATGGTGGAAAGATTGATGAGTGGGAGAAAATTCCTTTCGAGTTATGTCAGGACTTGGAGAGGACTCTTGCAAAGGATGTTAGTGGAATTAGGGAGAGATGATCTAGTTCTTGTCTTTTTATGGTCTCTGGTGGTTCCTGGGGCTTTGGCCCTTTGCTATTTTTGTAATGTTTTGTTCTAAAGTTCAATAAAGTTTCTACCTGTCTCTTTTCAAAATTTAAAATATTTAATTTAGAAAATTGGTTAAAGAGAAATTAGAATATGATGTTATTTAATTAATTTCTAATTAATTAATATGTGCTTCAGTTTAAAATATTTAATTTAAAAGTCTAATTTAAGAAGTTGGATAAAAAGAGAATTAAAATATTAAAAGATTAAATATTTAATAATAATAAAATTAGAGTTGCATTTAAATAATGAGTTTTAATTATTATTATTAATTTAAATAATAAACTATGCTTTAAATAGTGCTTGCACTGATTAATAAAGTAGAGGGAAAAAATAAAAGAATATATTTAAATTAAAAAGTTTTTTAAGTGTGCACGAAAGGATTAAATAATAAAAGTTTAATTTAAGGAGAGGACTTTACATGTTCAAAAATTGGAAACCCTAGATAGAGTTAAACTCTTTATTAAGAGATCCGAGCTCATTTCTATACACATAGGATTTGGGGAAAAAAATTCAAAATTAGATCAAAAGAATTGTTGAAAGTTTCAGAGGATTTGGATTTGCATGTGTTCACAGATTGTCTCAGATTTTAGTTGTGGTTTTCAGGTAGGGTTTGAAAATTCATTATAGAATTCTATTGAAAGATCTCTCTACTTTGTGTCTTCCTAGATACTTGCACAATTCTTATTAATTTATAGTATTGATTTTTGGATAAAGAATTATGTTATAAATTTTGAAAAAAATAAAACTTATTAATCAAGAAAACTTGACTAAGAAAAATTCGAGAAAAATCTAGAAAATTATTATGATTGTATTATTTTAAAATCCTTTCTAATGTAAAGAAAATTTGATTATAGAAAATTGGAAGAAAACAACAATTGAACAGCTAAAGTTTAAACTTTAAATGTGTCATTAAAACCATTTGATTATCATGAATTTTTTAAATAAAGATACATATTCTTCTTATATCTAAAAATAATTTGGTTGCAAAATTTATTGAAAAGAAAAAGATTGATTGAGTGGAAAGGATGTTGTATCTAAACTTATGCATGCATGTGGAAACAAATATATTAAAGATAGAAAACTAAATATAGTATGGTTGCATGATTTGAGAGATTAATGGCATGAGAAAATACTAATTTTATGTTTATTTTTATTTTATAAAACTATAATTTAATTTTTTAGATTTATTGATTTTTTTAATTATGATTAATTATTAATTTTATAAATAAATAAATTTTTTTTAAATTAAAAATTACTTTTAAAACTCTTAGTGGGATATAAGTTATTATATATTTATTAATGCAAGTGGAGTTACAAATTAATAAATATATAATTGTGATTTAGTTATATTTTAAGAGAAGCTATAGTGGAGTTCACTCTATAATCCTCTAGTTATGAATATTTAATATTATGAGAGAAATTGTAGATAATTTAATTACAATTATAATTTCATGTTTTGATTTATCTTTAGTTGCATCATGAATTAAAGGAAAAGTAAATATTAATATTGGACTTAAATAGAATTCAAATTAATATTTTAGAAATAAAATTGATATTAATATTTAATCTAATAATATACATTTATATTAATAATCAAATGATTCATGATTTTATATTATTTAATAACATGATAATATTGTGTGATATTTTATATGTACAAAGATATTTGACATTCAAATACTTATTGATTTAAATAAGTATATTAGCATAACAATTTATATTAACATGTATATTCTTATTTTATTTTTAAGCACATCTTTATGGTCAAACTAAACAAGAGAAAATGATGGAATTAAATCACATGGGTGAAAACTATGTGTTTTCTTAAATATTCTATTTATAGTCTTGTGATGTTTATTTTTGTGATGGCTTTTCTTTGTGGGTTGTTTAGTGTGCCAAGTTAGGAGTGCACCAGAGGCATTTTTGAGATTTCTTTTATGATTATTTGACTAGATGTCATGGTGTACTTTATGATTTAAATTAAGATTTCTTTTTATGAGCATTTATGAAAACTTGGGTTTTGAAAACTAATGCTATTTTTTGGTTGCCTATTAAGGAACCAAATTTGATCAATATTACTTTTGTGGTATGGGACACACTTGTGGTTTGTGAGTTTTAGTAAGGTAGTCTAGGTAGATGTCTATGGGATTGGCTTGCAATGGAGGTCAGGGCCCAAAGTGGCTGCAAGGGTAACTTATTGTTAGTTGTGTAACAAGTGATAACATAGTAATTAAAATAATTTCCTCTCCCATGCCTTGAGATAAATTAAAAAGATAAGTTAGAGATTTTTCCTAATACATCCCTTGAGTGCTTGTATAGGCTAAGATGATAATGGGATGATACCTTTACAGGTATGACTAGTTTCCTCATCTTCACGAGAGGGAATTCTAGTTTTGCATAGAGTTACTAGGGGGCTGAGGTCCTGAGAGACTGTCAAGGTAACCTTAGAGTTGACTCATGTGATGACACTCCATAGTATGTACCCTAAGTCTCTTTTATGTTTTCTTTATATTTGCCTCTAGTGGTGTTTTATTGATGTACTTGTTAGATATAACTTTTGATAGTGTATTTATTGTGAGTTGTTATTTATTGATTGGATGTTAGTTATCAAATGATCTGTATATCCTTGTGTACAACTCACATTTTCCAACCTTCCAAACCAATCCCGCACCACTAGCTACATATCTCACCACTTTGCTAATAGTGCATCCCTCTACAGCCTTCGCTCGAATAATGTGGTCACATCACTCTCTAACACCAAACTAGATCTATCAGAACATCTTGCGACCATTTGAACTATTGCATCACCCTATTCAAGAAATACTACTCAATGATGTGGTCCCATCACCCAAAAAGAAAGCCCAAAGTAATAGTATATGTTAGCAATTGTTGTTTCTTTGGCCATAGGCCTAACCTCGTGTATGGTCTCCATGTCACTGCTCTAATGTCATCAAAGTTAACCCTCTAGTAGTACAATCATTTGTATGATGATAAGTGAGAGGCTTTGCCCAACTATAAACTATAGGCTCATCTACCTATCTATCCTTGAGTGTGACAGAGTTAATGTTATCCCCATGTGCTCCCTAACCATGGTGTAATATCTAACGCAAATAACAATATAACTTAGTCAACATAAGGGTGCATCATGTTGTTGGGATGCCTACATCCACAATCCACACTTTGGTGGGAATCAAGCCCAATGTAACACTCGTACCTCTTGTATTTAGGGCAAGGTACCCAAACACCAACTTGTGCACACAAAACTATACCTGCCTTTGTGGTGACACATCTAAATGTTGATCCAAATAAAATTGGCCCTATCATATCCTGAATGGAACACCAAGACCCATTAATAGCCACATTGCCTTATCTGATTCTAGTAACCAGCATCTTTGTCCTTCAAATAGGTAGACAGAAGATCCAGTAACCATCCTCCAATGTCATCATCATCTCCCCCATCGGGAGATGGAATATTGTCTTCTTTGAGTACCACCACTCACAAAGCGTTGTCACCATTGCCATATACCTCTTCCTATGGATTATCCACACAAGATACCCTAGCCCAATGACATCAATTTGGGCCCACTCCACATCTTCAAAATGCTTTGCAGCTCTTAGTATAGTCACATGTCTCTCACATAACTAACGAGTGCAAGGCAGAAGAATCCCCAAAAGAGATGTCCAAACCCCCAGCAAACAACCACACAATAACAAACACAACAACAAACAACAACAATGCAAGATCTGATACCAAATCACAACTCTTTATTCATAAAATAATTGATTACATGCAATATGCCCAATTGTAAGGCCTTCCAAGTTAGGGCCAAATATAAATAGCAATTGCAATACCAATTTCGCAAGTTCTCACAAGATCTAATTACCACACACTAATTCCAGCTAGTCCAAATCCACACCTTCAAGTCCACAGGCAATCCACTGGTTCTCAAGCCCCAGTCCTAGCTCTTCAAAATTTGAATCCACTCCTCATCCCCTTCTCCAAGCTAGAAGAATAATCATCCAAAAGACTCTACAAAACCCTTTCTTATACCCAACTAAGCCACAAGTCAACCTAACTCATTACAAACTAAATTAAATTCCTTACATTAAATATAGGTCTAGCCACAAGTTGGCTATAACACTAAATTAAATACCCATGCATAAATTAAATGCCAAAAGTCAGCTCACAGACAACTCGACACCAACGGAAACCAAGACCAAACTGAGTGTCAACAAAATCAAGCCAGACACTAGTAAATTTTCAAGCATTGTCGAGTTCTAGAGACTATGTCGAGTAGCCAAAGACTGTGTCAAGCAACCAAAGACCATGTCGAGTGCTAGTATCTACTGAACTCTACAACTTTAAGCCAAAATCCCTCCAAACATGCAAGATTGCAAGCAAGCCTAGGATGCTCATGCATCAGATACCCTAGGTTTGAAAAGATGTTCTCAATAGTTGGAAGAACATTTTCTGGTATTTAGTACATAAATCCCAAATTAGTTCCTCACAAACATATCCTCCAAGTCTTCAACTTGTACACTCTTTCATTTTTTCTTCTTCTGCTCCTTCAAATCCATCTTCGGTGTGCTACATGTATGCCTTCCATGATGATCTCCAATCTTCTCAAAATCTATCAACTCAACTCGGCTACCAATACTTAGGTTCCTTCTAACGATTTCTTCATTCTGTAAAGGAATTAGGGAAATTTTCCATCACCTTTCTCAACAGTAAACACATTCCTGACACAATTATGCACAGCCCTACAATCATAATGCCAAGGTCTACCAAGTAACACATGAAAACTGTTCATATCCACAATATCACACAACAATTTATCCTTATATTACCCAATCTAGAAATCAACAAGGAATTTCTCCCTCACTTCCAAAGCATGTTCACCTTGCAACCAGCCAATCCTATAAGGATAAGGATGTATCACTCTCTTTAAACCAAGTTTCTAAACCATCTCCTCAGCAACAAGGTTATCAATACTACCACCATCCACAATCATCTTGCAAACTTTACCACCAAACTTACAACAAGTCCTAAACAAACTAGTCCTCTGACAGGAATCCAGTGTCCTCTAACGAACCAATACTCTTCGAGCTAGCAAACTCTCTCCTTGCTTAGGCTTACTGTCTTGGACTACAACCTCATTCACAATAGTAGTTGTCCTACCAATCAGACATTTAAAATATCTATCCCCTTCTTTACCACATTTGAAATAACTACCTGTAAACCCACATTCACCTATCCTCTTTTTCTAATCAACAGGTTTTGGTTCACCTTCAGCACTCACTTTAACCTGTGTCAAGCTATCCTGCTTCTCCTTTCCTCTAGCATTACCTTGACTTTTCATTTTCAACTTATCTTATTCCTTCAAAGCATATAATGATAAGCATCCTCAACTAAAGAAATATTCAACATACCAACCTCATCCTGAATATTGAATCTCAAACCATTAATTTACCGAGCCACCTTTTCCTTTGACAATTCTTTATGACCAGACCTAATAGCCAACTTATAGAACTCCTCGGTATAATCCTTCATAGACATATCTTTTTGTTTCAAATTCTACAACATTTTAAACAACTCAAGTTCACAATCACTAGGAATGAACTCAGTCTTCAACTTAGTCACCATCAATCTCCATCTAGTGATCTTCATTCCACCTTCTTCTTCTCTATCTCTTTGCAATTCTTTCCACCAAAGAGCAACGTGACCTTTCAACTTAGTTTGTGCCAACCTCACTCTAAGTAGATCTTCAATGTCCTCAAGCTCAAAGTAATCTCCCAACTCGCCAATCCAATCAATCAAGTCTTCAGGAGTCAAATTACTTGAGAAATTAGAAACCTCCATCTTATGCTTTAGCTTGAGTTAAGATCCAAGTCTAGCGAATTGACTAGCCCTAGTACCAATAGGTCTCTCCACACAATCAATTTTGTCCTCACCACTAGATCTAGCAACTTCTTCATAACTACCTTCAGTACCCACATGCCTAGGTACACCTCATAAAGCACTTATAAATTTAAAAATCATGTCACTTTTCACCAACGCAATCTCAAATCTGAACTCTGCTCTAGTCTTTTTTGAGACCCTTTCTTCTATAGCATCACTAAGATCCTTAATTGCCATAGAGTCCAATCTTCTTGGAGGCATCTTCCAAAAATTTTACAAATCCTAAGCAATAGATCCACCAATCTAGAAGATCAATTAGCCACAAGATCAACCTTCTCTGCAAATCCAAGATCCTAGAGCAAATTGCCTCAGCTTCAGCAATCTATCCACACACACAAGAACAACCTTTACTTTGATACCACCTAATGTAGTGCAAGGCAGGAGAATCCCCAAAGGAGATGTCTAAACCCCCATCAAAAGCCACACATCAGAAACACAACAACAAGCAGCAACAATGCAAGATTTGATACCAAATCACAACTCTTTATTCATAAAATAACTAATTACATGCAATATGCCTAGTTGTAAGGCCTTCCATGTTAGGGCCAAATACAAGAAACAATCACAATACCAGTTCTGCAAGACCCCACAAGATCCAATTACCACACACCAATTCCAGTTAGTCCAGATCCACAACTGGATAAGAACACCAAGAAGAATCCACACTTGTACCCTCAGGTCCACCAACCAATCCACTAATTCTCAAGCCTCAACCCTAGCTCTTCAAAATTTGAAAATACTCCTCATCCCCTTCTCTAGGTTGGATGAATAATCATCCAAAAGACTCTACATGACCTCTTCTTATACCCAACTAAGCCACAAGTCGACCCAGCTCATTACAAACTAAATTAAATCCCTTACATTAAATATAGGTCAAGCCACAAGTCAGCTATAACACTAGATTAAATATCCATGCATAAATTAAATGCCAAAAGTTGGCTCATAGACAACTCAACACTAATAGAAACCAAGACCAAACTAAGTGTCAGCAAAACCAAGCCAAACACTAGTAAATTCCCAAGCATTGTTGAGTTCTAGAGACCATGTCAAGTTCTAGAGACCATGCTGAGTTCCAAAGACCATACCGAGTAACCAAACACCATGGCGAGCAACCAAAGACCATGTTGAGTGCTAGTATCTACTAAACTCAACAACTTTAAGCCAAAATCCCTCCAAACATCCAGGGTTGCAAGCAAGTCTAGGATGCTCCTACATTAGTAACACAAGTGTATCAATCGACCATTGTATCCACAAAATTAACCAACTTTCAATCCTTGTTTATGCTATCAAATAAATTAACTACCTATCTCAGAGCCTCATATTTACCAGTCTAAATAACCCCCTTGCTCGTCTGTCTAGAACCACTGCCTAGCCTCTAACCTTACTATTTTACCCTCTACCTATGTTCGTACCAGCCAGGGATTGGCTTACCAGCCAGGGATTGGTATACCACAATCCACTACCCTCTTAACATTCTCATTTTTGTTGGATTGTATTTTGCACAACCCTCCCTTAGGTCAACCCCCCCTGTACTCCTCCATTGATCAAGTACCTGCCCAAAGTTTGAGCCACATGAATGCATTCCCACAAATGGAATCACATTCCCACTAAAAATTCCCCCATATCTGTGACCCCACATAAAATTTATTCAGGCTCCCATTCATGCAAACACTTCATCGAAGCCCCCAATTTTTCCCCTTCCACTCAACTCTTTTACGGGATTGCAATCTTGTCGGTCCTACACGTGATACCATTGGACGCATGTCTACAAGAATACAAATTTGCAACATCAAGAATATAATGTATCCAAAAATAAAAAATAGAAGAAGTTGGGTTTAGGGCCTACTGATCGGTTCACTGTCCTATGCAACTGCACTTGTCACATCACATTCACCCGATGCTCTGATTGTCCCTATGCATCCATCTCATAATCCAAATCCAAAGATTAGAAACAACAAGATCTTTATAAGAAAATAAACACATTTAACCAATTTATGTCCCTCTAGGCCCTCACATTAGATCCCTTATAATCCCTTTTTCTCTATTACCTGTCCTCAGCGACCCTTTTTCACCTGTCCCCTGTTATTTTTGTATCTTGGTTGCAAATCAAACCCTTTGTTAGTCTTTCAACATCCTAGTTCTCGTCTAGGTTTTCGTACTTTTTGAGATGTTGTCAAGCCTTGTATTCTCTTCTCGTTGCCTTCTTGAGGGGGTATCACCCAGTCTAGTCTCTCTACATTCTTTTTGAGATTAGGGCAACTTTGTTGCTTTAAAAATATTCTTCATGTTGCCTATCTTCAAAACTTCTTCAAAATAGTATTGTCCCAACACTATGTCAAAGAGGGGCAAAATTTAGACACCTAAATCTAATCACATAATTAAGTAATCATATTTAGTCATCTCCTAAGCCATTTTAATTAAATGTTTAAATTAATTCATGTTATCCTCTAGATAATTAATTTAATTAATTGATTATAGTCTGGTTAATGATCAAATGGCAACCAATAGTTTGCTTTATTAATTAAATCCCCATTCCTTTATTAAATTAAATAATTGCACAAACTATTTAATTTAATTCCAAATCCCCCCATCTAATTAATTAATTCAATTAATTATGTCCCTTAAACCATAACTAACCCTCAACCCAATAATTATCCTAATCGAACCCATGCACCAATAATTATCCTATTTAAATTAAATTATTCAATTTATTTAATTAAATCCTCCAATTGCATTTCTCCAACATATCCACTTACTAGCCACATCACCCCCTTATCTAAGCCACGTCAACCTCTTGTCTTAGCCACATCAACCTCTTGTCTTAGCCACGTCACCACTTTATCTAAGTCTTATCACCTCCCCCAAATCACTTGTACAATTATTGGCACGAATTAAGACTTCCTAACTCAAGCCTAAGTGCATTCTCATGTCACATCTTCTATTGCCACCTAAGTAGAGTAAAATCCATCCCACACTTCCCTCACTTAACTATCCCTCCAGAATTTCTATCCCCTCACACTCATTTTCTTTGTGACACTTTTTGTGAGGCCATGGATTAGAGAAAGCACAATCCATGAGCTCATATTTACTTGCACCCTAGCCCTCCCTCATAATCTTTATGTTTTACATCTTGGTCATCCATTTCCCTTACCCTTGGCCTAGAAATTGAACATGTATCCTTCACAATTCATCCACCATTTGAGTAAAGTTATTATGTTGTTTTGAGAGCCAAAAGCTACTAAAGCACCATTGCTATATCCAAATATTTATTCATTGTTCATCATCAAATCTATATTTGAAGATCAAAGAAACTTCATTGAGCACACATTCCATCCTTGGACCAAATCTACTCAACAAATGAGTTATTCTTTTGTAAGGTTTGTACTTTGATTCGACTATTTAAATTTCTTTTATGTTCTTTCTTATATTTTTTTTTTTGGTCTAATAAGCTTATTGGATGTTTAATTTTGACTATGTATCCTTTGCATTCTACTTTTCATAGCATACACCCACATCTTGAATTTTCTTTTTGTCCTCATTTCGACCTCCAAAAGACCAACCACCATCTCTTCCTCCTTGGCCTCAACCTCTTTGTTTTTCATCAACTCTCTTGTTTAGCTTCTCCTCAACTCTCAAGGCAAATTAGTATGTCTCTTTAATGTTGGTCACTCTAACCAAACTTTTCTCCTCCTCAATGCTTGGTCTTCACCCATCAAGATAATGAATGACCTTCTCCTTGTTAGCTTATGCATGCCCTGTCCCGATAAGGACATGGTAGAACTTCTCTGTGTATTCCTAGACAAATTTTTCAGCTTTCTTTAACCCATACATCTTCTTGAAAAAATCAAGCTCATAGTCAACATGAAAGAATTTCTTCTTTAGAATGTCCACCATGCAATCCCACCTTGTGTTTTTCTGCTCCCCTCTTCTATTCCACTCTAATTCAATCTCTTGCCACTACATTTTTGCACGACCCTTCATTCCAGCCTTTGCAAACTGAACCCTATTAGGGTCCTTAATATATTCATACTCAAAGTAGTCCTCTAATTCATTGATCTAGTCAATAAACTCCTTTAGGTTAAGGTTTCCCAAAAATTTGGGGACCTCAACTTAGGTCTTTTCCCAATCTTGGAAAGGGTCCTAAAAATATTTTCCTCCCTCTACGGATCTCTTCTTACAATGCTTAGACTTTCCTTTGGAGGGCTCTAACCTCAAGTGGAACACCCTAACCATTCCACCACATTCTCTTTATAGAGGCATTTTCTTACTCTCTTAGAATCCACAACCATAATCTTGATGCAAATTGCCTCAGAGTCAGCAATATTTCTACACACTTAGGAACTCCTGCTTAATACCACTTGATGAGAGCACAACTTACGATAAAAATGAATAAAACAAAAAATGAAACTTATATTATCTAAAATGAGAAGCTAAAACATGCATTACAAAAAAAATAGACCCAATTGCATGCCCTATAGGCTACAATATTATCAAATTCTAGAGAGAAACCCTTCTCATAGTACCTTCTCCCAAACTCCACCAATGAAATTGCCTTTACACCTCAAGAATGGGCCTTAAGAAGCATGTCTCAATTTTAGGATTAGGAATAAATTTTACATTTTCACATTTGGTGTCTAGTGCCAAAAAAATCTTGTAGAAATAAAATTAGAAGTCGATGAAAAATAGAAGGTTCTAGAAAAGGTAGTCCAAATTCTGGGAGACATAACTTTTGGTTTGGGACTTCGATTGACAAATCATTTACATTTTTAAAAATCTCTCTAAGCGCTCTATAGCCCAATGGGTTTCCTACAACCACCCCTTGTTTTACGTGGTTGTATGAGGTGATTTAGTGCCTCAAACATGACTCCAAAGCATCTTTAGGAGGTCTTCGAGTAACTTAAAATTGCCATGACTTTCAAACCATGAAACCTTTTGACCTGATTCTTTTTCTGAAGTACTTGATATTTCAATTGAAACCATCGCTTTAATTCACACCCCCTAACTCTTCATAATTATGACTCTATAATAAAATATTCCATTTTCTACATTTACACATATCCCAAGGTGCACAAAAATACTAACCCAAAAAAGTAACAATGAAAATCTGAGAGTTGGAATCTCTATTTGGCCCAAATTGGTATCCAGAAATGCAAACATATTAAATAAAAACTATCCATAAATAGATTTTTGGGTGATACAAGATTTCCCTTACACTCACAATTTGAGTATTGCAATAGGGCATGCCAATCCTAGCAATTTAGGGAAGTCGATGCTCAATACTTCCATCCTGCATAAAAGAGGAGCATGTATATGGAAATAAATATATCTAAACTAAACAAGCAATGATAGGGAGTGGCACATTGTGTAGATCCTGACTAGTAGGTGACTACAACTCTCTCCCTTAACCACATTAGACATGTAAGACATGAAGGTAACACATACATGGGTACCATACACATGCAAGTATGGGGTAAGTATCATGGTAAATCACAAGTCAAACATAGAATGCTCAAATATAACAATGCATCATTACGAATATAAAATAATCATCATCAAAAACATCATTTGACATTATTATGAAAGAATCACACTTATTAACTACGAATCATGTGAAACATCATTAACACATGAGTAGTCATAATCATTAACAACACGTGAAATAAAATTCACTAATTAATCATCAATGATATATATATATGAATCCAAGTTGTGAAATAATATCATATTGCTATAAATCAAATATCTCTAAAACTAACCAATGCATGAAATAGGCCTAAAAGTGTGTGGCAATCAGAATAGAAAAGAAAACTATGGGTGGGCCTTACATCCACCCCCCCTTTAAATTAGATTTACTCCTAGAAGCCCTGTAGGAGTATGAGACCCTACTACAAACATCCTTTGAGATCTACTTGTGTCCCCAAATATAGGTTCTAAAGCTACGGGCCTCTAACTCAAGAACTGAGGTGCACACTTGGCATAGTTGGTTGCCTTATGACTATGTTGTCCACAAGAGTAGAAATCTCCACTAAATCCACTTTGAGCTCTAGGTGCACAAGACTAATGAAAACTACCAACACTAGCATCGTGACTAGGACCCCTAAGAAGCTTGATTCGATCTATTGTACATACTATGTTGCCAATTGTGATAGTTCCTTGACTACAAAACACCACTGCTACCATGGAAGAACTTTCTACCCTATTGTTCATGATTACCTTTAAAGAAGGTAGGAGAATTCTTAGAGCTTCCATCTCCCTAAGACTAGTTGCCCTTAGATGGCCCTGAATAAGATGATCACTAGCCTAAACACTAGGTAGACCACCTTGGCCTGAAGTCACACTCGCCTCAACCAAAGTAGCTCAAAGAATTGCATCCTTAAGGATTTTAAGTTGGAAAATCTTAAAACCCCCAATGATTCTATCATTAAGTCCTCTAATGAAATGTTAGACCATCAACAGTGAGATATCACTAATTCCTGCATAAGCCATAAGCTCGAAGAACTTATGCTCATACCCTACCATGGTCATGGTACCCTGTCTCAAATCGTGAAACTCATCTATCATTTGCTGATGCCATTGCTCTGATAGGAACCTCTCGCGGAAGTGTTTGAGGAACAACCCCCATGTGATAGCTTGCATATTTACCCCAAGTTTCTTCTCATCCATCTTCCACCAAATGGATGAAAATACCTTTAAGTGGGTGATGACATATCTTTCTTTAATGTTGGAGTCAAATTCTTACATGAAAAAGAACATATCTAGTGTGATCAACTAGTTCTCAACATCATATCCGGTACCTTCTCCATTGAAAGGTTTAAGTTTGGCCTGTAGTAGTTCCTTCATCTAGGTAGACTAGATGGACTCCCTTATGCTCTCTAGGTTCCCTCTTCTAAGACTCCTAGACTTATCTCTCTTCCCATGCTCCAAATAATGAACTCTATCCTACAAAGGTAAGTGCTCTAGGATCTCTTTGACAAAGTCTCTAGTGACAGGTCCTTGTGACTCAATGTGATGTTCAACACTATCATCCCTTCTAGCCTCTTCCTAAAAAGGGTCCTCTGTATGAACCAAGGAAGGGCTACAATGGCTACCTCTCCCACAACCTCTACCATGTCCTAAGCTATGACCCCTAGCAACAAATCTAAATCCAAAAGCCATCTCTCCTACAACACCCAAACACAAGAACGACATCTTAGAATCCATTAGAAAACATAAGGCTGTAACTCGTTGACATAAAACAAGCATCCATAATGAAAGTGCTATAAGTTTTCTAGTTTCATGTTTAGAAATTCCATTGTTTCAGAGTTTGTTGCTTAATTGTTTGGTTTTTTCAAGTTTGATGTCAATATAAGTTTGTTGTTCAATCATGTTGCAAGTTTACTAATTGCTCAAGTGATGGTGCACAATATGCCCAAAGTTTCCAGTGTTGAGAATCAGACTCTGATACCAAATGTAACACCCCGCTCAGGAAACTAAGAGAAATAAACCTAACATGTTACAATATTTATTAAACTATTTAAAAAAAAGTGTAAACAACATTTAGAAAATAATGTGGAAGCAATATGCACATTCACATCAAGTACACATAAGCAATTACAAATACAATTCTCCATTCCTCAAGGGTTCCTTCACGTTGTGTTACGTTATGAAGTTATACTAATTAGTTTAATGTTTCAAGTACAATGTCTCATGATCATAAAGAAGTAACATATACATAATCTCATAAGAAAATGCATAATTACAACTAATACAATGAAAGTACATCCTATGAATAACATCCATTGCATATGTTGCAAGGCATGTGAAAATAGATATAAGTACAACTGAAAGATACATGATAACACATAAATACATCAACTGAATAGATGTCTCCAAGATAGTAATAAGTATGATAGAGGTACAACTACATCATTAGACATTTAATAATTGGCAATGTGAGGGATCCCAAATGGTAAGAAGAAACTACCTCATGATCGTGTGGTTACCGAGTCAGGCTTCCACTCCCACTCCCACTATGCAGAGAAGATAATGAACGATTCACATATGACTAATCAATCATGAAACATTTTTAGGAAAGGAATCCTAATAGCCAAAACTACCTCAAAGGTAACACAAACTACTCGAGAAGAAAATATAATCCAAATAGAATGGACACTCAATCCAATAACAACACCATATAACAAAACAACATACACATACCAAGTATAAATCAAATTACCAAATTACCAAAATTACAAGATAAATTCAACAAAGGATCACCTTAAGACAAAAGACACATTTCAAATCTACAATCACCATGAATCAACAATCAACATCAATTAAAGTAAACAACATTAAATACATTTAATAATAAGTGCACCACCAATAAGTGTGTCACTAATAAAAACATCATCGGAGGAAAATAAAAATCTATAGAGGAGACTCGGGCTACATAATAGGAAGTGTCATCACATGGTCAAACTACTTCAGTTACCTTGGACTAGTCTCTCAATAGACCCTGAACCCTCAAGTGTTGAGTTACCCTAGACTAGTTACTCTGAACCCCAGACCCTCGACGTGACACGTGTGGAACTAGAATACCTTCTCATGAAGATGAGGCAAACTAATTATACTATCATCTCATTCCCATCCTTAGTCTATACAAGCACTCAAGACATGGGCGAGGCAATATCTCTAACTTATCTTTTTAGTGTGTTTTCCAAACTATTAATTACTAGATTATTACTTATTACATAACTTACAATAGGTTACCTTGGCACTAACCTCTTTGGGTCCCTGACCCCTACTGCAAGCCACTCTCAAAGACATGTATCTAGACAACCTCTCCTAAGCACATAAAACATAGTTGTGTCCCATACCACAATGCCCATCATGGTCGAACTCGGTTCCTTAATACGCAACCTGAAAAACAATAAGTTGGTTCCCCAATTCGAGTAAATATAAATACCCCTCATGGAAATTCTCATAAATACAATACTTAATTTAAAATGCAAGCTCATCTTAATATCCAGAAAAAATAACATTAGAAAAGAATCACAGTAAGGGACAACCTCGGGTGTACATCCTAATTGGCCGACTACACAAGAAAAAGAACCATCATGAAAAGAACGACATATGACTCAAACAGACACAAGGGTAAGATGAAAATATCCAAGATTATATGGTTTAAATCATTCATTTTATGAAGTTTAGTTAGACCAATAGAACACCTATTACGTTTGAGTTGCCGCATAGTATTACACTTCACTAGAATAGACAAAAAAAAAATTAATCATTATAATCTTAATTACGGAGTCTCCATTTAGAAATTGTAATCAAATTTAATTAGGCTAACCTCAACATTGGATATATTCAATTTTTCATTTTAACCAATCAATATACTATACACAAAGATGACAACCAAATTTTCATTAATAACTTGATAAGCATTCAAAAAAATTATATAAAAGAAATAACATAATTCTCATTTGAAACTATTTAATATTTTTTTTTTTTTAAACATATTTATTAAGAAAATAAAGTATTTTTATTTTCTGAAAGATTCCTGATGACATCATCATTAATTAATTTATTTATTTATTTTTATGCCATTAAATCCCTTTATCTTAATTAAAAATATTTAATTAAGGAATCCCTCCCAAAAATGTTTAAATCTTATTTAAACATTATTTCCTTATTTATTAATTATTTAATTAATAAATTGACCAAAAAACCCAATATAAATTAAAAATTTATTTTTTGCCCAAAACTTGGCCAATTTCCTTAAGACCACTAACCTCTTCCAAAATCTTCTAATCCTTCTTTAATTTTAATTAAAGGCTAATCCCATCATTTCCTACCCCTAATCCCAACTCAAAATATTTAATTAAGATTAAATATTAATCCTCATGTTTATTAAAAAAGTTTTAATAAATATCTCCTCAACCCAAACCCTTGAAATAAATAAAACTTTATTTATTTCCTAAAAATCTAATTTATCCTCATCCTAAGAAGTTCTAGACTCTTCTAAAGTCTTCATCCTCATCCTAAAAAATTTTAGACTATTCTAGAGAGTCTTTATCCTCATCCAAAGTCTAGACTCTTCTAGAAGATGTCTTTAAACCTAATCCTAATCCCCTCCTAACCTTGTCACATTCCCTAAACATGGGTTAAAACTTACTAACCCAAGCCAAAGTTAACAAATATCTCCTCCTTCACCCACCCTCATTAAATGCCATCCACTTGCCTTTCCCTAAGCTAATCCTAAACCATCATAATCCATCCTCTAATCATTTGCACAAGCCTAAGCAAGCTTAAAACCCTCCTAATCAAGCCCAAGTCAAAATTTCTCTCGTCTCCCTCAAAATATCTCAACCATAAAACTTTATGAAGCCCACTAGGCCATAAATGACTCTTCCAAGCCCTTTTATTGCTCTTACAAGCCATTATGAGGGTCTTTATGAAGATTTTATCCCTTGAGCCTCCTTTGTTGACTCATCCTTCCCCTTTCCTCCATCCTCTCACCCTGTAACATGTGTCACTCCTTGATTGGCTGTAAGGAAGCACAATCCATGTGCTCTCCTCTCAAGCAATCTAAGCCCTCTATGAGCTTTTTCCCATCCTTGCATCTTAGCCCTCAATCCCTCAAGCCTCTTGCCTATAAATTGGATCCTTCCCCTTTGCAAAATAACACAATCCATGAAGTAAAGTCATAATGCCATTTTGAGAAGCCATTTTACATCAAAACCATAAACTCACATCCAAATTCCAACTCCATTTGAAGCCCTTTTTGAAGCATAAGCTTGAGCATACATCCTATCTATTTAGACAAAGCCACTCAACAAGAGAGCTTCTCATTGAGAGAGTCCATTAATGGCTCATATTCTCAATTGAGAATTCATCTTAGTCTATCTTGAAGTTTATGAATTTTGTTTAGTTTGTAGAAGCTTTATTTAAATTTGGTTTCTATTAGCATACTAACATTGCTCATACACATTTTGGCACGCCCGATGTTAGATTGTGGTGACTGATCAGGAAAGTAATGTACATACTTCATAAAAAAAAAAAAATTTGGAAGTAGCCGACATGGTAGCCGACATATTATGGCCGACATATGGCCGACATGTTATAACCCTAAAGCGGTTTAATACTTGTATAAAAAGGGCTTAGGGTTGGGTATTTTTTATATGTGGTGATACGAAATTGGTTCTTGCGGCGGTATTGAGCTGTAAGGGATTACGGATTGTAATCAGGTTGTAATCACTGGATTGTAATAAGATCGGACTTGCTGTTTGGTGGACGTAGCCCAGGGATTGGGTGAACCACGTTAAATCTTGGTGCCTTGTGTTTATTTCTGTGTGTTCTATTATTTTCTGTTATTGGTTATATTTGCATGTAGTTTTTATTTCTGTCCATGATTTTTTCCTAACACCCGGTGGGACCCCGCATGGGTCATCTTCATTAGCTTTTTTAGTCAAGTTTTGTATGTCATTTGCTAATTTTGGCTAATTTTACTTGTTTTTGTGATTGGTAGGATTGTATAAATTGGTTTTGTAGGTCCACATCACCATGAAGAAGACAAAGGAACTCAAAGTCTATCTCATAGTATTTGCAAATTTTTCAAGCTTATAGGTGACAAAGCACTTGGAATTCTTCTTCCTCTTCTTGTCTATATTCTTCTTATTCCATCTACTTCTTCTTCTTCTTGTGGGAGATCTTGGCCATTTTTTTTAAGGAAGCAAAATCATACACACTTCTTTTTAGTGCTTAAAATGAACCCCCAAATCATACTTAAATCCATTAAAAATTTAAAAATTTGCATAAAAGAAAAAATCTTTTAACAAGTGAAACTAAACCAATTCAATCATTTGCATTCTTGCAACATCAAGGTTTTAGATGCATTCATGCAAAGTTAGGAACACTTCATTTTTGAAAATTTAAAAAGAACTTCAAGTTTCCATTTCAAAAGGTTCAAAATCAACACTAAGTGCACACTAAAATCTAAATCAAACTCAAAGCATCAATCAAGGATAAAATGAACCTCATTTGCAAATATTTTAAAGTTCTTTTAAAAATCTCATGAAAACTAAGAGTCCTAAATAGTTGCCAAAATTGTCCTAAAAAGCTTTGTTATTTGTTCCAAACAAATGTCTTGTTGCAAAAATCTTGAATGTTTCTTAGGTTTTTCATGCATCAAAACAATCTAGGAATATCATTTTTGGGCTTAAAACATGCAAACTACAACACAAAATCTTGAATGAAAACTAAAGTCCAAAGAGTCATTTTCACTTTTGAGTCCAAAACAATCTTGAATGATCTAAGGTTAAAACAAAGCACTTCAAAGTTCTTAAAACAACACACAAAATCTTAATCTTGAATGCTCAAAGGAAAAAACTTGAATGTTTAATCACTTGTCTTTGAATGCATGTTGCTAAAATCACTCTTGAGTGCCATGGATTAAAATCAAGTTTTTATTTTTTATGAATGCATGATTAAAACAACAAATCCAATCTTGAATGTCATAGATCAAATAATCATCTTTTGGGGCATAAAAAGAATCCACATTTTTGAAATCTTCTAAGTTATAAAAACTAATAAAAACGCTTTGAGTAAGTTTGTAGTTGGACTCACCCTCTTTAATCACCCATCAATTTAACCATTGGTTGCAATCTCAGCGCCATCTATGGGGATGGGTCTACCTAAGAGGGTGTTAAGTGCTCCACAAAGATCAAACTCCACTCACTTGGGTCTTTAGTGGTTTTTCTAAGTTAGAAAATTCCTTGAATGCGCATTAATCTCGCTCACACTTCATTTGGGCATAAAAATTGGACAAATCTTGACGTAGAGGGCCTCCAGGCACACGCTTGGCAATCGAGTTTCACACATCTTTGTTTTGGGCTTAAAACAAACTCACACTCAATCTTGAATGCCTAACAATCAATGAACATTGCATGGTTTGGACGCAGTTTCAATGACGCTCGCATTTTTTATGTTGACGATCTCTCGACTTTCATTATGCTGACGATGCTATCAAATTGGAATGAACATTGTATGCCATAATCACAAGTGTCTTCAATCATAGCTTACAAAATCTAAATCATCAATTGGAATAAACGTGTGTCTTTTAAAGCCCAAGATCATGTATGTGGTCTTGTTTTACACTTTTTAGGAGGCCTGCTTGGGGATTTCATCACCCCTTGGGACGACCTCAACTCTAGCGTTCTGGAAGAGTATAAAAATCGAGAGGTGAATCCAAAGACACCTCTCTTGGAATCAATATTTTGTCACTCGGGCTAAGCCTCAAGGAACTTTATACCCTTGAGAAGTGAAAGAGGAGAAGTGGGTTGCCGCTCCTCTCGGCTGTGTGACATCTTGTTGGTTTCATCTATGGATTTGGGCCTCACATACCTTGCGTATATCGAGGACTCCCTAGCTATAACAAATTTCATCCTTGTAGAACGCTTCCTAGGATGTTGGTGTGTTTAACGTGCTTGCTCCAAAATTTTGTCTGCTTGTTTGTTCATAGCTTTTGAATGAATGTTTGCCAACTTTGGTCAAAATCCCAAAAAAGTAGAAATCTCCCAGCTCAAGGCATACTTAGCGTAGTCACTACCTCATCATAAAATCATCCAAGCTCCCTCGCTGCAACCGAATCTATCTAGTTCTTTGCTTTAGAAAAATCCCAAATCCAAAGTCTCTCCAAATCATCCCCCCCAGCCAGTTAGCAACCCAATCCAAAATCACACCCAAGCCTTTAGAGAGTTGTTGTCATTCTGCTAGAATTTTCTATCCAATCAATCTGACCAATCCACCAGCCTCACCAAGGTTATCCCTTTGACAGAGCTTTGTCTAGGGTAATCTAGCTTTGTCACTTGTTATCCCTCATCACCTTGAGCTAAAGGTTGGGATCCACAAGTGGTCAATCTCGTGTCATGCCCATAGGATCATTAGTCTATCCTTAAGTTGACACAATCTCCACCAATCCAACGCATAGGAAAGCAAAACTCTCACCTTTTGACAGCATGCCCTTGAAGTCTTCCATCCACAGGAAAGCCAAAAATCTCCAGCCAATCCTCCTTAGGTCTGTCATGCAGCTTTGACTCTTCCTAGGAAATCTTTCATCAGCCAATCCAAAATCTGTGCTTAATCCAAATCCAACCATGAGCTTCCGTGTTCATCCATATGCAAGACCCCATCCCCATCAAACTCACCATCAAAGCATGAAGTTCCAATCCTATCATGATGTGTTTGGTTGCATTGTCCTTGCTCCCGCCACCTCCTATTCCAATGATGATGAAAATCTTGTTGATTATGACGGGTATATTGAAAGCCTTAGAAACATTCCACCAACCATCCCCCAAAATCCAAGAGTTATTCCAAACTATCTAGTCATGTCATCTGATATCCCAGCTTCTCCTCCATCACCCAATCAACCAAGCTTCCAATCTTCCACCCTCATCACACCAGCTATTCCTATCAATCCACCACCTCCACCTTCGATACATGAGTCTCCAAAGAATCTCCTACAGGAAATACAAGAAAAGCTGCCTCCAATAGTTGATAAGCCATGTCATCTAATCCAACCATGTGAAGTAGTCAGTAATGAAGCTTCCCCATCTATAATATCATCCCCATCTCCCATAGCTATCATCCCCATACCATCCATCAAATTTATTAAAATCCTTCCACTTCCCGCAAGCATCAAATTCCCACCACCCATCGAATCGCTCCAAATCCCATCCACATCTCCTCCTCCAAGCATTATCCAAATCCTATATAATGAACCTCATGCATCCACTCCCATCCATTCTTGTTAAGATCTTGTCCAAAAGCATGTTGAAATATCCTCCGATAGAACAGCAGATCTCACCATCCCACTTATTTCCCTACATGATCCACTTTTACCATCCCCTCCATATCTAAATCCTACCATCTTACTTACTCCATCTCAAGATCCCTTTCCCTCAGCCCAACCAACTCAACATCCTATCCTCCCATCTCCTTTGCTTCATGATCATACATCTCCCATAATCCATGATGATAGATCCATCGAAAAAGAACTAATTATCATATCCGAAGCTCCAACTCCTTCAGCTAGTAATGGACTCACATCTTGTGTTCCAAATAATGAACATCATATTGAAAAAAGAAATGAAAATGTATTTCTAGATGTTGGTATCCCCGCTATTCCTGCATGGTCCCAAGTCCTTCCATCTCCACCCCAAAGTTCCCATCCATCTTATTCCGCATCTATTTTGGGCCCTCATCCCACTCCTTATCTCCAACCCTCCATTTTGGGTCCATATATCCCTTATCTAAATCCCACACCCTTTCCATCCATTTTGGGTCCTTACATACCTAATATGAATCCTTTATCCCCTCCATCTATTTTGGGACCTACACCTTCGCCGTTTCCATCTATTTTGGGCCCATATCCTTCCTTCCCTCCATCCATTTTGGGCAATTATATCCATCCATATCCTATGTTCCAATCTATCCTTCCATCCCCTCAAATCCACCAGCTAGATCATCAAAGGCACTCACCCTTGAATCCCTTCCAACCTTTAAACCCTATCACTCCATCAATTATCCCTCCATCTCCTCCATGCTCTTGTTCCCATCCCATGGCTAATAGAAGCATATTGGATGCCAAAATCAAAAAGCATAAATCCAAAAATCCACAAAAATCCAAGTTTCAACATGTCCCTTCTAAAATACATGTTCAAAACAAGAAACATTTGATCCAAATCAAAGAAAAAATCAAGAGGCCACAAAAGCCCAAGCTAAAAAAGTCAAAAATCATGTGGATACCCAAGATGCTCATAAAAGAAATGCATCTCAAAGAAAAATCTCAATTGGCATCCATTCATGCTACTCAAAAAGCCTCATCCATCCATCCTTCATCCAAATCCCCATATAAGCATCCTTCATCCCCCCAATCCACTTTTAGTCCATATGCTTCTTATCCTAAATTTCCCATCCTCCATCTTCCAACTCTACTTTTAGTCCTTATCTTTCTCTTCCTCCATTTTCTCCTCAACCTCGCTCAAAACCATCTTTCCCACTACTTTATCACCTCTCAAGGTGTGTGCCAATGATGATCTTTCCATTTTCCTCATCCATTTACCCACAAGCCTTATGTCTTCACATCCATTATCTGTCAAACTCCCACCATCCATTCCACTTGTTCAATCCAATCCTTTTTCATCCATCCTACCAACATCTATGAGCCAAAAATAGCTGAAGAAAGTTAAAATCATTCCAGCTAAGTCCAAAGTCAAAAAGTCAAAAAATAATAATAATAAAGAAAAATGAAGCATCCACTGGTGAAAACTTGGCAATTCAAGTGCCTTGGACAAGTACCATGATGAAAACTTGGCAAACAAGCATCATGCATAATCCCGCCATCCCCAGCTTAGCCTATCACCCTCATGCTTTTGGTCATGTCTTGACATCCAACTCCATCTTCCAATCTATCCACCTATCCTCCACCCTCCATCTTCCATCTCACACCATCCACTTATCTCCTGCAGCTTCAGCCAACCATCCCCGCTATCATCCATCTCCCTAGCCCCTTCAGCTTTTTCCATCCTAGCTTCAATCCTATCACATCCATCATAAGACCTCCTTCCGCATGTTATCTTCTAATTGGGGGCACTATATTCCTTGGAGATCTTGTCTTTTCCATGCTCCCTTGTCATTGGTATCTAGCTCTAGGCTATCCTCATGCAAATCCAATGTCATCTCTTTATATCCATCATAATCCTAGCTATCTACCATCCTATCTAGTCATCTCATCCTGCTCCTCTAGCTATCCTTGGTCACAAAATCTCTCATCATCATTGGATGCATCCTTGCACATCCATATCTTATGCTATCAACTCATCCTTAGCTTCTGCATCTTGCACCAACTTGAGCCATCCCGCTATCCTCTCATCCTGAGCTTTTTATCCATCTGTATCATACCTATCATTGGTCTATTAGCTTGTACCATATCTTGATTAGCCCACTTGTAAATATCTTGGTCTGTCAACTTGTACATCCTCTTTAGCTTAGTACCATTGTATCTATCCAATTTTCGTGTCAGTTCCTCCTTGATCAGCATCTTGCACACATCGCACAACCCTTGGTTAGCTATTCCAATACATCCTTTAGCTAGATCTCCTATCACCAAAGTGTTATCCTTCTTAGTTCAGCTTGCCAGATGCATCACTCATCTAGATCCATCAGCTTAGGTGCTCTTCGATAGGTCCTTGTAGGATATAGCTTTCCTCATGTCTGATCTTGGTCCGTTAGTACCTCGTCCTACCCATCTCGTTGGCAAATGTTTCTCTTTTGGATTTTCACTTTCTTTTGATTTGGAATCTTCCCTTTTGGGTCTTGAAGTATCTTTTCCAAACAATCTTTTTGTTCCCTCCTCAAGGTTGCCACGATCTTCCATATCATGGTATGCTACGAATGGGGCACTCTGAGCGTACGATTTTGATCAAGTCTTTCGTTTGTTTCTTTCTTGCTTGTGGGTTACCCAGTGTCGGTTCCACACTGTTTCCTCCGAGTTTCATGTGTGATGCTGAGGCAATCCTTGTGTGTTTGTTTTGAGTCAGTTTGTCAGTCCTCTGGATGGTTGGTGACACGACCTTGATGTTCTTGGTAACCTTGGCAATTAACCAATAGTCCTATAGCAAATCTAGTGCTCAACTACATGGTGGTACTTCTCTTTGAAGTATCACCCCCGCTCAAAAATCTTCAATGGTTTTCCTTCATCTCCATTATCCCCCATCCATATCCAGCATCTGTCTCTCCTACCCCAACTTATGCATCAGTATCTCTTTGAATCACTCCTCACTCTTAGGTTTAGGGATCCACAATCCCAGTCTTAGGGATCCACCAATCTAAATCAATCCACCAAGCCTCATCTTTCGAGATCCACAATCCCAGTCCTAGGGATCTCCGAAACCCATCTTCCACCAATCTGACTCTTTGAAATCCTGTTGCATCAGCTTTATAATCCCCTCATCCATCTCCCCATCCTGGATTCCTTTTATAGCGCTCCGCTCCTTCATCCTCTGCAATCCCTGAGATCTTAAGCTTGCTTCCTCTTGTGCCTCTAATTCTCCTTTATCATTCTCCCATAGTGAGAGTTTGAGTTAACTAAACCTCTTCTCTTAAGCCAATCTGAGTCTTCTTGCTCATCTCGGATTCTTGTACTTTTCAAGAAGTCGTCGAGCCTCGCTTTCTCTCCCCACCGCCTTCTTGAGGGGGCATCTTGCAGTCCATTCTCTCCTCTTCTACTCTAGCCTTGGGCATCTTATTTTCTTATCTTTGATGCCATGCCACTTGCGGCATCACATCAAAGAGGGGCAAAATGTAGACACCTAAAAAATTTTAGAAAATAAAGTATTTTTATTTTATGAAAGATTCCTGATGACATCATCATTTATTAATTAATTAATTATTTAATTTATTTATTTATTTTTATGCCATTAAATCCCTTTATCTTAATTAAAAATATTTAATTAAGGAATCCCTCCCAAAAATGTTTAAATCTTATTTAAACATTATTTTCGTATTTTTTAATTATTTAATTAATAAATTGACCAAAAAACCCAAAATAAATATAAAAAAAAAATTTTGCCCAAAACTTGGCCAATTTTCTTAAGACCACTAACCTCTTCCAAAATCTTCTAATCCTTCTTTAATTTTAATTAAAGGCTAATCCCATCATTTCCTACCCCTAATCCCAACTCAAAATATTTAATTAAGATTAAATATTAATCCTCATGTTTATTAAAAAAAGTTTTAATAAATATCTCCTCAACCCAAAACCTTGAAATAAATAAAACTTTATTTATTTCCTAAAAATCTAATTTATCCTCATCCTAAGAAGTTCTAGACTCTTCTAGAAAGTCTTCATCCTCATCCTAGGAAATTCTAGACTATTCTAGAAAGTCTTTATCCTCATCCAAAGTCTAGACTCTTCTAGAAGATGTCTTTAAACCTAATCCTAATCCCCTCCTAACCTTGTCACATTCCCTAAACATGGGTTAAAACTTACTAACCCAAGCCAAAGTTAACAAATATCTCCTCCTTCACCCACCCTCATTAAATGCCATCCACTTGCCTATCCCTAAGCTAATCCTAAACCATCCTCATCCATCCTCTAATCATTTGCACAAGCCTAAGCAAGCTTAAAACCCTCCTAATCAAGCCCAAGTCGAAATTGCTCTCATCTCCCTCAAAATATCTCAACCATAAAACTTTATGAAGCCCACTAGGCCATAAATGACTCTTCCAAGCCCTTTTATTGCTCTTACAAGCCATTATGAGGGTCTTTATGAAGATTTTATCCCTTGAGCCTCCTTTGTTGACTCATCCTTCCCCTTTCCTCCATCCTCTCACCCTGTGACATGTGTCACTTCCTGATTGGCTGTAAGGAAGCACAATCCATGTGCTCTCCTCTCATGCAATCTAAGCCCTCCATGAGCTTTTTCCCATCCTTGCATCTTAGCCCTCAATCCCTCAAGCCTCTTGCTTATAAATATGATCCTTCCCCTTTGCAAAATAACACAATCCATGAAGTAAAGTCATAATGCCATTTTGAGAAGCTATTTTACATCAAAACCATACACTCACATCCAAATTCCAACTCCATTTGAAGCCCTTTTTGAAGCATAAGCTTGAGCATACATCCTATCTATTTAGACAAAGCCACTCAACAAGAGAGCTTCTCATTGAGAGAGTCCATTAATGGCTCATATTCTCAATTGAGAGTTCATCTTAGTCTATCTTGAAGTTTATGAATTTTGTTTAGTTTGTAGAAGCTTTATTTAAATTTGGTTTCTATTAGCATACTAACATTTCTCATATACAGAATTACCTTCAAATTTTAGGCCTATAGCATTCTATAATACTATTTATAAAATATACTCCAAAGCTTTGGCAAATAGACCTAAAAAATTATTCCCTAAAATTATTTCAGAAGAACAATTTGGGTTTGTCCCAGTTAGATCTATATTGGATGGAATTTCTATAATTTAGAAAACTATACATTCAGCTATCAATCACAAGGAAGCATGTATGTTTATGAAATTAGATATTCAAAAAGCTTATGATATATTTGACTAGAGATTCCTTTGTAAATGCTTAGAAGCTTTTGGTCTCTCTTGGTGATGGATAAACAATATCTTCAATTGCATCTCCACACCTAAGATTTCGTTGTTAATCAAAAACACCCCAGAAGGATTCCTTAACATATCTAGAGGAATTTGGCAAGGAGACCCCTTATCACCCTTCCTTTTTATCAATATGGCTAAAGCCTTTGGAAGGTGAATCCAAAAGGCCCAAGCAGATGCCAAAATTAAAGGGGTTATAGTGACAGAAAACATCTCTAATATTACACATCAACATTTTGTTGATGATACCATCCTCCCTAGTGTCAGCACCAAGGAATAAACTTTAGCCTTTAAACAATTGATTCACAACTATTCTGCAACATCTGGCCAAAAAATTAATGGAGAAAAGTCAAAAATTAAAAATTCCTAAATACAACAAACAAAATGGAAGACTATATATGTAATCAAATGGGTTATAAGAAAGGTATCTTCCCATGTAAATACCTAAGAATTCATTTAGAAAAAAGAGTGAGAAATAAAAAAAGATTGGATAATATACTTAATAAAATTGATAAAAAAATGGAATCATGGAAAGGCAAGTGGTTAACCAAGGTAGGTAGAGCAACTAAAATTAGATCTATTCTTTCTGCCATTCCTACCTACCAACTTTCTTGTCTACCTTTACCCATAAATATCAACAAAAAATTGGAAGGAAAACTCATAATTTATTTATTTTGGAGTGGTATAGAAGACAAGAAGAAAAGGCACTTATAAAATGAGATAAGATCTGCTGCCCGAAAGAGCAAGGGGGGCTATGAATTAAAATTTTTCAGTTGGCAAAATGAGGCATTGGGTGCAAAACTAGTATGGAGAATATATCAAGAAAGGGAAACAAATGGGCAAAAATTATTTATAACAAATATCTAAATCCTAATGATCCAACATCAATATTCAAAATTAGGAACCCGCCAGAAGGTTATGAAACTTGGAATTTCATGGTAAAATGTAGGCCCTTAATTAACAAACATTTAACCTAGGACCTAGGTAGAGGGGAAGAGGTGCTCTTTTGGAAAGATTCTTGGGATGGGAAACTGCCTCTCCTCAATTCAAACATTCCCCTACATGTCATAGATAAGCTTACAAGCTTATGGGGTTCAAAGGTATCTGATTATAAAACTTTTAACAAGATCAAAGGGGTAGATGCATGGGAATGGAAAATCCTAGAGACTGTAGACATCTCTCCTATAAACAAAGTAAATCTAGTAAATATTCTTGAGGAATCAATGGTTAACCATAAAGCTAGAGAAGACAAACTTATCTGGGGTACATCCAAAGATGGAAATACAAAGTAAAGTTAGGTTATCATATCATAATCAATTCAAATAGATGGGACAATCTTAAAATTCATCTAGATCTATGTTGGGATGTAGCCTATCTACCAAAGGTTGGCATCTTCTTATGGGCAGCCTCGAAACCAAATCTTAATTGCAGATAATTTTACAAAAATGGGTTTTGAAGGACTTTCCAAATGTTGTTTATGTAAAGAAAATTTTAAAACCTCTGAGCATCTCCTTTTTTAATGTTCATTCGCTCAAAAAGTATTGGCTTAAAAATAAGCTCGATTGTACCTCTCCTCTGTCTAAAGACCTCACTAATCATCTCAATGGTTGGCCAACTAAGAAAAAAAATAATATTTATGACAAAATGTGGAGTATTGCTCTAGCCATCCTATTGTGGGAAATTTGGAAAGAGAGAAATAAACATATTTTTAGCAACTTTGAATTAAGTATGACATCCCTATTTAATAAAATCAAAGCATTTGTAATAGAAGTAATGAATAGTTATCTTAGAAAATGATTAAATTAGAAGGATCCTTCTCTGAATGGGATGGAATTATAAAAAAGAAATGGAAACACCTTATCAATCCACCATTATTTATGAGAAAAAGGACCTTAAATCTAGGAAAGAATGCATATGGAAACCCCCCACACCCCCCCCCCCCCCCCCCCCCCCCGAAAGGGATGGGCAAAATTAAATTTTGATGGAGCATCTAGAGGGAATCCAGGGAAGGTTGGAGTAAAATGCATAATTAGATCAGATTCTAGCTAATGGCTTATCAAGAAAGCCAAACCCCTAGGAATCATCTCAAACAATATAACAGAATTAGAAGCTCTTCAATAAGGCCTACAACTAATCTTAAAAAAAAAACTCACAAGGTTAAGTCTAATAGATCAGCTTGAAGAAACTAGGTTTCAACATATTTATCATAAAGGCAATATAGAGGTGGATGAACTAGCTAACAAAGGAGTAGAGGGAGAAGATTTCACCTATCTTTTCTCTATGTCTTCCTAGTTCGACACTAGCTCCATAAAATTTTAGCCTACACTTCTTATACAAGATATATTATCTATACATGACAACTTTATAGGATTTTGGCACTCATTTGACTAATACATAGAATATGAGGCACATTATTAAATTTCAATGTAGAGTTTTGCAATATGGTAAATTAAGAATAGGTAGGAAACAAAATCATAAGTTTGTTGTTTGGTTTCGAAGAGCTTCCCAAGTTTGTTGTTTGGTTTCTAATTCTTCCTTTTCATATTTATTGTCACTTTTATTCTAGTTACTAATCTGCAATTGGAAGTTAGCCATGTTTTGTCATGCAAATGTTGATCAGATCTCTACTCATAAGCAGGTCTTTCAATTCTTTGAGCCTGTTCTCTAATCCTTCCCTGAGCATTATGTTCCCCTTGCTAAGAATGTATCTTTGTCTTATATTGATTCATCAAATTTGTATAAATATGTAACAAAGAACTTATATATATTGGGGTATGCCCCTTTTGAAATGTATAATATAGGACTTCGGTCTCGAGCAAGACTGGAGGTTTTCTTACTTCGTTCTTTCCTACCAGTGCCCGTTTGAATAGAGAATTCTATAAACTCAATTTTATTTATCTAATATAATACAAGGTTTCAGCCATTTACTGATCAAAAATAAAATTAAAATAAAGTTAACTTAATAGCATTATTTAAATGCCAGTAAATTTTAAATCTTTATTAATTAAATAATAATACTATACAATATTTAAAGTTTAATATTTAATATTTAATATTTAAATCCTTTCAATTAGTTTTTTAAATCAGTTTTTTTATTTAAAACTTTTAACTTAACTAAATTTCCATATAAATCCAATAATTTCAATAATGAAAAATTATCCTATTTTTAACATTTTTCCATTTTAAAATTAAATAGCATTTAATAATTCAATATCAACGATCCATCCAAGAATCATTAATAAGTATTCTATCAGGAAAATCACAAAGTCAAACCACATGAACTACACAAATAAATCAACCAAAGTGAAAATCAAACTACACAAGCACATAAATACTCATGAGTTTAAAGAGGGTAGACAATCTGTTATGAGTCCTCCTTGTAGGACAAGTATTTAGGCTATGTCTAGGATTGGACTTGATCATTATCTTTCCATTCTCACCATTTGAGTATTGTAATAGGGTGTTTTGCTTCACAATAGGTGTGTGATAATCATGCTCAAGGCCTTACTTAGGAATAGTATATTCAATGGAAAGATTATTCTCCCCACCATGAGGTGCATTTAATTTGTCAACCCAAGGACGTATACTTGAAATGGTCAACATGGTATGTACACTAAGTTTCTTAAAGAGTCATTATGCTTATGCTGCAGGAAAGTAAAATGTAAAGAAAGAACCTACACTAGTACTGCAGGAAATTAACACACTTAACTCTTCACGGAAATGAATGTTGGAAATGCAATTAAATGCTAACTTATATTCCAACTCAGACCATCCAATATAACTATTCTCGCAAATGTTGCAGGAACACTCATAGTATGATGTTGTAGGAAGAAACTTACAACTTCTACTTGAAATACTAGAAATGTTTGAAGTAAATCTACACTACTCTAGTATAATCCACCTCCCAAGTGGGCCCCCTTGGTCGGCTTCTGCTAATCTACTAACATAGAATGTAAACCAAGAATTATTTCATTATATTCCAAAATTCCTTACATAAGAACAATACATAATATTGTAAAATAATTCACTATGAGAGTCAACAGTTTCTTTTCATAAACTTTCTTCCAACCTTCAAAAACTATCGAACCAATCCCTATAAATAGAGGATCGACACTTATTCTAAAATAGGAAAGAAAACAAACTAACTACAAATCTACCAGAGAAAAAGAAGTAACAGTTCACAGTACAAAAAATAAAGTCTGGATAACCAATTCGACACAATAGTAAATGCAAAGGGAATATAACAACTTTTCATCCCTTCATTCCTACAATAATAGCTCCTCCTTTGTAGTGGTCATGTCTCCTGATACCATTATGGTTCTTCCACCGCGACTGGACTTTAATGTTCCTCCTTTGAATGTTGTCGACCATCTCTAGCTTCTTCCCTATTAGGTTAGTTATGATGCAGAAATATTTGTAAATAATCATAATCAAATCAAATCCAAATATTAGAACACACATTTTGATGGTTATATGAAATATTGCATTATATGTATAATATTGGCAAAATATGACATATTATCTACCCATAGGTTAACGGTTCTATCTAGACTTAATCATAAGTTCAACTAAACATAAGTTCATAAATATCTTGGTAGTGTTAAAATAGAGTATTTAAAATTATCATAAAATAGAGGCAATAATTAGCCTCATCATCTGCCCCCTAGCAATTTTGATGCTTGTCCTCAAGCATTGCATCTTCTACTCATTGATCAGAAATCTCCAACTTCAGTCCTCCCTCTCCTACTACTTTTGAAGGTGTAGTAGAATCCTTGTGTTCTCTCCCAAACTTCCCTTCTATGGTCCTCCTACAACCTATCAAGTCATTCAGAATTGATATCATACAAGGGCCACATGAGCATTGCTGGTTGCATTATTAGTGGGCACCACAGTTTTGATCTAGTCTGCCTTCCCAACTGTATGTATTTTGGAGCTTGGTGAAGGGTTGCCTCTAAGTTGACAGGGTTTTTTGGCTCCAATCTTTTGAGTCCTTTAGGTAGTCTCCCCCATCTACTTCTAACACCAACCATTGCTCTCTAAAAGGTAAAGTAAGGTAGGTTATCATATTCTGCATATGCCTTTGTCCTGGCCTCAAAGACTCATTTTCTTATCTCCTTGTGCTTATCCCCATAGGTCATTCTAAACCAATCCCTAAGGATTTCTTCTGGTTTATCACTTTCAGCTTTTAATGATAGGGGTTCTATTCTTTCCTCATCTTTGTAATTGCTCAATTTTCTATCATAAATAGCTTCATTGTGCATCCAAGACAATAGGGCCCTTAGATGTATATCTGCTATGTAAGGTAAAGGATTCCATTGAGTTTCTACAAAGATAATGAAATTGTGCACATACAATTCATAAAGTAAATTTTGTTATCAGGATGGAAGAGTTTGGTATAAACCATAGAATTCCTGAGCTAGCTTGAATTTTGCATTTATGTCTTTGAGGGTCAGCATAAGTTGGAATAAAAGAAATTGTTCTTTTAAACAAATAGCATAGTGTACACTCAAAAGTGTCCCACTCTAAACCCTTCTATCCAAATAATTCCATGAGTTTGGAATGCTTGGATGCTGGCTTAAAGCTCCCTATCCACGGAGTACAAGAGAGTGTATTTCAAGTTCAAGGGCTCTCAGTTGAGCCTTCAAAATACTCTTCTTGCTAGTAAACCATGCAATGGGAGGTTCCAAAGACAAGATGCAAGAATGCAAATGTCCCAAGGAGTTCCTCAAGAATGCAATGCAAATGAAGATTAAGCTAGAATGAGATGCAAAGTGTAGCTATGCTAAGCATGTATGAGAGTGTTACAATACCGTTATTTAAACTATGTGAGATAGAACATTACAAGAAAATAACTAAACTAGCATGTAAGTATGAATCTAAACTAGTGTGCAATGGTAATGAGAGAATGAGACAAGAAATGAGAAGTTCTCCACAAAGCTCCAAAGAAACCTGTTAGAAAACCTATAGCATAACAATATTCAAAAGATGGATGGATCCTTTGAGGGGGAAAGCTCTCTCCCTTTTAAATTCGTACGGATGGTAGAGATCAAGATGAAGATGGTGGATGATCAACGGTGGAATTTGAAAAGAGGAGTGATCCATGTGCACACACAAGTCGACCAATAGAATATAAGTTGACTTGTCATATAAGACAAAAGTCACAAAGCCTTTTCTTTTAATTGCAAAATAGAAAAAGGACTTTATGTATACACTTTAAGTGGGTTACAAGAATGGAGTCTTTTATTTAATTAAAAGGGGACATATTCTTTTAATCAAATAATGAACTTAGGATAGCATAGTCAAACTATAGGTTATAATCAAATAAATTGATTATTAGCAATTTGGTCTAGGTAAATGATTAAATTAATTTAGCCAAAATGTTGAGAAGGGGGCTAATAGTCTAGATGACCATTTTTAGGTGATTACACATAGAACCTAGGTGGTGGTTTGCAAGCAATTATTTGATCACTCAATTTGAGGGAATGATCCATCTTCTATTTATATTTTTCCAATTGCTCTCTCAATTCTGCAAATTCACCTTGATATGCTATGACTTCTTCATCTCCTTTTTCTCCTCTTTCCATAGGGTTGCTATCAACACATGTTTATTATACAACCGAAAAAGAAGCATTTGTAGGATAATTGGTTCACTTTCTTCCTCATAGTTATTTTTCTTCCTCTATTCTCTCCATGATTGTTCTTAGAAATTTGTAAACCATGTTCACTTATAGGGAACTAGGCCATTTTTTTGAATAAGTTAACTAATGCATTATTAGGGCTTTTTCATCTTTATAGCGTGGAGTATCTCGTTGGCCTACTGGGGAATTATTTTAGCTTTCATTCACCTCAACCCTACATTCCTCATCAAGATTTTGAGGAATGTTTGGACTTTCAAGTTGATTGGTGGAATCATCCAGGACAACTTGTAATGGGGATTCCTCATTAGATGGTTAGGGTGAAGTAGACTGAGTTTCTACTGAGACTTTAGAAGTTTGTCCTTTCATTCTAGGGCTTCTTCACACAGGGGTCTCCTTAAGCACCATGACCTTCTTCCTACTACCTCTTTTTGGTGTCTTTGCTGCAAGAGTGATTGTTGCAGGACCTGACTTTGTTTTCTTTTTCTTTGAGACTGTAGGGTTTTGTTTTTCTGCTACTAGAGCTGAGGTTTCTTCTTGTAATTTTTGTTTTCTCTTTGCTTGGGCAGAGGTAGGTACATTTCTCTTTTGAGCAGGTAAAGGCACATTTTATTGTACATTTCTAGTTTCAACACCTTGGGTGCTTTGCTCAATAGTGGTGTCAATGGGATTGCATTTTCTTTGTTGGGTTGTTCATTAAGGGTAGCCTAAGGTTGCAAGGTTTAACACTAGACAAATTATGCCCATGACATGGAAGAGGTATCCCTAAGAGATCTCTTTATGAGCAATTTGATTAGGGCATGGTGAGTAACATATTTGTCCTTCCCTTTCTAGGTTTCCTCAATACCAATGCATAACATATTGTACAAGAAATTGGGAACATTCATTGGAGAATTATGTCTTACATAACTTAGCAACTTAAAATGATGTGCATGCAAATATGAAAATCTTCCTTCATAGGTAAAATACCTAATAATATGTATGACCAACTCATTGTATGGTGATAGAAGAGATGTTATTTTGCAACCCTACTTGGTTATATCCAATGGAGGGTTGGTATGAAAAACTAGGCCCTAGCTGACCTTGCATAGGGTAGTGTTCTCCCACTATTGCTAACCCGATTACTTTTTCGATTTGCTCTTCTGTGGTAACAACTGTCTATCCCCATATTTTTGATTCACCTTCCTCAAATGTACATATAAATTTAGTGGCTACTTCATCATCAAACTCTGTTAGTTTTTTAAAATACCCTAACTAGCCACATGCATTAAATCTTCTCACTACCTCTACATCTGAAAGTAAAACACTATGCTCCACCGGTTCTTGTCGGTACAATTGTCCTCCCATTTGTGCTTGCCAATTTCAATCTCTACTCTGCTTGCACTATTACCTTCTTCCCTTCTATAAATTCAAGCTTTCTTTTGTTTTTGAAAATCACAAACCCTTTTCACATTTCACATTCTTTTCTGCTAATTTTCGTCATGAACAATATATCATGAGCAATAATAATGTGGTTTTAATGAAAATAAATCATAGATATGTGAGAATCATCCCAAAATTGAATTTGGGTCACATTATAGCCTAACAGTGAGGAATTGTTTGGGAATAAGGGTACGACACATGACACTTGCATACTATGACAACTGGGTTTTAATCAATCAAAGAGAATGTACAGATTTGAGGATCTTTAATAAATAAATAGAAATGTCATTGGGAATTAGTAACCTTCCCTTCCCCCTATGAAACATGGACAAGTGTCCTCACTTGTCATAATTGGTGCGAGGTATGGAATTGGCATAACGTCACAATAATATATTTAATGCAATAATAGATATAACCAATGAAATCTATGTACTATAAATGAATAAAATTTTGAAAATGTTATACCTACTAATTTATCATTGCACATGCCAAAAGCTGGCGATAGTTGAAGGTCAACAACGACAACATATGTCAATGAACTCATCGCGTTATTGAAAGCATTGTAAAATGATGACATGGAAGATGGGTGGGTGGTAGAGAAAGAAATGAGATGAGTTGAAAAAGAAGAAATTAGAAAGTGAATGAAGAATGAAGAATTTGAACTTTATGTGGACATAAAGTGTTTATTATGGGCATGCTTGAAGGAGTTGTTATTGAAGAGTTGTGGGCAGGAGGTCAACACCTTCTACTATAGGAAGTGTGTCAGCTGGGAAACTATGTAGTTGGAACTACTACAGGAACTCATCTTTGGTCTATGGTTTATGATAGAGGCACAACCTATGGTCATTTACAAGCAATTTGAAGTGGACTAGATCAATGGTTTTGAGTTGGACTACTCCATCATAAAATACATACTAAATTTCATAAGGCCCTAGCCATCGAGTCTACAACTTCCCTGTATTCTCTTTGAAATGAGAATCATATAGGAGGGTCCAATCTCCCACTTGGAATTGTTTATTACTGATATGCATATCATGCCACTTCTTTCATTGCTATTGAATGATCTCCTTTCTTTCTAATGCTATCTTTCACATTTCATCCAATGAGTTCAAGTGGAGAAGTCTCTCTTGTTGTGTTGTAGAAAGACTGATGTTCAATTCCAAAGCAGTGCGTAGGGTTTTATGTTCAAATTCAATAGGCAACATTGTTGCTTTTCCATACACAAGTTCAAATGGAGTAAATCCATTAGTTGTCTTCCATGTAGTTTGGTATGCCCATACAGCTTCAGTTCATCTGTTGCTCCAATCCTTCCTGTATATGTGCACTTTCTTAGTCAAAATGGCTTCAATTTCTCTATTGGTGACCTATGCTTTCCCATTTGCCTGAGGGTGATAAGGACTAGATTTTTAGTGCCTTATGTTGTATTCTTTCATAACTTTAGTGATCAAGTTTGACGTCAATTGAGTGCCTTGATCTGTGACAAGTTCTCTGGGAACTCCATAGCATGTGAATATTTCTTCATATAAGAATTTAGCTACTCTCTCATCTCTTGCATTTTTCATTGCCCTGACTTCCACCCATTTAGTTAAATAATTCGTGCATATTAAGACGTAGTATTTACCATTTGATGGTGGGTCAATTGGACCTATAAAGTCCATACCCCACTAAGCAAAGGGTGTTACAATAATCTATGGATTGAGTGGCATCTCAGTTGACTTGGTTGGTCGGCCTATCCTCTGGCATTTGTCACACTTGGTGGTATAATTTGCTACATCCTTATGTAATGTTGGCCAATAATATCTAGTAGTAAATACCTTTAGTGCTATTCTCTTTCCTCCAAAATGGCCTCCACATGGTTCATCGTGACAGGCATGCAGTATGTCATATATCTCATCCTCTCTGACACATCTCCTCATGACCTGATTTGGTCTAGTATAGAAGAGATTGTTATCTGTCCATGAATAATGAAAACTTTTCTCTGCTAACTTCCTTTTGTCCTTGTGAGAGAAGTGTGGGGGCATTCTATTTGTAGCCAGATAGTTTGCTATGTCTACATACCATGGTGTATGAGTTGCTATGTGGAACAAGTGCTCATCTAGGAAGGTATCGTCAATTGGAGTTGAATCTTCATCAACAATGTGTAGTTTGGACAAATAATAAAAAACTATGTTGGAATTGCCTAGCTTATCAATAATGATAACATCAAACTCCTACAACAACAAGAGCCATCTTTCCAATCTACCCATTATGACAGGTTTTTTCATTAAGTACCTTAAAGCTAAGTGGTTAGTATGAACAAAAATAGGATATCCAGTTACATAATGTCTAAATTTGTTCAATGCATAGACTACAGCTAAAAGTTCTTTTTCAATTACTATGTAATTTAGTTCAAGACCATGAAGGCTTTTACTAATATAGTAGATGGCATTTTCAAGATTATCAGGCTTTTGTCCTAATACAACACCTACAACATAGTCTGATGCATCAGTATGGATATGAAATGGAAATGACCAATTAGGTCCCTTTAAAAATGGTGCCATAGTGAGGAGTTTCTTAAGTTGCAAGAAGGCTTCATGATATGTGGGTGTCCAATTGAATTCAGCTTCTTTAGTCAATAGTGTATACAAGGGACTACCTATTTTACTAAAATCTTTAATGAAACACCTATAATAGCTAGCATGACCTAAAAAAGATCTTACATCCTTTGGTTTTGTAGGTATGGGTAATGTTATAATTACTTCTATCTTAGCCGGATCCACTTGTATTCTTGTAACTGATATAAAATGGTCAAGCACCACTCCTTCCTGAATGAGCATGAAACATTTTTCACTATTGAGTGATAGATTATGTTCCTTGCATCGGACAAGAACCTTTTCCAGATTCATCAAGGCATCCTCAAAGGTGACTCCAAACACTATGAAATCATCCATGTATATTTCTATGCAGTCATGCGATATATTAGCAAAAATGTTAATCACAACTCTTTGAAATGTCATAGGGGCATTACATAGGCCAAATGGCAAGATAAAATATGCAAAAGTACCCCATAGGCATGTAAATGTGGTTTTATCTTGATCTTCAGGAGCTATACTTATCTGATTATAACCATTGTACCATCTAGGAAAGAAAAATATTTCTTACCAGCTAGAGTGTCCAAAACTTGATCAATGAAGGGTAAAGGAAAGTGATCCTTCTTGGTTGCCTTATTCAATTCTCTGTAATCTACAAAAATCCTTCATTTCCCTCCCTTTTTAGGCACTATGACCAGAGGTGAGACCCATCTACTATCAAATATAGGGTATATAAAACTAGCAACAAACAACTTTTGCAGTTCAGTTTTAACTATTTTTTCGAGTGCTAAACTAATCCTTCTCTAGGGTTGATGGAGTGGTAGGCACCCTTCATTGATATATATTCTATGATTGCATAATGTAGGACTTAACCCTTTCATATCCCCATAATCCCATGCAAAAACCTTTTCATATTTTTGAAGAGGTTCTATTAACTGTTTCATCTATTTGGGAGGCAGTTTGTGATTGACATGGAGATTATGACCTTTTGACAACTCAACAGTAGTTGTGAGATGAACCATAGTAGCTTCAAAGATTGGACTTATATCTAGTTCACATGGTAAAAGCTGATGAATAATATCTAGTTCCTTAGGAAAAAAATAATTCTCACTAAATTCCTCATATGTAGTTAATTCCAATACAGAACTGTTAGATACATCTTTTTCTACCACACATGTATTATTAAGAATACTTTGAATTACTGAATCTTCTTCCTACATCTTCAGAAAAGACTGTCTATGTAACATCATAAGTTGTGCTATAGAGTTTGACTCTTTTTCTCCATCCCCTAAATTTGGCCATATAGATGTACTTAAATCTGGTTGTGGTTGTGTTGGAGGATACATATGAAATTTCTTTGTTGCCTGTCCATCTGATATGGTCATACTCTTTAACCTACAACTTATATTTGCATCAGTTGTAGCTAAACATGGTCATCCTAAAATGACAGGGTAACTAGATAAATTGACTTTTGGGGACAGAATCATGAAATTTGTTGGGTACTCTAGAGAGTCTAGGGTTACTACTGTGTCTTCTATCATCCCATTAGGAGTGACAATAGAACCATCTGCAAGCTGCAAAATTGTTGGGGTAGCTCTTAACCCTTCTATACTAAACTTTTTCATAGTATCCTTAGTCATAATATTTATAGCAGCACCAAGATCAATCAAAGCATTTTTAATAGACTGACCATTTATAATCATATTCACAACTGGACTTCTAGATTAGAGTATTTAGGAATAATCAATTTTCCTAACATAATTTTAGCCAATTGTCCTACAACATGGACTGTAGTCGAGTCCTTTTTCTTTCTCCCAGGCTTTTTTAGATAGGCTTCTGTAATGGCTTTGTTATAAATAGGAACATCTTTAATGGCTTGGAATAAAGAAATTTGAACATGGATGTTCTTTAGCTAATCGATGATGTCAAAGGATTGTTCCTCTGTTTGTGCTAGTTTACTTTTACGAGCTTTTGTGGAAAAGGAGGTTCAACTACTATTTGAGTTTGAGTTGAGCTAGTTACATTGGTTGGGTCAACCTCTTGTGGCTAAGAAGTTGTGAGTTTTGATGCTGCAGGAGTATCTGGTATTTCAGTTATGAGAAGCAGTTTAGGCACTGGTAGGGTTGTACCAGATCTCAAATGTATATCTACAACATTTAGAGCATAAGCATGGTATTGCTAACCATCAACAAAATACATGGGTTGTTGTGGTTGTTGGTTATTTGGATTTAGCTGAGGTTGTGCAAGCAACCAAGTTTGCTTTTGAGGTCCATTTTTTGCAAGTGGTGGCATTAGTGCAGGTTATTGGACTGGAGGTGATAATTGTGGATTACCAGCATTTTGGTTAGGCCATTGTTGAGCTCCTCTCCATTGGTTTGTAGACTACCAATTCCCTTGGGGTGGTTATCATTGGTTCTGTTGATTTTGCAATTGATTATTTTGCTGGTTAGACCACTAGTTGTTTTGTTGGTTTGGCCAGGAAGGTTGGGAATTCTAAGGCCATTGAGGTTGTTGTGGATTATTTTGCCAAGCATTATTCCAATTAGGCTGACTATATTATGGAGGACCTTGGTTACTACGGTTTTTCCATTGATTATCATATAGATTTGAATTTTGTAAAGGTTCTTGAGGCATACCTTGACGTAAGGCCCATGGTTAGCATTAAGCAACAAAGAATACTTGCTCATCCTCTCCTTCTATCTTGATGTACTCAGTTGGAAGATGTTGGTTCTCCACGCTAGCAACTAATTTGCACTGACAATCTTTCTTCTACTTATGACAATGTGGATAGTACTCAACTAATTGTGCCTCAACCTCTACATGCTTCTTCTTTGCAATCATTATGTCGAGATGTGTGGCGACATCATTTATGATTTCGTGCTTAAAATCTAAGAGTAGATTAGATATCTCGAGCTTTGAAATACCCTGACTGATTCCTTCAGTGGCTATGGTTCGATATCCTCTGCCTTTCTTGATTGTTCACCTTGAGTAGTTAAGACAGATTTTCTTGAGGTCATCCCAAGAAGATTGATATAGATCACCACCAACCATTAGGTCTAGTGCTTCTAGATAATTATCATTCACCCCTCTCAAGAAGACTAGTTTCTATGAATCCTCTATTAGTACATGTTGGGGGTTCTTCTATAGTGTATACAAGAAATGTGAAACATAGTCTTCCAATGTTCCATCCTCCTTTTGTGATATTCTAAAGATATAACCTCCTCCTGGGTCATTTGCCTTTAAATACTCTTTACATTTCTCCAGAAACAAAGTTTTCATTTCATCCCAAGTACCTATTGCATTGGCTCCTAAACCCATGAACCATCGTAAAGTTGATTCTTTTAGTGTTGTTGGAAGCAACTTGAGCTTATGGGCATTAGTGTTAAAGTCAAAACTATGACAAAGTATGTCAAAATCAAACAAGAAAGTATTAGGATCTTTAGTTGCAAGGCCATGGAACTTTGAAAGAGTAGCTGCAGGTATATTTTTTAGATTAGCATTGGTTATGAGACTTGGGAGAGAAAATGGAAAAGTAGGTTGTGTCATTACAGGAGGTATTTGATTATGTGGTTGCTTCTGAAAAGGAACATTAGGTACTAGATTGTTAACAACAGGTGGATATGGAGCAGAACTACCAAGAAAGCTGGCCAAAATTTCAGCAAAAGGTTGAAGACCACTTGTGTCCAAGGGTTGTGCTCTAGAGGAAGATTCTGTAGGAAAAACAGGGCTTGTATCCTCAAAAGGCAACTCAACTTCTTCTTCAATTTCTTCGTTCAAATTAACAGACTCCCGTGGAAGAAATCTACCATATTCATCTCGTTGTCTTCCTCTTCGATGCATGCAATTGAATTCTTCACACTTGTGAATAGACTTTTAGGATTGCAATTTTCTAAAAAAACTTAACTAAAAAAAACTATGACCCAAAAAGATGTTCCCAGCTTGACACCATCCCTGACAACAATGCCAAAAATGTTCCGCCTCATAATAGGTATGTGATAACCATGCCCAAGGCCTTAGTTAGGAATAGCATATTCAATTTAAGGATTATTCTCCCCACCATGAGGTGCATTTAATTTGTTGATCTAGGTACATATACTTGAAATGGTCGGCATGGTATGTGCACTAGGTTTCTTAAAGAGTCATTATGCTTATGCTGCGAGAAAGTAAAATGGAAAGAAAGAACCTACACTAGTGCTGCAAGAAATTAACACACTTAACTCTTCACTGAGATGAATGCTAGAAATGCAATAAAATGCTAACTTATATTCCAACTCAGACCATCTACTATAACTATTCTCGCAAATGCTGCAGGAACACTCACAGAGTATGATGCTATAGGAAGAAACTTACAACTTCTACTTGAAATACTAGAAATGTTGGAAGTAAATCTACACTACTCTAGTCTAATCCACCTCCCAAGTGGGCCCCCTTGGTTGGCTTCTGCTAATCTACTAACACAAAATGTAAACCAAGAATTATTTCATTATATTCCAAAATTCCTTACATAAAACTGTAAAACAATTCACTACAAGAGTCAATAGTTTATTCTCATAAACTTTCTTCCAACCTTCAAAAACTATCAATCCAATCCCTATAAATAGAGGATCGACACTTGTCTAAACTAGGAAAGAAAACAAACTGACTACAAATCTACCAGAGAAAAGGAAGGAAATATAATAGTTTGTGGTACAAACAATAAAGTTTGGATAACCAATTTGACACAATAGTAAACACAGAGGGAATATAGCAACTTTTCATCCCTGCATTCCTAGAATAATAGCTTCTCCTTTGTAGCAACTGTGTCTTTTGATACTGTTATGGTTCTTCCACTGCAACTGGACTTTAATGTTCCTCTTTTGAATGTTGTCTACCATCTCCAGCTTCTTCCCTATCAGGTTAGTTATGATGTAGAAATATTTGCAAACAAGCACAATCAAATTACATTTAAATATTAGAACACACATTTTGATGGTTATATGAAATATTACATTATATGTATAATATTGACAAAATATGACATACTATCTACCCATATGTTAACGATTCTATCTAAGACTTAATCATAAGTTCAACTAAACATAAGTACACAAATGTCTTGGTAGTGTTAAAACAGAGTATTTAAAATTATCATAAAATAGAGGCAATAATTAGCCTCATCATAGGGCATGCTCATCCACATAAAAGATGAGCATGTACATGTACACAAATATATCTAAACTAAACATGCAACGATAGGGAGTGGTACATCATGTAGTTCCCAACTAGCAGGTGACTATGACTCCCTCCCTTAACCACATCATACATGTTAAATCTAAAGCTAAAATAGACATGTGCACCATACACATGCAAGTATGGGGTAAGTATCATAGTAAATCATAAGTCAAACATAGAATGCTCATATATAACAATGCATCATTACGAATATAAAATAATCATCACTAAAAAATAATCTAACATTGTTATGAAAGAATCACATTTATTAACTACGAATCATGTGAAACATCATTAACACATAAGTAGTCATAATTGTTAACAACACGTGAAATATAATCGACTAATTAATCATTAGTGATATATTTGTAATACAAGTCGTGAAATAATATCATATTACTGTAAATCAAATATCTCTAAAATTAACCAACGCATGAAATAAACCTAAAAGAGTTTGGCAATCATAATAGAAAAGAAAACTACGGGTGCACATTGCAATATTTTTCTTTCATTTTCCTATACTTCCAAATCTATTTGCATCTTAGAATGCCTTTGTATTGTTTTGCATTTACAAGTTTCTCACCTATGCTACCTATGTATTCAAGAGTATCTATCATAATAGGGTCCCAAGCTCCTGTTAGAATTTCTAAAGTTTACCTACAATTTGATTCCAACTTTACTGATGTAGAAGGTTTACCATTTGGCCTATCATTTGAGTTGGAATATTCTAGTTAAAATCCTACACCTTCCCCAATATTTGAATGAAAAATATTGTTTTCGATGGTGAAAAGGGAACTCCTCATACTAGGTCCACGTTATGCAACCAATAGTTTTTTTTTTTGTTTGTCTCAACAAGGTTGAACCCTATAATGTTTAAAATATTTTTATTATTATTGGTTTTGTTTTCATGCATGCTTTTTCAATTGGTAGAGATTGTAGTATTATATGTGGCTTGACTTTAAAAGTGTAAACAAAACAAATGTGAGGAATAGAAAAAAGATAGGCAAAAACATTAATAGCCCACCTTGCCACTATTTAGGGTCAACAAAAGCACCAAAATTGTAATTGGCACCCTAGAAATACCCAAGAACTAAACCAATTGCTGAAAGAGATTGTAATGTCTTTGCATAGATTTAAACCACATAAAAGGAATTCATGCAAACTAAAAATTGAACTACTACTGAAATAATATTAATTCTCAAACCAATAAAATTAAATACATAGCAACTCACTAATTACTCCAGCATCATCAAATACATAACAAATTGTTCAACTCACTAATTACACCCAATCTGCCTGTAGCTGGAAATGCATCCAAGCTGCCTATTAATGAGTTGATAGCAATGAATTCCAAAGGCCAAACCCCAAGGGAATGACATCTAGAATGTCACAAAAGAGGATGAATGTCCTCCAATGCCAAGAACAGAACTGTACATCCAAGTTCCTATCAAATGCAATTCACCATCATCTAATACAATAATCTGATGCTAAACAATGAAGCTCCTACCTTTATTTATACTTTCCCAATCAACAATAGCCCTAATCTTTTCAGGATCTACCCAAACTCCATCTACGCTAATGATATGCCCAAGATATAGTAGCTCAGTCATTCCAAACTCGCACTTAGATTCCTTGGCATATAGTGACTCTTTCTCCAAAGTGGACAACACCATCTCAAGATGTTGTAAATGCTCCTCCCAAGTCTTACTAAAGACTAAAATGTCATCAAAGAAAATCAAGACAAATCTCCTAAGCTGCTCCCTAAATACTTGATTCATGTAACTCTGGAACGTAGCAGAGCCATTGGTTAGCCCAAAAGGCATAACCAAAAACTCGAAGTGGCCATAGTGACAACAAAAAATTGTCTTCTCAATGTCCTCCTCCCTCATCCTGATCTGATGATACCCTGACCATAGATCAATCTTTGTAAAAATTCATGCACCATGTAACTCATCAATCAACTCATCTATTCATGGCATGGGATATTTGTTCTTAATGGTCTTCTTATTTAATGCCCTGTAATTGATGCACATGCACATTGTTCCATCCTTCTTCTTTACCAACACTACTGCTTAAGCGAAGGGGCTCTTACTAGGCCTGATATGCCCCATCTCCAACAACTCCTTAATTGCCTTCTCTATCTCATCCTTGTATTTCTTAGGATGGTAATAGGGAGTAATCATAACTGGTTTGGCTTCCTCCTTGAATTCAATAACATGCTCTGTCCCCCTGTCAAGAGGAACCCCTTGCAGAATCTCACCAAATACCTTAGTGTGCCTGTCAAGTATCTCCTGGATATCTGGTGGATGACTCTTCACTTGTGGCTCCCGTGAAGCTTGCATAGTCAAACATTTTGCTGCCCACTCTATATCATTATGTTGAAAAAGTCTCTGCATTCTCCTCTGGGAGACTACTCTGCAACTCCCATATGAAAGTCCTCTAAATACAACAGTTCTTCATGCTGAAACCTAATCTCCAATTTTGCTAGGTTGAGTGTGAAGTCGACTAGTGAGACCATCCATGTCATGCCGAGGATGACATCATATTCTCCCATATCTACTGCATAGAACTCATCCTCCAACTCATAGCCATCTCCAAACTTGATGTGAAGATTAGATATCTTTCGAGTGCATAATAGTTTGTCACCATTAGCTACCATGACTCTAAACTTGGCATGCTCCTCGATTTGTAGGCCTCTCTTGGCTACTAATTATGCATCTATGAAATTATGTGTGGCCCCAATGTCAATGAGTGAGATCACTTTCTACCCCTGGATAGTACCCCTGACCTTAAATGTGATTGCCTTCTGAGCCCTCGTTAATTGTGCCAATGACTTCTCATCCTTAGGAATTATTCTCTCATCTGTAGTGTTATTCTCATCTGAATTAGAGTGCTAATCCTCCCTCTTTGACTGTGACTCCTCTGTTGAGAAATACTCCATTTGATTTGCCTTAGCCTTGAGAGGACACTTATGAGATAAATCCCAAGGCTCTCTGAAATTAAAACATAACTTCTTCTTTCTCAAATCATTCAGGGTGTCATTATCCAACTTATCTCTTTTTGGCTGAGCATCCTTGTGAAAAGATTTTTTATCCTTCTCCTTGTCCTTTTTCACATAAGAATCCCTGTGCTGAAATCTGCTTCTAAATGAAACATAGCTAGGTCATGCCCCTTGACCTAACCTCACAAGGGATTTGAGAGTCCATCCATAAACAACACTACTAACCTCCTCTCTGAAATATCTGTGACCAACACAACTAACCTCTGAAATTCATTGATATACATCTCAATTGATCCCCATTGCTTGAGTTGTGCCAACTCCTTAAACTGTAATTCAGGGTCCCTAGTATTAAATCTCTCTATGAGCTTCTCAGTGAACTCCTCGTAAGATGTGATCTGATTATGTCCCAAGGTTACCATGCCATGGTGGCACCACTCATGCGCCGGTCCATCCAAGTGAATAGTTGCATACTTTATAGCCTCCTCCTTAGGCATATGATTCAACTGCAAGTATGTATCTATCTTCTGCACCCAAGCTCGTATGGTCATCTTCCCTAAAGCATCATAATAAGGTAAAGAAAGTTTCCCAACTTTCTTTCTCAGCTCAAGGTTTTGACTTCTTCCTCCTGATCTGGGCATGTGTCTTATCCTCAAATCCATATAATCTCTGAGGGAAATATCCGCTTGAAACTCTAGTCCACTAGCCTCCCAATCCCTCTTGAACTGATCCTGTAACTCCGTAATCTATGGTTCATTAACTGGTTGAACTGGATCTCTAGGTGGGAAGGTGGGTAGAAGAGGTCTTGAGCTTGTTGTTCGAGCTGGGTGTGTAACGTGTCTAAAGTTATCAACCTCATTCCCATTGTTGCCATGTCCATTATTAATGTTATTCTCAAGTGCATTATTGTTGCATTGACCTCCATTATATCATTGCCCCTATTGTTGTCATTTCCCCCATTGTTATTATTTCCACTGTTGGCATCACCTGGATTAATATGGATGCCCATCTATCTAGCCATGAGCTACAACATCATATCCATTCGCCTATTCTGCTCCTGTTGCATACGCTGCCCCTCCTCTAATGTACCCAGTAACCTGAACATTACATTTTCCTGATCTGGACCAGTATTCCTGCCTCCGTCTAATCTTGTATTCTTGTCATCTTGGTCACCCATACTATTATCTCGTTCAAAGAATATCTCTTCTATGTCTGTATGACTGGATTGTATGTCCCTGTGCACAGATGAACTAGCCTCTTCGCTCTGCAAGTTTGAATTCCTACATTGTCTTGCTCTAGTATTATGGAAATTATAAAACCCTTGTCACATGCTCAAACATAAATGTTGTTTCAAACTATCTATAAGACCTCCACAGGATGGCAAGACTTATAGCTCCGATACCACTATAATGGGCACCCATTAGTTATAACTTCATGAAAGACTTTGCAAGAAAGCTCTGATACCATTGTAATGGGCACCCTAGAAATGCCCAAGAACTAAACCAATTGTTCAAAGAGATTGTAATGTCTTTGCATAGATTTAAACCACATAACATGAACAAAAAGAATTTATGCAAACTAATAATTGAACTACTGCTGAAATAATATTAATTCTCAAACTAATAAAATTAAATACATAGCAACTCACTAATTACTCTAGCATCATCAAATACATAACAAACTGTTCAACTCACTAATTACACCCAATCTGCTTGTAGTTGGAAATGCGTCCAAGTTGCCTGTTAATGAGTTGATAGCAATGAATTCCAAAGGCCAAACCCCAAGGGAATGACATCTAGAATGCCACAAGAGAGGATGAACGTCCTCTAATGCCAAGAACAAAACTATACATCCAAGTTCCTATCAAATGCAATTCACCATCATCCGATACAATAATCCGATGCTAAACAATGAAGGTCCTACCTCTATTTATACTTTCCCTTCACTCTTCTAGAAGGAAACAAAATATTAATTAATTACATTTACTAGAAGCTTCCCCCTTCCAATAATTAATGCACTCTCTAGAAACTCCTCCCTTGCAATACAATAATTAATTGTGCTTCTAGAAAATTAAATTACTAGAGGCTTCCCCTTTTCCAATAATTAATGCACCGTCTAGAAGCTTCTCCTTGCAATACAATAATTAATTAAATTAATTAAATATAAAGTCACCTTTTAATTTTAATTTATTTAATGACTTTATAAGAAATTAATTTAATCAATTTCTTATTTCTCCGCTTAGCTGTTGGAGAACATAAAGGCTAAGAACTCCACTAAATTGCTAAAAAATGGGGACATTACAGAAATTACTGTAGGACTCGAATCTCATCATTTCCCATTGCTGCAAATAGTAACCTCTTTGTTGATAAAGTTGTTCTATGTCTACATTTGCTTGTACCAATGATCTTTAAATGCATATAACTCTCACTCAGTGGTAACAAGAAACCCTTTGTCATTGGTGATAATAAGCCTCCCTCTCTACAACCCGTATAGTTGCTAACCCTTAGATAACCCATCGTTGCTCTTCAAGCACATGACACAATAAATCTTCCTAAGTGGTCCAAATTGATCTAGGGTATGCAATTTTAATTGTTCGACTACTTAATTCTAAAATTAATTAATGTTAATATTATTCTTATTTAATGAATTCATCAGTATCATCAATTGATAAATATCTTATATTTATATTTACATTTACACAACATGAATATTATTATTACCTTATAACAAAGATTTTTGTTATGAATAAATTCTATAAGAGAAATTGGGGAAATAAACTTGGAAGAAAACAAACTTATTATATTAGCAAGCTCAACCCAACATGTAGTCAACTCGGAAAGCCATACATAGGGGCCAACATTTCTTGGAGAGTTAAAGGTTTTATTGCACAACTCATAACCAATTCTCATCAATTGGGATGTGAAATTGGGTGATGCAAGACACCAGAAGAGTCTTGGCAAGAAAGAGTTTGCACGCTTTGCAACTCTCGAAAGGTGGAAACCGAGCAACACTTTATGTTAGAATGTGAGGCGTACAAGGATATCATGTTCAAATTTACGAATGTTATATCTGACAGCTCTTGACACAACTTATTTAGCGAGGAGAACATTGAGAAGTTAGATGGGATCATCTTCAGCTTACACAAAAAAAAAAAAAAAAGCCAAATTATTTAAATTTGTTTAGTTGAAAACTATATTTAGCATGATAGACGTTGAAATCATCTATCTATCTTTATATCTACCATCAATTTTACAACTATATACCTACTCCTCCTCACACATAACTTCAAAGACTCGTGACAATTATTTCTCCATTTTTCCCTTTCTATTTGCCAATTCGCATTACTTAAATCAGCGTGGATAATTTATTTATGGAAACCTTTTTGGTATTTCTTTGTTGTGCCTAAATTTTCACAAAGAGTCGAGAGGCGAGTAGCTAATGTGACCACGCATTTAAGAGGAGCAACTATTTAAAGCTTTAAGCAGAGCAAATATTTCAGCGGAGTAAAACATTTGGGCGAAGCGAGCTCGAGTATGACGATGCTTTAGAGAGTCCGCCATTAACCATTCGCGCCGGCCACTCCCGTTGATCGTACGTAGCACTGCCTTAGATACTGGCGTTCAGGCGTAGTCAACACCTTTGCTCCTTTCTCTCCTTTCCCTGCTCTGCCTTCAACTTTCAAGCAAACACTATATTTTTGTTGTGTCCACCTTTGCTTGCGCGATTGTGCGATAGACTCGCCCTCCTCGTTGGCGTGTTTATTGTTCTACTCAATTGCAGATTCTATTTATTTCCACCTCAATTTCACCTGCAATTTGAATTTTCCGACCTCAACAACACTGGAGCATAAGAAGAAATTGAAATTTAGCAATCCAATTTATTCGTAGATCTAATGGCGGTAGGAGGCAAGGAAGAAGAAAGGGCGGAGGAGGAGGATGTTGCGATAGTATACAAAACTAAGCTGGTACAGTTTCTGGGCCGATCCATTCCCATCATTCTTCAAAACGATAACGGTCCTTGCCCTCTATTAGCAATATGTGAGCTTCACTTCGTAAACCCTAACACTTTACTTTTTTTAAATTACAAATTCGTCTTTAGTTTCCTCTTTTTCCACCACACACACACTCTCTCATTTGAAAAGCATGACCTTCATTTCTATGCTTATTGAAAAATAATTTCCATCACTGGTTCTTATTTATTATACAAGAATTGTGTTTCTTGTAGGTAGCATTTCTGAATTCTAAATTATCTAAATTAACTATTATAAATTCTATCATCTTCCGTTGTCGGGCTTTAGTTACTCATTTCTTTATCTTTTGTTTATGATTATTATTTCCGTAGCTTAGTTCTGCGAAATCATTTTATTGATGAGATCCTCGAGGGTTTTGCTTTCCATTATTATCTGAAAACAGGCTTATGGTTGGTAGCGTTACAATTTGAAAAATACATTGAAAATGAATTTGTAAAGCTTTTTGAACAAAAAACTGTAGAATTTAATACATTGGTTTTCGATCGTACTCTGTGGTCCATCTTCAGTATAGAAAAATATTCCCCACGAATTTATCCTAAAGCCCTATGGTTACCGATACAAAATTCTCCAGCTATGCCTGTGATGTTTGTGCTTGCAATATAGAACAGGGCACGCTTTGTCATGTATTGGGCACACGGCTTTTGTGAATTATTGATGGATAAGGTCAGGGGGTCCTGTTATGCTAATCGACCAATGAGCAGCTTTGTTCTGTTGAGTGCGTGCTTGTAGACAGGGGTTTCTTTGATGCATCATTTTTACATAGCTTGCTTTCTAATTCATGTTGATGGCAGGCAACGTACTTCTTTTACGAAATATTATAAGTTTGAGCCCAGAAACCGCAGAGATTTCATTGCAAAGGTTGCTTTCCCTTGTCGCAGAAAGACTACTGGATGCAAATAGCAGTAGTGAGGTAAACTTTATGTATAATGAATTTAGCTGTAAGAGATAAAGAGCAAAGTTGTACGCCTATTAGATATATATAGAGTTTCTGGAATGAGGATGACAACACAATATGACTGTGCAGAACAAAGATTCTGGGTATGTGCAAAACCAGCAGCAGAATATTGCAGATGCAATTGATTTACTTCCTCGTCTTGCAACTGGGATAGATGTGAACGTCAGGTTCAGACAGTATGTTCTTTGCCCAGCATATTCAATCTGATCAAAGGATATTATTATTGAATTCATTAGAGTGCAGGGAATTTATCGGCAAAATGTTTACCAGTATATTTCCTGGATATATATTCTTTGTATCGGTCTATCCAGCTTTTGACTTGTCAAATTTGGATTCACATTATTATGGTCAGGTTTTTAATATTTATAATTTTTTCAGCATACATGATTTCGAGTTTACAAGAGAGTGTGCAATATTTGACTTGCTGGATATCGGGCTTGTTCATGGTTGGATTATTGATCCCCAGGTACAAATCTAATGAGGAAATCTTCAAAGATTAATCATTCCCTTATTCTTTCCATACTTTGTGGTTTATAAGGAGAAATATTTAATTAAATAATATATTTAAATCTGGAAAAGTCAGTTTTATACTGATAATGCAACATCTTTTATTAAACTAAATATTGACCTCTGTAAGTTTTATGTTCATAAGACCTTAGAATATTTGACTTAATATTTAGCTGGTGGAGATTATCTAGGAGGCAGTTGACATTTGAAAATGCCAGTGCATTTTATTTTATTGTACTGCAGGAGTTGGTAATGTAGTTATACTTGAATTTCCAACCAACAGTTAAAGTTTGATTAGTTGGGGGCATGTGGTCCTTGTGCACCATCGCTGTTGAGTTTAACATGGAAAGGACTGCCACGTTCAAAAGTTCCAAAACATTTAAAAGATAAATTTTGAAAGGAAAAATGGATAATATGTAGTGGTTTTTTTTGATCTATGATAATATGTTGTACTTTTACTCTTTAGGATAAGATTGGATAAGTAGAACACTCTAAGTAACTTTTTTCTGCTACGTAATTTTTTTGAAGATTGAAGCAATATCAGTTTCGGATGTGATTAACTTAAACATGTATTGAAGTAGGCTTTCCTTAGGTGGGCCTTGGAGATTGATGGTCCTACAATATTACTCTGTAGATGGGATTTCTCTATTCTGTGTTAGGAACCGTGTAATAACATGTAATAGATACCATCGTAAAGCAATTCAGAAGAAATTTATACCCACATTGAAGGAGAAATGAAAGCATACTAGTGTTCATGAGTGACCAAAATAGGTAAATGGGACTCAAGAATGGATCCACATGCAATAGACAAGAATTAAAAGAAAATTAATGTAATTGAAAACCCAATTCTAGACCATTTTACTGAAACATGTTTAGTTTAGTTGAATAAATGTTTTGGTCTAGTGTGTCACCTCGTGAAGCTCCGAGTAATCAAGCTGCTAGGCTAAACAAAGCTGCTGCTAGCCTTGGAGATGGATGGTCCTTAAATCCTAATCTATAGATGGGATTTTTCTATTTTGTGTTATGTATCCATATAATAACATGTACGAGATACCATCATAAAGCAATTGAGGAGAAATTTATACACACGTTGAAGGAGAAATGAAAGCTACTGGAGTCAATGAGTGACCAAAATATGTAAATGGGACCCAAGAAAATGGATCCACATGCAATAGACAAGAACTAAAACAAAATTAATGTAACTGTAAACCTAATTCTAGACCATTTTATTGAAACATGTGTGTTTTAGTTGAATAATTGTTTTGGTCTAGTGTGCCAATTTGTGAAGCTCCAAGCAATCAAGCTGCTAGGCTAATCAAAACTGCTAGCTTTGGAGATTGATGGTCAAAAAATCTTAATCTGTAGATGGCATTTTTCTATTTTGTGTTACGGAACCATATAATAACATGTACTAGATACCATCATGTAGCAATTGAGAAGAATTTATACATATATTGAAGGAGAAAAGAAAGCTTACTAGTGTTTGTGAGTGATCAAAATAGGTAAATGGGACTCAAGAATGGATCCACGTGCAATAGACAAGAATTAGAACAAAATTAATGTAACTGAAAAGCCAATTCTAGGCCATTCTGCTGAAACATGTTTATTTTAGTTGAATAATTGTTTTGGTCTATTGTAGCACCTTGTGAAGCTCCAAGTAATCAAGCTGCTAGGCTAATCAATGGTAGATTTGTCAGGAAATGAAGTTTAAACCAGTGTAAAACTCTTTTTGATTGCTTTCGAAGAATGTGTACAAGCTTTGGAATTCTAGTACACATTTGTAAAAGTTTTGGAATTCAAGCTTCGAAATTCTAGTACACATTTGTAAAATGAGCTGTTGTGTCTAATGTTTGAGTTGGTGCTAGAATGACACTTGTAGATTGACTTGAAACTTGGAGACAGAACATGGTTACCCTATTTGATTGTAACTCATTGGGTCTGTGACTCGTGAAGACTTAAACGAGTAGAGAAATATTTTATTTTTTAAGAAATTTCTGACTTTCTTGTAACTGTAATTTTTTTCCCATTACTGCAGAATTTATTATTTGTTGGTTGACTTTTCTTTCTTTCATGCTAGATTGACTTGATTTTTTTTCTCTTAATGGGGCGTTCTTTTCAAAAATGTTTTGCTGGGGTAAGTTTGATGATGTAGTTGAAACTTGAATGTCATTAACCATGAATTTTTTCATTTGTGATTTATATTGATAAACAAAAAGTTATTGTCACACTTCCTTCAATGGTGTCGTCAACCCTTGGGAGTGGCTTCAATGTGTCAATTTGAGTCTGTAACTCAATTTCTCCACATTTTTGGACATTTTTGGACATTTTTGGCCACTGACAGTTGCTTGAAAATTGCTTCCATGAGTGGTAGTTGTTGTAAAATGGTTTGTTTTACTAAACTGTGAATATGTATCTTGGGCTATGGTTGTTGCCTCTAATTTTTCTGGTGGTTGTTATCATGTGTGAGATTTGATGATGATCACAGACACTTTTTTTTCCCTAGTATCGAATAAATACTTAATCATCGATATCCATAGTTTTGTCTGGGCAGGATATCATTGCATGCTAACCTTTGGGGAGAGGCATCTGGCTTCAATGTCCATACACAGGCATAAAGAAAGCCGTCCGTCGCAAAAAATAATTAATGAAAGATTTAGATGTATGGTTAATCAAAATATTTTGGATTACATATCACAATCCATTATTAGGCTGGAGAAGCATATATCATTAGGCTGGAGAAGCATATTTGTGGATTGCACTATACAGCTTCTTTTAAAGATAACTCTAGTAAAGCATATCAATGCCATACAGGGCCACCTATGTTAAAGTTATTAAATGGAGTAGACATTACCTACTTCAAATAAGACACAACCATTAATCTGAATATTAAATGCTCTACTATCTATTTGATTCATCTTCAATATATTAACTGTGTTTCATGGCATTGGGATCACATTCTACACCTCTCAAACTCCCTCATCTCTGCCCCCTGAGGCATTTTGGTGAAATGTGGAAACGTTCTGGAACATATCCCTGAATTGGGGATGGCACGGAATACACAAGAAGACACCTCGATGTTCTGGAGGTGGCTGGGGAAGTCTCAGATGTCCCTTGACCACCCTGGGGATGTCCAGGGGTCTCCTGATGTAAAACAATTTTTAATAATGATTGAAGTTTTTTGAACTCATAACATAATATGAAGACAGACATATATCTTGACAACATTATAACAAGACAGCGTTTTAACAACAGCAATAAATATACCATGACCAGTTATAATAGCCAGTGGCCACAATAAATATATCATGACAGCACTATTGTAGCAATCAAATTAATGATGACAGCAGTGACAGAAACAACTGTAGTATAACAGCAGTAAATATATCATGATTCAGATTCATAGTTAACGATATAAGTTATGTAACAATTAATGTTAAGAGCAATTATTTGGATATTTGATTTCTTTGTTTTGGGAAAATAAGCTTCAAAATTCTTGTTATGGCATTAGAGTCAGTTGCAAGAGAGATTAAAGGTGCATTTGCCACAAAAAAATTCTCTTTTGGAACATGTTTAGTATGCAGATTTTATCCAACATCATTTTATACGCACATGCACACTCTCACATAAACATATGTAGATATAGTTCTATAACTTAAACCTGCTGTGGGCTTTTTTCAAGCATGATAAAAAAGTTTTTTTAGTAAGCCTGGCATGCCCAGGCATTTGCTTTTTGCATTTTGTCAAATTGCTCTGATATATCAACATGTTGTGTTTCATTTATGAGTAGCCAACATCCTACACAAAAAAGGCAAACCCTCCCTCCAATTGGCAAGCTTTAAGTTGGCCTGATTCAAGCAAAATAAAAGTGGATTTAGCTTATTTAGCTGTTTTAGGTACAATGGTGAATGCAAAATAGCCACAGCATCCATTAGATATGCCTAAAATGCAGATGTACTTGCATTCTTTATCTAGAAAAGGACTTATGATGTGATTTCATGGCTCTTATACCAAGTTAGAAGTTGTCATATACACTATAGATTTACCCAGGACTTAATGCGTATAAAAGCTAATCAATGAATCAAGAAATGGACAAAGAATTTTAATATTCAATATCTCTCAAATCCACAAATCAAGGCGACTACATGTCTAAGAGTTTAACCAACAAATTCTCATTGGGAGGGGAACTGGAGATGGAATATAACTCAACCTAGACTTGACAAATGCCAGTCAAGTGCATAAATTAAGGTTCATGATTGATTGACAGAAGGACAAGAGTGTGCTTAATTAGGGGAATAAATAAAATATAAATGATAATTATAGTAGCGTAGTTAACTAACATGAACCTAGACTAGTGAGATTTTATTTTATTCTGATGCCATAGCGATTGAACCCTTGCTTAGTAGTTGTAGAAGTCAATTTTCAGCACTTTATATGTTTTCTTCAACTATAAGGTAAACTGTAGTACATATTATCATCCTGCTGGCAACTTTGGTATGTTAGACTCCAAATATACTTGGTAGTCTTGCAGAACTCTTACATTGACTGGCCCTGTTACATAGATTATTTGGATTGTCGATGCCAAGTTTTAGGTATAAATAAGTAGGAAACTGTCTCCAAGGTAGCTAGTGCAATTTAAGCAGCAATAGCTAAAACTCACATCCCTAGGGAAATTAAAATAGCTAGAGCCCTGTTCTTTGAGTCAATTTCAAAGGTTTCATTAAGCACAAAGGGAGTTAAACTGACCATAGAAAGGTTAGGAAAGGTGAAGAGACGAGACGTGTTATAATTTGATATGCATTAGTTGGTGAGTGTGGCTTAGCAAAGCACTAATTAATGCTGTTATTGGTTCATTAGTCTTATTCATTTGAATGAGCAAGCTAATCGAAGATGATGGCTAAATGATTGGTTGAGTCTGTGGAAAATCCATTTAACTCTATTTTGAGATCTGGCAAAGTTAATTTGGAGTACATGTGACAGGCTATACTTTGATATTGATACAATCTTTATTATAGTCAGTGGTCAATTTGCTAGCTAATAGTACATTTGATTGAATTTCATTGAAGAACTTAACCATGTGTATTCTTTTCTAGCTAGATTCATTTTGGCAATACAAAGGCTAAAGAATTTTTTGATAGAATTCGCCAACAAACATATTTTTTTTCGTCTTGTGGTAAATGTAGTTAATAGTTGTCTCAAAAAGAAAGAATGCATATTGACTAGGTAATAAATAGCATCTTGCCAATAACAAGGTCTTAAATGTCTTAAGTTAACAGTTGGAACTTGGAACACCATTAACAAGTACAAGGTAAAGGGTAATAATTCTATGTGGTTATGCTTATTAACTCAAAGTCTATCCTGTTAGTACCATTGTTTAACTTTGGAATTTTGTAGGGCTTTCTTCAATGCAGATCTGGGGATGCAAATCATAAATGAGCTGTTGCTTGATTTGATAGGCACGTTGTGTGCAAAAATACTACATTTCTATTGATATCCATATGCACAAATCGTCGGGGCAGAGTGCCTAGAAGAGGGCACCTACCCAGTCACCCAATTTAGTGCTTTTATGATTAGTTATCCCTCTGTGAAGTTCGTTTTGAGTTGTTTTTGTAGATCATCATATAAAATGAACTGTTTTCGGGATAAATTTTGATAGTCCTGAAGTAGGTCTAGCCCAAGTTACACGATTCATGTTTGGCAACATGATTAATCATTGAAAGGTAAAATCATGATTTATGTGTGCAAAGACCAACTAAATTCTTGGCAAAGAAGAAAATGACTTCCCTTTCATTCAATAAGAAATTCACTCAATAAACATTAAAATATGTATCAATGAGGCAGCATCCTTGTCATAGAGTGCCCATGATCAATATGAAGGCTTTTGTTTATTTGGCTATTTCATGCATGTTATTTTGTTCTATTAAGCATAGTCAGGAAATATAGAGTTGATGATAACCTGACAAGCTGAGGGGTGGTATTAGATCTTTGTAAAAGTGTGGGAAAGACTTTAATATGCTTGTGTCACTAGAGTAAAACTGTGCAAGTATTAGTTCAATTGGAAGATAATTGTTCTTATGATTAATAATTGAAGGGTGCTTCTAGGAAGTCAACTAGAAATGTATGAATCTTAAATTGTAGTTGTTTTTTACTGTTTTGTAGCACAATATTTATTTTTCTGATTGCGATGATACATTTTAGTTTTCTGTGCATTACATTGCTTCAATTAATATTGTTTATTCGTTAGCGTGATTTTTGAATGTTTAATCTAATTCCTATTACTGTTTTCATAAGGATGAAGAGACTGCAAGAGTAATAGGATCAAGTTCGTACAATACCCTCCAGGAAAAGCTTGTAGCTTTGAACGAGAGAAAAACACATGAGTTGAACACTAGAGTTATTGAAGAATATTCTGTTGATTTTGCTGCGGCTACAGCGGCAGCATTAGGGGTTCCTTCTCCATGCCTTTCAAGAGGAAAGTCATTTGAAGATTCTCCAGTTTCAACTCCCCGTGAACAAAAGGGAAGAAAGGGTGATGTTCAGGAAGTTGAAGAGCTTATAAAGGTACTGAATATATCAAAATCTGATTCATTAGATGGCACCCCAATTGACATTAAAGAAATCAGCGAATCTGCTACTGTGAATCCTTATGTGGGATTTGATAAGGCTGTACATGAAAGTTCATCTGATCCATCAGAGCGTTATGCTCAAGATGCAGATCAATTAGGTTTTGTGAGTGAAGAATCGATAGGAAATCACAATACAGCTATGGACAGTGAAAGTGGGGTTTCTACTGTTTATTCAAATAATTTAAATGATTCAATTGATAAGGTTCTCGAAAACAATTATACAGAGCAGTCCTTGTTGGACAGAATTAGTGCTGACAACACAAAATCTGAGGATGATGAACTTGCTAATGTAAAAGATATGGATACACAATTTTTCTTTGTGAAAACCTCATCCTCATCCCCTGAAATGCACGATAAATTCAGTGTGGATCAGAGTTGTAATGAGGAAGTAAAGATGAAGAGCCCTTGTCAGGAAAATATCATTCATTCCGACTCTGGTAAGCCAACTGAGGGTCTTCAGGAACAAGAAAGTAGTGCTAGCAATAATGCCTTTTCTCAATGGGGACTTCCTCTCTCAGACAATAAGAGAGAACCAATTGACAGCTCAGAGGATGTTAGTTCAAGTCTAGAAGGCAGTGAACCTATATATGAAGGGGAAGAGTGCATTTTAGCTGATACTGTGCTTCCAATGTATGAAAATAGGGAGCCTCTCTATGAGGGCGAAGTAGCTTTGGCACAACAGGCTGACATTCAGGCAGTTTTGCATGGTAATGGATTGGCATCGGAAGATGTAACTTTGCTCCAAGAATGTGAGGAGCCTCCAGCTACAGAAGATAGAGAAGGTAAGCATGTTGTTGCATGCTTCCCAGGGGAAACTAATATATATTTTTGATCAAGGTTTTCTGTTTCTCATTTTTGAAAAAGTAATTGCAGCTCAAACTGCAGGAGCCCTGATTGACCATTTTCTGAGGAGTAACGCAAGTCAATTGACTGTTTATGGGTGGGTTGCTGGTTGATTTTGAATTTTGATCAACTTTATGCTGCTCATCAGATTTTTTCGTAGTGCAAATCTGAAATTTTACAATTCAAACTTTTTTGTATGTGCCTCTAGGCTTTTCTGTCTGCAAGAAGGATTGAAGGAACGCGAACTCTGTGTTTTCTTCCGCAACAATCACTTCAGCACAATGTTTAAGGTCCTTGGCTTCTATTAACTTTTCTGCTTTTCCCATTTGTGTGTTGTTAAGGGTGTGTTAAAGTCTGCTTCAATATAGGAACTTCTATTCAGGGTCTAATGGGTTTCTCAATCTGTAGTTGAATGGAGAAATCTACCTTTTAGCAACAGATCAAGGTTATATTAATCAGCCAGATCTGGTCTGGGAAAAGCTTAATGAGGTATGAAGTAACTCTTTGTAGCTCCTAGGTTTTCTTTTGTGTAGATTAGCATTAATATGCAAAGGACCTTGTTTGTTTGCTTCAATGTATCACTATTCATTATCATTAGGCAATAGTCTCTGCTTAAAATCTTTGTCCATAATTGGGGTTGATTCTTCATTGCAATTGTCCTTTCTTGTTTGATCCTAACTTTTGATGATTGGAAATTTGAATGGGTTGTCAAAAGGACAGACTTGAGAAAAGAAACTGTTCATTAATAGTTTAAACTAAATGCCTTCTTGATCTTGTCTTCGGTGACGTTTTTGAAGATTCAAAGAGTAGGGTTCGCTGATTTTTCTATATTGAACAATCCTCAATTTCTTGATTATGCTCATACAGTTTCATGTATCAGGTCCATGGAGATACCGTGTTCATGACTGGGAAGTTTAGGGAATTCAAAGCAGAAGAGCAGGTTAACAGCTGCTGGAATCAAAATCATGCTGCAGCTAGCACAGCAGTAAGTATTGGAAAGTTAATTAATCTTCATTTGGGATGAACATAAATAAAATTAAAATCTTCTTGTCATTTTTCATCTGGTATTTTTCTTGGATTTCAGGATTATATTGCATCTGTGACAAGTACACAGCAGTTAGATTCAGCACTTAAGTAAGTCTTCAGTACTGGCTTTGGTATTATCAAACTTTTCTTTAGCATTGTCTTTAATAAAAGCTTGGCAGTGTTGAAGTTTTTTTCTTTCCATTTAGTAGCAAACACACGAATCTAATTAAAGGCTTAGAATCTACTTCACATCGCAGAAATGCATTCATTTAGAAGCTAGTTTTACTTTTAAGGCACTGATCTCTGAATGACATACCAATTAAGAGCATGTAATTATAACGAAATACTTATTGCCTGGACTTAAAGTATAAGGATTTCATGAAAAAATATACTGAAAAGGAGTCTGTGTTTTGTTTTGATTATCTCTGTTTATTGAATACATAATAAGCTCGAGCCTAGTTGTGATGAACTGTTTTGCTTGACACTCTAGTAAATTGATGATTAAGTGCCTGAGAAAAGCCTAATGGTGAGTTAAAGGAGCATTAGCTTTATTTCATGACTTATTCGGGAGCATTAGCCTTATTTCATGGGTCTTTTCTCTTACCTGTCTGTCACAATTTCTTCACTGTCATCTAAGGAAAAATAAGAGGTCCAACAACTTAATTATTCACACCAATACCAGATGCTTGAATGCAATTTGCCAACCTCCATTGAAAGAGGCACCACTTCATACAATCAAGAACTGCGCATGCACATTTGACAGAACATTTAATGATAATGAATTTTATACGTGAGAAGTATAGGAGCTATCTTAACCCCCTTCTGTGAAGGTGCTCTTCCAAATTGAAATCTCCTCACAGTCAGACAAAACACCAATAAAATCACTAATTTTCCAACCTAATTTACGTGCCTTGTCTACCTTTAAATGGTCATAACAAAACTGATAAGAAGCTCCAATAGCAAGGGAGGTAACCAAATTCTTCAAGCAAGGGTGCTAATCAAAGATAAGGCTGATGATATAATTGAGTCTCTGATTCTGCCTTGGATTTTGGGGGTGGCTGCAAATGGCAGTTATTGGAGATTGATCCAATGCATAATTTGCTTGAAAATCTGCAGCCGTGTTCAAAATTCACTGGCAATGTGATAGTTTACCTTCTCAAGTTTTGCCACTGTCTCAAATGAGTCATCCACATAATGTTCAAATCTCCAATTTGAATTTGTTCCATCTTGAAGGCCATTGATCACTATGGTGGGTATAGTGGTATCTTCCACCACAATCAGGTATAAACACCAATCTTGCAACTAAAGCTTCTTACTCAGTTTCATTACATTATTTTATCCCTAAAAAAATTGTTACTTACATACATGGAGCTCCCTTTTAAATTTCTGAGAGAATATCCTCCAGCGAAATTTCCTAGATTATCCTGTAGGCCCTATCACAAAATTCAATCTAATACAAATATTTTAGGAGCTGGAATCCCTTCTTATTCACCTTGTTTTTATGAGATTCTTGGGGCATCCAATTACTTCTTCCAATTTTATTTTTTCACTACACTTGAAATCAAAGCTCAAACTGGCAACATAGATTATATATTGAAATGGGTGAAAATAGACTCGTAGCTCAATATTTTTTTATTCATACGGTCAAGTCTAGCCATACCAAAGCTGATCAGAAATTTCTTCCTGCTAACTTTCATAACTTAAACCTGAACTCACAACATAGATTATACACGTGATATGGAGAAGACAGACTTGTAGCTTAATATTGAGCATGTTTGAACATGTGTACACATGGAATATTGTTACGAATGTATATATATTTTTAAAACAAAGGTATGGTCTAGGAACTGATGAATGTGTATTCAATTGCCTTACAACTACATATTGCAGTGATTGAAAGCTGGTATATTGTCAAATCATTCAGTTTAACACTCTCATCCTTCCACCTTCAGTTCAATCTTCTGGTCAATGTGTGTTCCCTTTAGAGAAAGAAGTTGTATTTCAGAGAATGCTTCCAATGTAGGGATCATTATAAACAAAGCTGATAATTATATTAATTAATGATATGTGTTGCTGGATCTGTCAATTTGTTCCCCCTAGGCAAACAAGTGTTTGCTGATTGTACTGTTAATTCTGAATTATTTAGGACAATGTTTTGCAACCAATTATTTTCTTAATACAACTATACAGAAGTTGCGACTGTGAGTTAATTCAATCTGTTAGGGGAAACAAACTAAACAGGATTTATTATTTGTTTCAAACTTAAGCTTTTGGCTTTTATGTCATGTGCTTTGTATCCCAAACATAGGCTTTAGATTAAAGTTCGCATCCTTTCTTGAATGACTAATTTATGACTCTGCTGTAGTTCCGATCTTCAACTTGCAATTGCACTTCAGCAGCAAGAATTTCAACAGCAGCAGCAACAGGAGAAACATTTGCAGCAACAACGACAGCGTGTGACACATTCTTCTGTGGCAGCTAGTTCCAAGATGGTAACTGGTCCTGAGGTATGGATTTGAATTTCATGACTGCATTTGAAGGATTTATATGTGTCATCTTGTGGCTCACCTAAATGTTTGCACAATGAGCATACTCTGCATGGCAATAATGTTTGATACCAATAGATAAATCTGCAAGCTTTGTTAAATTTCAGTCAGAAATCAGTTAGAACCCGTACTGGACAGGATAATATTAAATAGTATTACCAGGCTTGCATTATTGTGTGATGTCTGAAAGAAAGGTCTAAATGATTTTTGTTGGGGTATAATGTATTTCTTATCATTAAGTGGATGACATGGCATGCTGTAGATTTATTTTAAGTGGTCATGTTTGTTGGATCTGATCTGAAGAAATTTCATCCTTGAAAAATTTGGATAAATTGTGATTTAGAAATGTAAGTAGGATGTGCATGCAATCAAAGCCTATTTGCTGCAGGTCTGTTTGCTTTTCCAACTTCCACTTGCGTTAATGAATACAGATATTTGTTTTGAAAAAGATGCCACCAACCTTATAAGATATATGTATATTATTACTCCTTATATCATTGCAAATCATACATAAGGGATGTGGGATTCACCATCAGCAGTAATAGATTTTTAACGTTAGGGTTTTACTGGTATGATAGTATCAATTCAATATTTTTTATCGTAGTGAGTTACCAGATAAGCATATTGGAGGTATCATCTTGGAAATTATGGTGATTTTTGGTGCCTGATTTTCTAGGAGAGTTTGTTACGAGGGTTTTGTTGTCACATTGCCTGGTCAATGTTAAAGTTTAAACATTGTATGGTTGAAAACAATTACTTCCTACAAACGAAGTTGCTGCTTCAGATTCGTGTTCAAGATTCAGATTTGAAATTTTTTCAAATATTTTTGGTTTGGCTTTGAATTTGTTTTCGGTTCATCTGTACAAAAATACATGTTTTCCTTTCTATATATATATATGTTGAAGTTGATGAAATCTCAACCCCACAACTCCCAAGAATCACTATATGCAAACATTGTTACAGGAAGAAAGAAAGAAAACTATGGAGGCTTGAATTTGGAGATCCACAGATAGGAAACATTCTTGATGCAAAAAAAGGAATTGCAATTGTATTGAAATGAATGAATAGATTTACAATTACCATCCTTATAAAAGGAGAAAGGTAAAATCTTAAAGGTAAAAACCCTAAAAGGTAACTAATTTAGGTTGCATGATAGTAATTAATAAAGAATTAATTAGTACATGCCTAAAGTTTAGCTAAAGAGAACTAGAGATAATAAGTGACTTAATAATTAAATCAAAATAATTTAATTACTAAGGAAATACTTTATCACTGTAACACCCCTTTTAAGATAAATTTAGGGCCCGTTTGTTTGCTGGAATTAACTTGGAATAGGGAAACGGGAATAGGAAAATTGGAATAAATCTATTCCAATTTTGGTCCAATGCAAGAATAAATCTAATTCCAAAAAAAACCTGGAATTCGATTTATTCTCATTTTGGGCCAAAATTGGAATAGATTTATTCCAATTTTCCTATTCCCGTTTCCCTATTCCAGGTTAATTCCAGCAAACAAATGGGCCCCTTAGGGAGTAGCTAAAAACTTAGAAACTACTGCTGAAAGCAGACTTAGGTTCTGCCAACAAGGCTTGATGAGGTATCCAATCACAACCAAATCTCTGTAAAGAGGAGAAATAGAGAAAAACAAATGTGAAAAATCTTACTCCAAAAAGAGATGGAAAGAATGTCATAGAAGTTAGGAGCATAAGGATGATCGTGAAGAACACCACTGAAGCACGAAGTTGCAAACACCGTCAAACTGCTGATTTGAAGAACCTCCATTGTATAGAACATGACTTGGTAGAGAAGACTTAGTTTGAAGAGCTAATCAAACAAAGATGGAATATATCTTCATGACTTCCAAAAACAAGAATAAAAGAGTGCCTATATGGTAAATGATCTGTCTCACCGAAATGCATAGGTATCCAACCGCTGCAATTGCCTAGTACATAGGAACGAATACTGAATACATAGATCACTCCATCGAATCAAGAAAGCAATTGAACCAACATAAACCCCTTATAATGCTGAGAGGTAAGACAAGAACACTAAAATTGAATGTAATATCTCATGCATAAAGGAACCAAAAACGTCGAGTGTAGAAGAAGTACAAACACTTATAATGACACGTGTCATTGGCACATCATGAGGCTAATGTTGTGGAAAGAACGCTCATTTGACAAAGGAAAATGGCGAATATGGCCAACATGGGACCCCCCTAGGCACTTTATAATGCAGTGGGAGTACAACAAAACACAAAGATGTACAAGATCTCAAAGTGTAATAAAGTAACACTTTATCTCATTGTGTTTGCAAAACTGCTATAGAAGGATATCAAAAAAGATCATAAGAGATATAAAAGTCATACAATAGATAATAAATCCCATGAAAAATCATTTGAAGCAATGAAATCAATCTTCGGACCTGAAACAACCAAGATATCCTCAGAATGCAAAAATGCAAAAAACTGAATAGAATGTGCATGGAGTAGAATCTGGACATCGCTGGATAAACCTTTCTAACGATATAAAGAATTTCCAAATCGAAGATTGGATGCTTAAGGTATGTCTCACAGAGTGCAAAATAGAACCTTGACTTTAATAGCAAAAAATGCCATAAAAAAATGCAAAAATATAAAACCAAATCTACACCAATGTGATGGGCTTGAAACGAGCTTTTCAACGATATCTTGTTTGCAAAAAACGGAGTCCGTATGAGCAAATTATGACCAAAAAACCTCAAGGTGCTTGGTAAGGTTCAAAAGGGCATTGAAGGCATCCAATGATGATGCCATCAGTTTTGATAGCCTAAATTTGCCTATCATATGATTGTCAATGGCAAAAAAATCTTTGTTGATGTGTCACTGGGTGCTGATGTGGCATAACATGTGCCATTGACTGTGCACATTGCGTGGCAGATGATGTGTCCATGCGTGTCAACTGATGTGGCATGTAGAGGACATGCCCCTAACATACCTTCCAATGGGCTTTGACCTGCACATGCATGCTGACTTGCACATGCATAAGAAAAGTATGTACCTTTTCAAGGTAATTAACACTTTAAATAAAGCCATTTATGGATAAAGCTTGCACTTTATGCATTAAAGCACATTTTTTGCTTTTGACTTTTTTAAAACAAGCATGCATTTTAAAAAATAAGCGCTCTTATTTTATTTTCTAAACAAAATATTTTATGAAAAAAATAAATTGCCCTTGTCGATTTGCATGCCCAAGCCGTACGACACGTGGGCAAATTATTTTTCTCAAAAGTCAATGTCATCCAAACTTGACAAATTTTATATGAAAATAGTGATTTTTGGGCACTAAAAATTCAACGGTGAGGTCTATTTGGGCTTCAAGTGCACCAAAAAGAAGTGACTCCCCATATCCAACACAAAAATCCTCTGAAAAATAACATAGCCGAAAACTAAAGCCATACCTCTTATGAACTCCCTAGATCCAATACAAAAATCCTTTGAAAAAAATAGATCTGAAAACTAAAGCCGTACCTCTTATGAAGAGAACAAGGGCTTGAAAGCTTGAAACTCTAATACCATGTTGAAGTTGAGGAAAACTCAACTCTACAACTCCCAAGAATTACTGCATGCAAACACCTACAAGAAGAGAGAAGAAAAACCATGGAGGCTCGAAGTTGGAGATCCACAAAAGAGGAAACATTCTTGATGCAGGAAAAGGAATTGCAATTGTATTGAAGTGAATGAATAGATTTACAATTACCATTCTTGTAAAAGGAGAAAGGTAAAACCTAAAAGGTAACTAACCTAGGTTGCATGATAATAAATTAATAATTAGTAAAAGCATTAATTATCATGGTTACCGGGAGACCCGTCTCCCCCTTAAAAGTCGCATCTCGGAGACTTTTCGCATCTTCGGAGACCTCAAAAAAGGTTGGAGACTTCATGACGAAGTCTCTTGAAGTCTCCCCGTCTTCTAATCCAAAAAGTGAAGTTTCCCCAAAGTCTCCAAGTAAAATATAAATGTAAAATATAATGTTAAATAATTATATATTTTAGCCCTCATTTTAATGTTTTTAATACAAAAATTAAGACCACCGACAATTTAAATGATTAAATTATTTAAAATATTTTATTTAATAAATTAATAACTTTAAAAATATTAGAAACACTTTTCAAAAATTATGTTTATTTAACAATTTAAATGATTAAATCATTTAATATATAATTTTGGAGAGATGATTTTTTGGAGAGCATGATCGTTGAAGACCTTGAGATGGATGATCACAATCTTATGGAGTAGATGATAGTACCATCGACATACTAATACTAGATATATTTCTGTTTTTTGTTTATTGTACAAAGTGTTCATTTTTGTTTGCATATCAGCAATTCAGCATCAAACTATATATTTTTGAACTTAAAATTTGAATATGTAATGATAATCTCAGCGATTATCAATCTGATATGATGGTGATCATATGCAATATTCGAAAAACAAATATGTCTATGAGATATAATATTGTGATCATGTGAGTTTTGAAATCTTTGACTCTATGAGTCTATTTTAATTTTTAATGTGACATTACTATTATTATTTACTTTAGTCTTACAGTACTACTATTTTCAAATTTTGTATTTACTTTTAGTATTAGACTCTTTAAACTATTAATTTTTTTTTTTTTTTTGAAATTGCCGTCTCCAAGTACCCCCATCTCCTATTTGAAAAATTGCCGTACTGTACTGGAGACCTCGAAGTCTCCCTGTCTCCCGGTGACCTTGTTAATTATATATGCCTAAAGTTTAGCTTAAGAAAACTAGAGATAATAAGTGACTTAATAATTAAATCAAAATGATTTAATTTAATAAGGAAATACTTTATTACTCTAACAATATATATAGATACACACACACTTGCATGCAACAACAAATAAGTTAGTACACCAACTTGCTAATATTAAAGCAACATAGCAAGATAGCTCACAAACAAAGTCAGAGAATGCAACGAAACAAGAATGTTAAGCAATGGAGGCAAGATGTTATCTTTTTCATTCACAAATGCATAAATGACATATAAAACTTTATTAGCTGTTTAAGTGGTCATTTTCAGGGTTGCATGGTCGAGTATACTGGCAAAAAACATTTAAAAAAGTCAAAAAAATTGTTTTTTGACTGAATTCGCTGCAAATTCTTCCAAATTTTTCCTGGGTTTGTCCACTGGAAATCAAATTTGCTCCAAATTCTTCCAAATTTGTAATAACCGTCTGGTTATAGCTTAAAAACAACATTAATCCTTTCTCAATTCAAAGGTTTGTCATTTTGTTAGACACTTGTCAAGCATCTCTTTTGTTACTGTATATGATGTTTGTTTGTTTTGGGTGTTTTTGCATATGAGATATAAGTGGAAACAATACTGAGATAAAGAGTTTCTTGAAACTGAACAAGCCCAATTTTGAAATTGATAATCAAACATGTAATTTTGAAAATATCAATAATAATTGTTGAGAATATAAAGAAGTAATTAACCTGTATGTTGCTTGACAAATCCAATTTGCAGCAAGATTAATTGACTGCCCTGGATGGGTCCTTTGCAAACAATTTTCTGCTCCAATTAGCTCACGTTCTGGTAAGGAAGGATTTGATTGCAATTTTGCTCACATTAATACCCACATTAGCTGAACTTAGATAATGTCGCCTGCTATAGGTGTTTCCAGGGCAGAAGTAATGATGCCAAGGCTGACATAGGTGGCAGGTACAAACACCTGACAGTAGCATTCCATTCGCAGCCAAACATATCACTGACTTTCACATTTTGCTCACCCAATGCAGCTGCCCAGATATCTGTAATACCACCCAGCTATGAGGAAAGATTAATCACCAAATTTGCACTGATCTGATACACTGTAAATAAGAGCCATACGCTAGGAAATAACAGGCTGAACGACCACCTTGAATGCTGTTAATGAATCACACCAATAGGCAGGAATCCTACCAATTTCCAGAATTATCCTCACATCAATATTCACCAAAAAGCCTTACCAATTTCATAGATTGAAATGCAATTGAATTCCCACACAACAATGTCTTCCAGCTACAGTTAGAAACAGAAGGAAGACTCCACAATTCAGACTTAAACACCTCACAAAATTAATTCACAATACCTCAGTTGTGAATTATAAGCACTTCTTAGAAACAACCCTTATACCTCAGCAAGGGCCCAGAAAATTGGAATTTCAGAAAAACCACGAAGGCATCAAAAGCAAATAAAATATCCAAGCGTATGCTTTTCCATCAAATGGGCTCATATTTATAATCTCCAAATGGCACAAAGTTTCCCAAATGCAACTTCACTTAAGAAGCTTCCTCAACACAATATTAAAATATAACAAAGTGCCACATAATATAATTATTGATTATTTTTAGCTCCCAAAAATGACCCTTTCCACCATAACTTAATGTTTTGACTCACAAGGCCATAGTTTCTTGTGCCCACGATTTAAAATTTTTCATCCTGGTTCCAACGAGCTATGATACTGAGGTGACCAACATTAAACACCAACAAAAATAGTAACCTCAACATATTTAGATGAATAATAATAATAATTCACCCATTGTGCGAAAACAATTAAAGAAACATCAAAATTGAAATCTGACAAGACCAGAGTGATCTTGATGATGAAAGACAATGAATGAACTTGACGAGGTGACTTACTATAAATAGACGCTCTCTCGAAGATTCTTGGAGCCCAAACCAGAAGCCCGAAATAAAAATTGAGAGCATTACTCAACTCTTCTAACTCATTTGAGCTCATTGGAACCAACAAATTGACTTACTATAAGAGTAAGTATTTCAAACAGAGCCAAAACACACCATAGGCTTGTTGGAAAGCTTATAACCACACAACTGAGACCCTCAAATCCCACTATCAGCGCATGAGAGTTGCGATGGTGAACTAACCAAGCCAATTGCGGGAACCTGCTTAAAATGGGGACATTACAAAATTCTGTCAGCTCATGAGAGTCGCGATGGTGAACTAACCAAGCCAACTACGGGAACTTACTAAAAATGGGGACATTACAATATTTCTCTTGGGTTCTTCTATCAAAATTTGCAGCTAATTTTAATCTCTGCAAGAGAATTACCTACAAATTTGACAAGGACCAGAATTTGTGCTGAACTGACTTTGCCAGGTCTGGAAGTGAATTTGGTAACTTAACCTAGAAACTAACCATAAATTGAGTGCCCAATTTTGGTAGTTGAGTAATCTGGTTGCAACCCACATTATCCTATATTATAAATGCTTGGATTTTTCAAGGAGCTTTGGTATTTGATAACCAACCCGGATGCTCTAGTCAGGGTGTGAAAATGCTATATAAGTAGTGCTTGAGGTGGCTAGTATTTATTGTAATTAGCACAAGTAAACAAAATTGTTTGTAGGTCTTGAAGGCTTGAAGATAGAATAGGAGAAAGCAAGGCTTGTAATTTTTGTTTTGAAGATAATATAGGCTTGGATATCTTCTTTTGGTGGTGATTTTTTGCAGAAAGGGTTTGTATATGTAAGCATTGGGTTGTGTGCTTTCTCCTTTGGCTCATTTTTTAATGATGATAATTTATTTTCTTACAATTTCTATTTGGTTTTACGGGTAAAACTAGTTCACCAATTGAAATCAGATTTCTATTTTGTAGTTTTCACCTTTTTTTCTATCATTCTCAGCTTCCCATATTTCTTTCTTACAAACACAAGTGGGATTAGGCACTTATGCTATTCCTATGGTACAATGATGTCATATTCTAGCAGCTTATCTATCTTCTCATTGATTTTGTTCTTTGGGTGATGTGAAATCTGCCAAGGCCCTTGTTGCAAATGGTTCGCATAAGAGGTCATTCCATTGAGGATGCTTTGAAATCTTAAATTATTTATTAAGTGTGATGAGCCAATTATTTTATTCCTAGGGTACAATGATGTCATATTTTTGCAGCTTATCTATCTTCTCATTGGTATCATTCTTTGGGTGATGTGAAATCTGCCAAGGCCCCTGTTGCAAATGATTCTCATGAGAGGTTATTTCATTGGGGTTGCTTTGAAATTTTAAATTGTTTATTAAAGTATCCTTGAATTGTTTTCAAATGTGTTAGGCATGGTTATTGGGTTATAATGGGAAGGAACTCTTGTTCTAGTTTTTCCATTGTCCATTCGTGTAACATATACTGTTTTATGGCCTCATTTTTAGTGAGTGATGTACTAGCTTTCATGAACATAGCGTAAGGGGTACTGTAATGCTTCATATGTATACCATAATGCAAGGGATACTGTTTTATTTGATTAACTTATTTAGGGTCATCTGTACTGCACCTTGGCTACTCATTGACCCCCATTTTACAACGTCATAATAAATTGTGCTCATTTTGGTAGGAGTAAAAGACTTTTCATAGCCACTGCCCTATTGTTGTGTGAATCATTGAGCTATGAATTTGGCCTTGTATTTATCTAAAGAATCATATCTATGATACTTGATGTGATAAACCCATTTACAACTGATAGGCTTCTTCTTAGGGAGGAAGATTAGAAAGGACCTAGGTATTTTTTCTAGAAGACTTATATTTTGCCTCCATAGCCTTTTCTCACTCTAGTATGTCTTTAGCCTTTAAATGTGTGTGATGCTCATAGATATTGTGGATGTCATCCATAAGAGAAAAGCTGATTGTGTTTAGCTGCTTGCACTTTTTGCAAATAGATCTATCCTCAATAAGCTCATCATCATTAAGATCTTCTATAGTCCTGCCTACCACTAAGTCAAGAGGGTAGAAGTACCAACATCAAGTACCAACATTTGGCAAAGGAGAAACATCTTCCGCGGAGGTTGGACCAAAATCATCTAGATGTGAATTTTGAGCAAAATTGAGTGGTGCTATATCATGATCGGTAGGCTCCCCATCTTCAGAGTTTGGATGATTCAGAGACCTCCCATTAAAGTAACTAAGAGGAAGACAAACACCCACATCTGAAGCCTTCACAAGTTGATCCTCAGGATAAGTATTTGAAAGAAATAGACTAATTGTCTCATCAACACAACATCCCAATTGAATGATGATATTTTTCCAGATTAATCAACCTATTGTTGCCGCCACCAATAAACATAAGTTATTGGCTCTTGGAATCTGGTTTGGCATGCTTGGCTTTTAAATTCACACATGAATAGTAGAATTGAAGATTGATTTGTGTGTGTTTTTCTGATTGATTTGTGTGTGTTTTTCTAGATTCAATTGTTTAAGAGTTTTTAGCGTTAACGTTATGCTCACACTCCGAGATCCATCAGGCTGATAAAGGGCAAGGAAAATTGATCATTTTTCCTTGATCTTTGTCATCCTGATGATGGACTGCGAAGTGTGATTTGTAACATTGACGCTAAAAACTCTTTACACAATCAAATGTAGAAGCACATACTGATTAACACTTACGGATTGTGAAAATCTACTCAAATATAATCAAAGACTTTTTGATGGCCCATCTTAGGCTTGCATTTTCATTAGGCTTCTTAAGGAGTCATCTTCTGACAACTTGTGTAGGTGATTGATTTAGAAAATAGATTTTAGCACCAATATTTCTTAGGAACATATTCATGTTTCATTATAGAATGAGCCATTTTAGTAATGGTGTGATTTCAACATTCTAAACAACACCATTCTATTAAGGGGTGTATGGTTTGGTGACTTGGCATTTAATGCCATGTATCATATAAAGTGGAGAAGTTCAGCTAGACAAAACTCTCTCCTCTTATTTGACCTTAGAGTAGCCAATGCCTTACACTGCTGAAATGTTTTGAACATATTTGATTTATTTTTAAGATAAAAGTATTTGGATCTGAGAAAAGGAGTGTTCATTGGCTGACATACAACGACATGAACCAATTGATGTACCTTGGAGGCTCGCGAAGATTCACCATACAAGAATGGCATCGGATGTTTCTTCCCAACTTGATTAGCTTCACAAACTCCATGATTTTGGGTTTGCATCTTAGGTAGATCTACAAGCTAAACCCTCTCAAGATAATTGAGAGAAATATTGCACATTCAAGTGTTTGTACTGTTAATGCAAAAGTTTGCTAAGAGAAGTATTGATAGTTGTCATGGTGTGCTCCTACAAATCACTCCTCAAGATCCATAGCAATCGTAGTGCAAGTCTCCATATCAATAATGTTGCAAGTGTGCAAACTGAAAACAATATCTAATTAGGGAGAATGCCTCATGACTTCGCTAATTGAGAGAAAATTAAAATTCGTACCTGGAACATAGAAAAATGTAAAATTTCTCCGGTTAGAGGGAATCTATAGATTGCCTTTACATGCAATTGTATATTGCTTTACACCAAAGATCACTAAATCAGAGGATGGTTTGAACGTTGTGAACCAATCCTAATGACGACTAAAATTCCTAGAAGCCCTTGAATCTACATACCAAGCAAAAGATTTCATTGGATATGCAGTGCTTTTCAAAATAAAATAATTGAATGCAAATTCTTTCTGATCAGAGTGCTCTACACCATTTGTGGCAATAGTTGAATTAAAGGTTCTTTTCCTTTTTGTTGTTCTAAGAATAACCAAAACCTTTTTAGTAGAGAAGATTGAGCCTTCTCTTTGTCCTTAGCATAAGATTTTGTAGAGAATGCTTGTTCTTTAGATGTTTAACTGGTACTACTCCCAAATTGCTGCGATCCTGTTGTAGAAGCTTGTCGCAAAGATTAGAAAATTTTAAGTCAACATTAGTTGAATTAATGCTATGAAATGCTCATAAGATTTTTGTAGACTCTTTAGGGTAATGACTACATTTGGACTTTGTCAAATGATTTTGCAAATATGTTCTCTTGTCCATCATAATTGAAAAGATAATGCATCGTAAGAGAGGATGCATGACTCTGGGAGATCCTGTTGATGCTTAGAGATCTTAGCTGTTGACTTGCCTAAAGACACTTGTGATAGTTGATCGCTAGTGACAAAGAGTTTGATGAGAGCATGTCGTTAGTGACAGAGTTTGATGAGCATGATAGCTTCCCAGTTGTGTTAATCCCATTTGTGCTGATGTTTACCAGTAGTGGTAGGATGTGTAGACATGCCCAAAACAACTACATCAGAACTCTGATACTTAAAGATGGTCAACATACTCTACTTGCAGTGGTTATAATTTTTTTCTCATTGAACTTTTGATTGCTTATAAAGATGATATTTGCTAGTGATATCGTTTTGCATGCTATCCAAGACATGAAAAACAAGGGACTTTTTTGGTCAAACACGGTCAAATGGCACAAAACCTTAGTTACTGGGTTCTGACCTTGTTGCCTGGATCTGGGTTTGCGCCTGGGTTTGTTGTGGGTCCAGGCAGGGTCCTTATTTTGGATTTTGGGTCTGCCTACGTTCGTGCAGTTGAACCAGGATGGACCCAAGGGGAACCCGAGTGAACCCATGGTGAATTCAGGTGGACCCGCAGCGAACTTGGGAGGATCCACGATGAACCAAGGAGAACCCGTGGGTTATATATATACACACACAAACACATACACACACACACACACACACGAACCCACCACGAACCCAAATAGGAAAAAGAAAATTACCCCAAACCACGAACCTGCACCCCGAACTCGAATCTGTCTTCGAATCGGAATCGACAACTTAGCACAGAACTCAAGGCAACTGATTCCAAAACATTGCATCCCACTCTTTGGCAAACTTTGACACTAGGACGAACATTTGGAAAAAAAACTTTGCTTGCAGACACCTATTGCTACAAAAGAAGTAAGAATTTGAATCTGATGTTAACTAGTGACTTTCAGCATTTTGTTTCTATTTTCTAAATATATTCTTAATTTTTTTTGGAATTGATTTGTATCCATTTTTCCTTCTTCAAAAAGTGGTTTGTGAAAAATTAGCATTTCTAAGGAGTGACATTCACTTTGATCAACATAACTTTTTTTCTGAAAATGATAAAAACATGATTATTTGGAAGTTAAAGTGTGTCACACCAATATTTAGATAATACAATTGGTTTCATTAAATTTGGTTGAATATTTTTTAGTTTATTGAGTTGTTAAGTGACGTGAACTTTAATTTGGATGTAGATTCATTTGGATCTCTCTAACTTGAGATGTACATTTTGAAATTCATTTTTTCCATTTTTGATTGAAATGTAACATAAATATCTATTTCCTAGATATTTTTCCTATATTTTTTCCCCTAATTTACAATTTTTTGAGATGCATCAAATAGAGAAGTTGCTAAACAGTTAGACAACCTATCGTAGTAAAACTAAAAAATCAAAGTCATAATAAATTCAATATATATAAAAATCATAATCACTGGAAAACTTTATTTGAGTGGGTTTTCAAATGAATTCATTTGATCCTCTGAAAAGATAATGTCGAAGTGATTTTTTATTAGAATTTTGATGGGTGCAAAGGAGTTTCGATTACAGATGTGACTGTGGAGTAGAGAGATTATATTAAAGATATTTTGATCTAGGAGGCTTTTATCTAACCATTTTCAATTTACTCCTTGAAATAGAACCTTTTAAGGCTTGAATCATCATAACTTCTCAAAAATATGCAATTTCAGCAAAAAAAAAAAGACATTTGAAAAAGGACTTGATATTGTTTGTGCACTTAGGCATGAGTTTTAATGCACAAATACTAATGCACTAGTTGCAATCATAAAATTTCAATAAATGTCTGTAAATATCTGAAAGTTTGAGGAGTTCAAATGGGACCTTTTAAGGCTTAAATCATCATAACTTCTCAAAAATATTAAATTTCAGCAAAAATTAAGACATTCGAAAAAGGACTCACTATTGTGGGTGCATTTAGGCATGAGTTTTAATGCACAAATCCTAATGCACTGGTTGCAGTCACAAAATTGCAATAAATGTCCGTAAATATCTGAAAGTTTGAAGAGTTCTAAACACATTATAGAAGAACCCAAAACTTTTGCAAACCTTGGAGCAGGTCTAAGAAAATGCTCGAGCCACATACCAACAATGTGAGCTCTAGCTAAGAAGAAGCAACAAAAATAATCATGTCTGCCAGGAAAAATGAGCACAGAAAACACCAAACATAAGCTTTTTGCAAAGAAATTGTACCATAGCTTGAACAGAAAGTCGCAAATATGAAGAATTTCTCCAAATGCGAGATGCACAAAACCCTGTCACAGAGGGAAGCCAACAAAAATGTGGGCAGGAAAATGCCAATCAAAGTATGCAAAACACGAACAAAAATAATCATAGAACCATCTACCACACAAGGAGAATCACGTCTAAAATACATGTCCAGAGAGTAGGTTGTGAGCAAGAATGATGTGTCCAGAGCAAACACCAACAATATGCGAGCTTCATCAACTGTTAGGTGAGCAAAGAAGTAGTGTACAATGCTACAAAGGCTTAAAGAACTCTTGTGTGGAAAAAGAAAAGAAATCACTTTGTGCACATTACAGTGGTTGTGAGTAAAATGGTGGACCAGGAAAGTTCCATATCAAACCAAGAAAAAATTATGTGCTAGACCCACCATATTCTTTCCATCAAAATCTTTGCAAAGAGAACATTTGTAACTTTGTAAATATGTCAGAATTATATTTACTAAAGAATTGTATTATATGTGTAACTATGATTTATGCTTCAAAGGGCTTGATTACTTTTGCCTATTCCTTTGTTCATTTTCCTTTAAATATAGATTGGTGAAAAAACAACCTTCCCTTTTTGCTACAACAATTTCTTAATAGTTGTGTTAGTAATAGTTTCCTTTTGATGCACATGTTGATACTTTGTCCATTTTCCTGAATGCAATTGAAGAAGAAAAAATGTGGTGCAAGTAGTAGGCTATTGCATACATATGTTGATTGGTCTACTTCGACTTGAGATTAAGGTTAATATTTTGTTTTATTTGAGCCATTTTAATGTTGGATGGTCTTGTGGGCATTTTTAATGGCCTCTTATAGGGAAATTTGTGTTTTTCGCCCATCTATCAAGCATGGAACCTTAATCAAAAGCTGGTCATCTGAAACAAAATGTTCTAGATTTTTAAAATTGAAGTTGTCAAAATTTAAATGATATCCAAAATAAATAAATAAGAAACAAAGTAAATTTGTTAGGGTAAATAATTAATTATTATTACACTTAAGTTTACTTAGGTTAATGCATTATTTTATTATTTATTAGTTAGACACCTAGGAGTATGCATATTCATATGAGTTGTTTTGTTGACAACACGAGTTAGCAACTCTATTTTAGCACATGTTGTATACAACACAGGAGTTTGCATATTTATCTGAGTTGTCATGTAGACAACACAGTTGTTCACACTCTAATTAAGCACATGGTGTCTACAACATCTTTTTACATGACACACCTATGTAAGCTTATCCTTTCATCATCGCACTAACTTCTGTGCTTAGTGGAGGATAATCCACTCTTGGTGGACATGTGCTTAGTTGTGAGTCTTATCACTTTGCTGACTCCTAGTCATTCTAGAGGCCTTTATATTTAGGCAATCCTAGTGTGTATGTATATCAATTCAATTTCATATTGTTATATTAATCATACTTTATTGGTCCGTATTGTGCTAGTGCTTGAGCTTCTTGATTTTGGGTGATTTTGCCCTAAGGCAAATTCTTACATGGTATCAAAGCGGAGGGAGCTTCTCTTCACATAGGCATTGGAGACCATTTTTGCTTCACATCTAGGAGGACCTCAATTCAGATCCAGAGTATCATAGTCATTGGGAGCATCTAGAGCCAAAGCGGACCTCACCATTGCATCTGGAGGATCGATTCGGTGAATTTTCACTATAAATTTGCCTACTCCAAGCCATAGTCAAATCTGAGGCAAAATCTTTGGCAAATTGGTACCCGAAGGCCCGATTTGTGAAATTGGTATGATGTCTTAAGATCTGTGCAATTAATTTTTCAAATCTGAATATTTTTGCGTCTCTACATTTTTGCTTTTCGGATTTGCATTTTATTTTCGAAATTTTGCGAAAAAGTTGGCATTTTAGGCCAGTAGGAGAGATTTATTGTAGGACAAGATTGGAGCTTGCTAGTGCAAATAAGATATTGGCATCATATTCAAAAGGTCAAAAACCCCCCAAATCGACTTTTGTTTCATCAAAATCGGACATCTGAGGTGAAATCTAAAGTCAATTGATTTTTGGAGGTGCGACGGTGGCAATTCAGGAAAAATAATTACAGAGGTGATTTTCAAATAGCAATATCTCCCTCACACGGACTCCTTTTACCAAGTAATTTTTTTTTTGTTTTGGGGTAGAATTTTTGATCTACACATTGGTGTAGGATGTTTGAGATCTTTGTTTTTGAATTTTTTTGCAAATCGCAAATCTTAATTTTTGCAACTTGAAAGGCTTAGTTTGGGCTCATTTGGACACATTTTCAGATTCCGTTTTTTTTTTTAAGTATATATTTTTTCGTCTACTTTCCAGATCTGCAATTAGATTATAGGTTTGTGTGGACAAAAATACCACTTTCAGAAATAGGTCCTTGTTTGCATTGTATTGCTTTGATTAAACTTCAAAATTGTTGAATATCTGATCTACAGTGTTTAGTACCAGATTTGAATTCCAAAAGTAGGTTGTAAACAACAAAATCAGAAGCCCACTTTTGTCCATTTTGACAAGTGGCCTATTGTAATTGCACTACATATAAAGTGCCAATAGCATCATTTTTTTGGGGGGGGGGGGGGGCGGGTGGGGTTCTTTGATTGAGTGAATAGGGTGTGTGTCTTGTGTTCTCGTGTCTCTCTTTCTCTCTTGTGCTCTTTAATTTTGCATTATGGGTTATCCTAAAGCTCCACTTTTAACTTTTCACAATTATACTACATAGAAATATATTATATGGAGTAGACTAATGGAAAAAGGTATAAATCTAGATGTTGATGGTACAATTGTAAAACCCACTGATGCTGCTGCACAAGTTGATTAGCAAGTTAAAGACAACTAGGCTTTAAGAATTATTAGGAGTTGTGTTCATAGAGATTTCTTTTTCCACATTTCTAGCTTTAAGGATGCCAAGGGTGCTTGGAAAAAACTTGAAGGGTTGTATATGCTAAGGTGGATGAGGAAAAGGGATTCCAAATTGAGGATGATCTACTTCTATTAGATCCTAAGAATTTTGACACAATTCAAGACCATGTCAACAAAGCCAATGAATTGAGAGCACTACTTAAGGATTGTGGTAATCCCATGAAGGATGATAGATTGATTCATCACATCTTGAAGAGGCTACCTTCAGAGTATGCATCTTTTGTTTCGAGTTACAATATTCATAGATTGACCATGGGAAGTGCCTTCACTAAACCTTCATTTGATGCATTTGTAGAAATGTTGATGTTGGAACAATCTAAGTTGATAGATATGGGAATTCTCAAGTCATCCAAGTCTACAACATTGGTGGCTAGTAATGAGAGCCAATCAAATCAAGGCGGCAAAAGTTTCACCAACAGCAAGAAAAAGCAGTGGAAGCCCAAATCACCATTAGAGACACAACAATCTTCCTCCTCACAACAAGGCAATTCTTCTTCCAACAAGAAGAGAAACAACAACAAGAAGGATAAACTATTTTGTGCATATTGCAAGAAACCAAATCAGGATGAGCATAATTGCAAGACTAAGAGAATAGATCAGTTGGAAAACTTAATTAGAAAGAACAAAATCAATGTGCCAAATGCTTCCAAGGATTCAAATCCATCCACTTCATGGGGAAAAGGGAAAGCATTTTGGAAAGTTCAAGTTCTTCAAGGGAATGGATTCTTGACTCAAGTGCCTCATATCATATGGGTTCTTCAAAAGGACACTTTTCTTCATTGAAGCATTCTAAGGTACCTCACGTCTTTATAGGGAATGATACACAAGTGGAAGTTGAAGGGAAAGGACAAGTTGAGATGGAAAATGGAGAGCTAAAAGATGTTCACTACGTTCCTAACCTTAGCACTAATCTCCTTTCAATTTACCAAATCACTCACTATGGAGGTGGCAATAAAGTTGAGTTCCTTCTTGATTTAGTAATGGTGCGAAATCTTAAGGATGATTTCTTGGTTGCAGTGGGTAAAGTTAATGATGACACAAGGCTTTATTCTTTCTCCCACTTTGTGCCTAAGTCTCCTTCACATGCCTTGTTGACATATTGACAATCACAAAGTAAATTATGGCATGAGCGGTATGGACATCTTGCTTTCTGCTATCTTCATCAACTTAGCTCAAAAAATATGGTCAAAGGTCTACATACAATCAACTTTGCTGCAGGTGAATGTTCAACTTGTTCAATGCATATGCATCTAGAAGAAAAGTATGACAAAGGGATGTCTTGGAGGGCATTAGTTGTTCTTGAGTTGGTTCACACCGTTCTAGCAGGCCCTTTTGCAGTGACATCAGTTAGCAAGGGTCGCTATGTCCTCACTTTCGTTGATGATTTTTCACGCTACACATGGGTCTACTTTCTTCATCACAAGAATGAAGTGTTTGATAAGTTTCTAGCCTTCAAGAGTCGTGTTGAGAAGCAATCAAGTAAAGCCATTAGGATTCTTCGTATGGACAATGAAAGTAGATATGTGAACTCAAGACTTAGAGACTTTTGTGAACTTGAGGGTATTGATCTTCACAATCCAATAGCATTTAGTCCACAAAGGACAAATGTTACAGTGATGAGGATTAGAACACTTAAGTCAATGGCAAGTTGCATGATTCAAGCTAAGTCTCTTGATCCATCACTTGAAGTCGAAGCTATAAGCAATGCCAATCACATCCTTAATAGGTCTCCTCATAATGTCTTAGATGGAATGACTCTTTTTGAGGCATGGTGCAGAAGAATCCCAGTTGTGGAACACTTCAGAGTTTTTGGTTGTTCATCATGGGCAAACATATCTTGAAGGGAATGCAAGGCACCACCACCAAGGCCTTATACTTTCATTGGATATGATGAAAGTGTTAAGGCATATAGACTTATGGATCCTGAGATTCATGAGATATTCATAGAGAGGAATGCTCACTTTGAGGAAAGTTCAACAAGCTTATCCTCTAATCCTCTCCATACTTCATACATTGTGGAAACTGATAGTGACAATAATGATAGTGATTCAACAGGTTCACTTGTGGGGGATCCTATTGACAGATGTAGTATGAGGTCACAACATCAACAAATTCCACCATGCATACATAGCTATAGTGATAGGTCCATGTAATTCAGTACAGTTGGGTACACCTTGTCTTCCAGTTCCAAAATTAGGGGATGACTATATGACAAATATTTCAGATTTGTTTGTGGAGTCCTACATAGTAGATTTGGGAGACATTATTGATGATAGACATCTTCTCTTTGATGAAGAAGATCCTTCTTCAGTTGTTGTAAGGGAACACTCTGACCCTCTTGTCCATTCTCTACATGATTAGTCTTACAAGGTTGATATGATTGTGGATCCTTATGTACAACAGTTGCAGGAGGTCTCTTTATCATTCGAGGAGACAGTTGGTTCTTTGGGACATGTTCTACATTTGTCCTTGCTAGATGTGAACTTGTTTAGTTTAGTAGTGTTGGAAGGGGCGACTGTCAGTAGTGACACAGGGATAGTTGAGCAGGTTTCAGAGACACCATTCATTTTCAGGATTCTTTCTACACATTGGGGAAGCATCTCATATGTACCTATGACATTGTTTTTTCCTAAGGGGAAGAAAATCATTTAACAGTCATGGATCAGCTTCTACATTCATCTTGGAGCAGCTATCACTGATCGACATTCTACATTTTGGTGGGGGGTGACTACCTTGTCTCCTTTCTTCTTCTTCTTCTTCTTCTCTCTTATGGGGGGAACTTTTTCCTATTATAGGGTTTTGTCTTTCTTATACTTCTTTATTATATATACATGATGTATGTTGTAATGGGGGGATCTTAATTACTCCATCCATCCATGCATCTTGTTTTTTCATCTCTCTTTTTGGGGGAGTGTTTCTCCCATGAGGTTTTCCCTCTTTTTCCATTTTCAAAGTGATTGCATTGCATTTGTACATGGGTACCTGACATGGCCTAGTAGCCGAGACCCATCATGCATTTTCATTATAGCTTTTGTAAGCTTAAGTGCATTCCCCTAAGTCGTACTTAAGGGGGTGTTAGTGTAAATAATTAATTATTATTACACTTAAGTTTAGTTAGGTTAATGCATTATTTTATTATTTATTAGTTAGACACCTAGGAGTATGCATATTCATATGAGTTGTCTTGTTGACAACACAAGAGTTAGCAACTCTATTTTACATATGGTGTTTACAATACAAAAGTTTGCATATTTATTTGAGTTGTTATGTAGACAACACAATTGTTCACACTCTAATTAAGCACATGGTGTCTAGAACATCTTTTTACATGACACATCTATTTAAGCTTATCCTCTCTTCATCGCACTAACTTTTGTGCTCAATGGAGGATAATCCACTTTTGGTGGACATGCGCTTAGTTGTGAGTCTTATCACTTTGTTGACTCCTAGTCATTCTAGAGGCCTTTATATTTAGGCAATCCTAGTGTGTATGTACATCAATTCAATTTCATATTGTTATTCTAATCATATTTTATTGGTCCATATTGTGCTAGTGCTTGAGCTTCTTGATCTTGGGTGATTTTGCCCTAAGGCAAATTCTTACAAAATCTAAAAATACAAACTTAGAAATCAATGGGTTTTGATTATTTATAAATTTCTTATTATTATGTTTAAAACCACATTGAGCATCTTGTTTGTGCACTTGGCAAACACATCATAAAGATGCTCTTCATGAACCTTCTAGATTTAGAGTGGATTATTGTTATACCAGAGGATTAGCTCACCACTATGTGGGGTGAACCAAGGGAATTGACAATATTTGTTGGACATTGCCCAATTCAGCCACAACTCGCAAAAGTCTAGTGCGAGTATTCACTATTCTAGTTGGCAACTAAATAGCATTGACTCCACATACAATATTTGGATGTGGACTTTGGAGTAGTTGCGTGTTTGAGAGAATGGAATGCTCTGATCGATTTGGCATTCCATCACCTCACAAAGGTGAGTGACATGATGAAAAGGCATTCCACCACCTCATGAAGGTGTTTGACACAATGAAAAGGCATTTCAATGCAGATCAAAGCCCATTGGAGTTCAATGTGGGAGACTTGGTGTTTCTTAAGATGGACTTAGATTTGATGGGCCTAACTACTTAAGTACATCCGTGATCTGTTGCTTTGATGGGCCCTTTGAGGTAGTTGTCCACATTTGTTGCAGCATGTATGCTTAGACGACATGACTTTTCCAAAGTTCTTATTGTGGACTTTGGTTGGGGCATGTCGTTCTAGATGGTCCAGACAAAAATCGCTACAAACTAAATTATTGAATTTGAGGTGTCCATTTTGTACAAGGCCTCTTGGATTCCTCTCTTCCCAATTGTTTTATTTCTAGCTTGAAAACTAAGAATGCATAACTTAAAATTGATGTTAAATGTTGTTGCTGCAGCTTAACTAACCACCTCTAGTTTCATAGCCCACAAAAATGTTTTTGACTTATCTTCTCAAAAATTTAGATAGAAGATGCCATAAATAGAGGAAATTAATTCACCACTTTTCGTAATTTTTTTCAAGAACAATTAGTTTAGGAAAAGGGCTAATCAATTTGGTTTATTAGATTGATGTTATGGAATACATTTTGGTTCTATATTTGTTATCATTGTGCTATTATTAGTTGTTTCACATATGCCATAGGTTGTTGAGAACTCCTAGATAATTGGACTGTTAGTATAAGTCATTAACTTACATAATGAGCCATTCTACAGTACAATATTCTTTGGCTCAAGAATGTAATGATAGCATGTATGAATTATTAAAAAAATGGAAGAGAAACCATAAATGTTGAGAACAATTTTGCATGGGTTCTTCATTGATTTAAGGAGTATTCAAAAGATGAAGAGGCTACTTTATCTATGTTGATTCAGCAAAGGAAGCTCAGATCTCTATAAATGCTCATGTAGATTTCTTGGTTGATGCAATAGCATCTAGGGGTGTAGGGAAATCCTGCATATCCCATGTCTTTTTTGGTTATTTTTTTTTTTTTTTAAGTTTATATTGTTCAAAATAAATGCAAGCATCTACAGGTTTCCATTTCCTTTAAGAAAGTATCTAAAATGATAGAGGAGGTTGAAAATATTTAATATTTATGGATACTGTGTAAAGGCAATAGTACTTTTCAGAAACTTTTTTCTATCATTTATAATGTTAAATTTTTTGAAATGCCCTTCTTGACATGGGGAACAAGGAGGGGGAAGAGTCATGCACTCAAGTTTATTAAATGGTTACTGTAAGAATTTGCTTGAGGACAAAATAACACCAAGATCAAGAAGCTCAAACACTGGCACAATATGGACCAATAACGGATGATTAGAATAACACTAATGAGAATATAATATGTGTACATACACACTAGAAGTGCCTGTATATAAAGGCCTCTAGACTAACTAGGAGTTAGCAAAGTGATAAGCCTCACAACTAAGCACATGTCCACCAAGAGTGGATTATCCTCCATTGAGCACAGAAGTTAGTGCAATGATGAGAGGATAAGAATACCGATGTGTATCTCATAAAGAGATGTTGTAGACACCATGTGCTTAATTAGAGTGCGAACAATTGTGTTGTTTACATGACAACTCAGATGATTATGCAAACTCTTGTGTTGTCAACAAGATAACTCATCTAACTATGCATACTTCTAGGTGCCTATATGATAAATAATAAAATAATTCATTTAACCTTAGTAAACTTAAGTGTAATAATAATTAATTATTTACACTAACAATTACATACAAAGATTGGACACCTTTTTGGGCACCCACTTTTAAAGAAACAAAATACGCGTTTTAGAAGCCCTCCTTGGGAAGTTGAAATGTCATCTATTAGGTATAAGTTTGTTTTTGTCCATGTATTATTCATTTAGAGGGAGAGTGGGATATCCAAGAGAAGAAGGATGCTATAAAAGTGAAGCTTGGGATAGAGGTAATAAATTTGAAGTTGAGCTCTTCTCTTCATAGATAAATAGTAAGAGGTATAAAAGAATAGCTTGTAGCTCTATCTTGCAAAGTTGTAAAGCCTAAGTGACAAATATTTAGAAATCGAGGAATGGTATTTCATTTTATTGAATAGAAGAGCATTTGTGCATTTTCATTTCATTAAGAAATAGAGGGCAAGTTATTTATTACAATTTTTTTGATTTATTCTCTTTGTTATTGTGTATGAATGTTTGCTGGAGTAACCCTTATATGGCATAAGAGACAAAGTGTTTTGAGTGGGTTAGGGGAGTCCCTTATATCATTGTTTCCCAAAAACTTCAAGTTATTGGCAATACCAAGCACCGGTAGGTTGTGGTTCCAATTTATTGTAGCAACACTCAAATTCATTAGTAGGAAAATTGCTGGCTAATTTCATTGATATGTCCATCTTTGCAACAATTTGCAAATTTTGGTGGCCAAAGGGAATATAATGTTCCATGGTGGCAAGTATTGTAATGTCAAACAAACAATGGTAGAATATCACTTGCCTTTGATATGTGTACTCCCCCTTGAGTGGTTGTGAGAGTGCAATGCTTGTGAACAACTGGGTTACTTTGATTATTTTTTAATTTTGGATGAAATTTAGTCCTAATTTACAAGGTATGAAAGCTAGAGATATTCACCTAGTCGATATTATTTTGATTAGCATAGCAATGTTTTTAACGAATCTTAAGTTTCCTCTAAGCAATAGTTGTAAGACCATGCAGTCTCTTTATATGCAACAACTGACCTCAAATATATAATCATATTGCTATTCTTTTGATTTGGAGGGAATTGGGAAGATGGTTAAGGAGCCAATGACTGCAAACATTGTCAAACCTAGAACAAATAGTAGTTTGTCCAATGTGGTAATGGTTCCTAACTTCCTAAGAATTTCAAGAATTAAATAAGTTGAATGGAAATTCTGAATTCCTGCCATAGATAGTTTGTTGGATATCTTCTTGGTATATAACCCAATTTAAGACAAGGAAAAAGACATTCCAAAATGACTTTTTAGACACATGAAGGTCATTGTGAACGCTTGGTGATGTTTTTTGGCTCGAGGAATGCTTCTCTAGCATCTAGAATCTAATGTTTAAGATGTACAAATGCTAGCTTTGTACTTTCATCTTGATATTCTTTGATGCACTCTCATTTATAGTGACATTGTACTAATTATCTTAGGTATATGAAGCTCACCCTCAAGATCTCGAAGGATCTTGTTTTTTTGCAAAGAGTTAAAAAGTGTTTCATTAGGTTGAACTCCTTGAGTATCTTGGGACACATTGTTTTGCAAGAGTGGTAACAAGTGGATCTAAAATATATTGAGGCATTCTTGAAGGACCCTAAACAGAAACCCTGAGAGTTAGCAGGGTTTCTTAGGCTTGACTGACTAGTCTCACAAGATTGTTTGATATTGGTGTAAAGTTGTAGGCCCTTTGACAACATTGCTAGAAAGGAATTCTTTTATGTGGAGCTTTCAAGCAAAACAACCTTCCATATGTTCATGGTGCTCATCTTCTTTGCCTTAGTTTTAGACAACTCTAATTCTCGAAACCTATTTATCTTTGATGGTTCATGGCCTGAAATATTTCTTGCAGCTTTAGTCCTTTCTTGAACAATAGAAGTGGTGACTAGGATGCTAGATTATGATTATGAGATTATTGTATAAAATGGTAAAGAAAATATGTAATATGCAGACCTGTTGGTCTATATTTTTTGCTTGTTGGAGTGCATTTCAATACTGAAAACATTTTTACGAACTAGTCTGATGCCGAACAATTACAAGGAAGTAAAGTAGCTTGTGGTGGCATTAACAAATCAGAAAGTTACTTCAATACATAATAGAAGTGACTGAAAATTTCTAGATTTAATTACTGATTGATAATGCAATAGTTATCCTAAAGAGAAATCAACATACCCATTTGCCAGAATAGAGAAAGATGATGTGTGGCAGTAGAAATCAGCAAGAATGACAGTCTTCAAACTCTAGGTGTGTCACTAATCACCTCCAAATTGCAAAAGCTGATTGAAAACAGCCCATTCAGCCTCGGAACACCCAAATAAGGAGCTGAAACAACCTCAAAACCTCAAAAATGACAGTCAAGTCAGCTATAAAGGCAGTGACCAGCAAAAAGAATGAGTTGGCTGCTCTAACCTTCTCCAAATCGTTCCCAGTGTACATTGTAGCTCGCTGAAAACTGAGATATATTTGTATCCGTCAACTCCTTTGTGACTCGTGCAATGAACCTACTCCGAAAACTTTAGATTGTATCACTCAACAAGGAGAATGTTGCCTATGAGGGTTTTTGTAATCACAAACCAACCAGAAGCAATTTCCTTCCGGAACATAAGCATCATCAATATTCAGCATGCTCAAATGAGAGCTCCAATCCTTCTTTTATATCTTTTTAGCTGCTTTTTTGAAAATTGCCCCTTTCACTATTCACTATTTTTCCAAAAGTGTTTTTTACTATTTTTCCGGGAATGCTTTTGTACTTTCATATAATAAGAATCACTCCCACTTTTTTAATCTCCTAATGTAGCAATGAATGATAAAAGCCCATCCATTAAAATAAATCACATATTGATTTAATATTTGGCCTGTACTCGCTTCTTTAAATAAATAAATACAATTGTGATAAAGTTAAAACTTAAATCCTCTTGACTTATTTAATAATTTAGGATTTTATCAAATTTCATCATAAACATCAAACCCGACTCAATCGACCTTACTAAAAATAGCAAATGACTTAGTCAGTGCTCATCACTTACTGAAAATGATAAGTGCAGGAAAAGTTTTTCTAAAGGCTCCATAGAAGGGGGATACATTAGCAAACTTATTTTGAATGAGATACATAGTTCACTAACATAATTTGAAATCTTCACCTGATCATCTTTCACATGACCAACTAGAACGGTGACCTAGTAGAATTCTTTTATGGAGTTGTTTTTAATTCGTGTACTTTTGTTAAAAAGTTTTTATGCTTTTTGAGTAAACTTGTCTAATAGTTTAATCAGAGAAGCTTGGTCTTCAATTCGGCAACTTTTTTTTTTTGATTTGGGTGTTTTTGCCAAGTTGAAAATTTTGTACCTGCCGAGTTGATATACTGATTTTATGCACTATGCTTTAAATATTGGATTGGGCCTGAATGGATAATTTGTGATATGATCAGGGAACATTACAGATCATGACCTGTAAAGGTAGTGTCAAGATTAATTGACACTTGGAGATTCATTTTAGGTGTTTTGTTGTTCTTTGCAGGCACCCAAGGCTAGTACGTCTAGCTCTAAGCAGGAAGCTAGAAGTAAGGATAAATGTGTTGTGATGTAAAATTATCAGGAATCCAGAAGTAAACAGAGGTGTGTTCTACGGTAAAATTTGCAGGAAGATTGTAACTGCAATTCTTGTCATTTCTAATGTAAATGATTTTCTTTTCCTTTTATTCATTTCAAAATCACTTGAAATAAACCTTTAGATTTCAGGCAAAGCTTCACATCAATGTTGACAACAGCAAAAGCTTAAACTAAATCTTATTATTGATTATATTTTGACATGTAAATATTTTAAGATCAGCAGGTAAAAAATAGCACATTGAGCTTCTGCTGTTGTACTAGAGGCCTCTCAAATTTTCTGATGAAAATTGAGGCATAAAGTGTTATGGTAATTTTAATCTGTATATAACAAAATTTAATGATTTCTCTTTGTATTTTCGGGTATTTACTATTTGTCCTTATCATTTTTTACATAACTGAGTTTAATTTTCTGATAACTTTAGATTTCACATTTAAATTTGCCCAGAAATTCATTTAAATGTATGTATGGTTCATATCAAACACGTTGCTTTTGATCATTATCTTATCTAACTTGTACAGGATATGTTTGGCCTGAAATGTTCAAGCTCAGTTACACGACCTAACTTGTGGCATCCAATTAAATCGAATACAGAGAAATTTACGAAATATGCATGTTTTCAGATTGCAGGGAGATGGATGACGATGCAGCCAAGTGAAAGAAAACATATTAGTATAATGTATTTAATCCTAACTTGTGGCATCCAATTAAATCGAATACAGAGAAATTTACGAAATATGCATGTTTTCAAAGATTGCAGGGAGATGGATGACGATGCAGCCAAGTGAAAGAAAACATATTAGTATAATGTATTTAATCACCAATAATAAATGAAGATTTTAGTGTGAGAAGATAATGTGGCCGGTGGTAAAATTGTTGTACACTGAGTGAGAAGTCTAGTTATGTACACATCAGTATTTGTTTTGTGTGTTTTTAATAACGGCATTGACCATGTATGTATATTAGAGAGCCACTCCATTCTTCACCCTCACGTGTCCGTCGTATTTTTCTATTTAATAACATCGTCCTATTAATCTTATTTTCTTGGATTTGTTAAAGATAGACACTGGTAATCATGTCGTTAATGACACAAACAATCTTTCACGCATTGACAGCCCCAAGTTGTTCAAACTTCAAACTACTCTTTTACTTGCACACAATTTAAAAACTATTGACTTATCTTTGAGGAGACACAAAGATCCAATTTTGACTACACGACTTCTAATATCATGATTTTAGCATGCAATGTAGCTTAACAGCTACTTCAAGAAGTTGTTTGTTTTGGCACACATTTCGTGTCAATGAGAAAATGTTTTGATCCATGCTAATTACCTAAATTCACTTGAATTCTGTCTAATGCTTCATTTTGTAGCGTGCTTGAATATTTTCTTATGATCAGTATTTATCAGATCAATAGTTGGCCATTGATAATAGGCTGTGTAACCTCTTAAAATGTTAAGGAAGAATGACCTACCCTGCATCTTCAAGCATTTTGTAATTTTCTCAATCAACAAGTGCATACAACTACGCCTATAAAGAAGAGTTAAAATAGATGCTTTCCCACAGTAATCTTTTGAAGAAAGTAAAATAGAAATCATATATGTAAATTTGGCAGTACAACGATGTTAAATTAAGATTTAAAAATAAAGAAAGGAGAAAAAAGAATAGTTAGAAGAGACTAAACTAAACTATACGTGGCCACAATAGTTTCAGTCGAAGACCTCTCTTCAATGAAAGAAGAATAGTTTGAAGAGAAGAAACAAAAAATATATGCACCACATTAGTTTCAGCCGAAGATCCCTTTTCAAAGCACTAAATCAATGTATTTATATACAACACAAACATTCTAGAAATATACTTGTAAGCTTTAATTGGGAGATTTACAACTCTTCCATTGGAGCAAATTTGAGAGACTATCTTCATAGTAACAACTCCTTGTTTCACTTTCGTGAAAGTACCCAAATAAAATGAGCTAAGTACCCAAATGCTTACCTCAAATACGAGGTAGGACTAACTCCATAGTAACAACTTCTCCTTGTTTCACTTTAGTGAGAGTACCCAAATAAAATGAGGCAATTACCCAAATACTTGCCTCAAATAAAATGAGGTAGGGAAAGGATCAAATAATCCACCAATTTCAAAATCACATTATAGCTTATCAAATTGATTAGCTATAAATAAACTTATCATCTATTAATTCATTCATGTTAAAACTTGTGAAACTCAATCATAAATCAACTCATAAAAGCATCCACACAAATAACACAATAACAAAAAATTCTATTATGAAAACCATTGGTCAGAAGGAAAAGCTAGGATGAGAATTACTTACATGGAAATCGCTGGTCAGAAGGAAAAACCAGGATGGGAATTGACACCTTTAAGTATATTGCACTTGTCTAAAATTTGCCCTTTTAAAGGTCTAGCCTATTAAGAGCTTACAATAATATCTAGTTAAGAATAAATCTTGCTATGAGTCATGCGGTCAAGGGATTAAGTAAAATAGGTTTTGAAGGGGCCTTGAAATCAAATTACAGAATAGGTGTAAAGCTAAACAACTTGCAATCTAGATCGAAAGATAATCAATACGCTCTTCAAAGAGACATGAGCCAGAGACACAACAAAACTTAGAGAGAGAAGGGGTCGCCCCCATCAAAATTTATTGGTCATCAAGGAAAGGATAAACATTTAATAAACAAACCAACCAAAAGCAAGAAAAAGAAAACAAATTTTAAGATTTCCCCTTAACCCCCTTCTTGTGGGAATTAGGACAAGACCGAGAGGGAAATTTCTTAGAATGTTTCCTTTAATCGTAATCAAACCTTCTTCAATCTTGGCTACCATAGAGTGTCAGGCTAACGAATCAAGATAACCAAAACCAAAAAAGAGAGGGTCAACAGTAGCTACCCCAGCATCACAAGATGTACCCTTCACAAAGTCATTATGAACATAACAATATTTATCTTGTCCATGGAAGCCATAATGCTATTACATCCACTTCCAACCTTTACAAACTCAACAACACCAAGTTGGTCTGAGCTAGCAACACAATCAACAACATTTTTGATCAACAACAACATTAAAAATAACATTAGAGGCTCTAGTGATAGAACTAGCCAGAGGGGGGACTACAACAACAACCTCCTTTTGACTGCACTCAACATTTGGAATAGAAGAAGGAACAACATCAACATCTTGATGCTGAAAAACAACAATAACAGTTTTGGGAGACTTCCATTTTAGATGCAAACCATTTGACCACCATATAATGTTGCCGCAAAGCCCCCAGCCAATATGTGGAGGATTTTTTAGATTTGATATTTTCAGCTTCACACTCTGTCGCAACGTGCCTAGTATTAAAGCATTTCCTACATCTAAACAAGAGACCCTCATAATCTAAAGACTGGATCCACGGGCCAATAAGTTTACAAAACTTAACCTTCGCTAGAAGGCCTTTAGAAGCACCTATATCAACAAGTATCCTTTCATAAGTAGAGTTCAATATATCATTGGATTATGAATCCACCATTACGATATCACCTAAAGCGTCACCAACTTCCTCAAGAACAAAATCATGCTAGAGATGAAGAGGGAGATTAGAAAGTCGAACCTAGATAGACAATTTGCAAAAAGATTCAATGGCAGGATTAAAGTCCTTATGCCAAGGTTTAATCGTCAAAGGGAAGCGGTTTTCCCAAGTGAAGAAATGATCACATAGAATCACTTTTCTACCATCCACATGATCAAATCTAGCAATAAAAAACCCTTTACAGAAGAAAGATCTGGACATAATTTGTAAGATATGGATACCATTGCTTAATGATCTAAGCGTGGAGCTCCTTGAGAGAGGGCCAAAAGCCCCTACATTGACAAATGAGCACATCCACACCGAGGCTTCAACCCGTTGCTCAATCTCTGAAATTGTATCTTTGTCCAAATTGATTGAAATAAGGCAACATGTATGAAGAGGTTTAGAGATTCTCAACTTATTGATATTCCCCAAACCGCCACCATTACAAACATATTGGGCATAAGAGGGCCCTATTGTATCCCCAAGACATCCTTCCATGCTACAACTTGTAGTAGGATAATATCATCAACAACAAAATGAGATCCAATTGAAATCCCCCCAGTAAAAGAGGGCTCCCAAGGCCCACCCGTAGCTGTTGAAACCATAAGGACCAAGGGAACGGGATCGACCATCCGCCCCATACCTGCTGAGCCATCTCATCGTCAATAGTGCAAAAGGAAAAGCCAACGATTTGGGGCCATAACCTAGCAACTGCTGAACCATGCTAACACATTGTCGAAGCAAATCCATCCACACTAACACCACCTTAAAAAGAAACATGATCCACATCGAAAGGACTTCCAACACTCGTGAGTTGCAAGTCCTTCACAACCAAAACCCTGACTTGCGTGACAATGACAATAACAAACATTTCAAATTTCACACTATGTCAAATTTCATGTTTTTTAGGGACTTTACTATGTTTTAGATTAAGGTAAAAGAAAATTTTGACAGGACCCAAAACCCTTCACCAAAAACTAAAGATAATCATTTGCACCGTCAGGTTTGACAAGGACCTAAAACCTACAGTTCTAAACATAGAAACTGGGTTTTACAGGAACCTGAAACCAAAAGTTTAAACCATAAAAAGAAACTAGGTATTATAAAGACTTGGAACCTAAAGTTTTAAACAAGTTGGAAAACAAAAAGCAAAAACCAGTAAAACCACTCGGACCATCAATTAACACACTAGCTTTGCAACCAGTGCCTAAAACAACTCTTTGATGATTTTTGCCACCTCTTTACCTGCTTCTGCAGTACTTTGGATAATGTCCACCAAAGCTAAAATAGGAGCCTCAATGGCCTTTTTCCTCGCGCTCTACCTAGTTCTCTTACTATGTCCACCTGGACTCCCCAACCACACATTACCTGGAGACATTATCTCCCTGTTACTCTTCTTACCCAAGTTGGTTGCCACAACACACATACTATAAGTGACCTATTCCATCCTATGACCACTTTCCTTAATTAACAAAGCTTCTGCTCATAATCCTTGAAATTTTCAAGGATGTTACCAATTTATATTTCCATCTGAGCTCTCATGGTGCGTTCATAGTGGAATTATTTTTGCATAACCCCCATTTTCTTCTTAAGAACCATAATTTCATTGTAATGCCAAGAATCACCCTGAATGGAAGACTCTATTTTAAGCTTAACAGTGTGAAGAAATGATAATTTACTATGTTAAGAGTAACCTTATGAGATGATTTTTTGACTCAAATTAATAAATTTCCTAGCTAAAGGAATGATTTTCAAATTCTATTAAAGATCTTGCTCACCTATTAAAAGTGACTTTGTTAGAGGTTTTTAACTTGTCAGCCTGTTAGGATTAACCAAGTAGATTGATTTGGAAACAACACTTCATAATTGCTTAAATAGATCCTTTTGAATTCACCATTTGCATCACCTAGCAAACATTTAGGTACCTACTTGATTGCACAACCCTTGCCGATTACACCTATTGATCTCTTTGCACACTTGAAAAAGGACTATTTTCTATATACATTTACTTTTCATCATTAGGTAACCCTATCCCTAAATGTGTTATCCCATGAGATCTATCAACATTTGACTGAAATGTATTACACAACCCTAATCCTTCATCAGCTAATACCATATGATCAACATCTTTTATTGTGCATCCATCTAACATTAAACATCAAACATCTGCCCATTTCACATTTGCCAATAAACAAGACACTTTCAAGAAATTCCATCACAATAGTTAACGTTCTTGATTTTTCTTCTTGAGCTCCGTTCAATCAATCCTAAACATGCTTTCTTGCAAACTAAGTCAAACATAACCTTGATATTGATCCAACAACTTAGTGAACTTCATGAATCTTGGATTTCATCACTTGAAACAATATAGATTTGATAAACCAATAAAATCATTCATTGACTGTCATAAAGTGATCAACTCAATAAGATTGTTTTATTTCAATCATTCACAACTTACTCAATCGTGATGTGCAATACATGAAATTACAAACATAACAATTATAGACATCTCTTAACCATTATCATATAAATCAACTGCACACTTGATTTTTTACACAATAAAGAGCTTGACCACTTGATAAATAGTTCAACACAAATGATCAAGGTGACATAATGACGATACAATAATTGACTCAATCATCATCAAACACATGCTTTGGGACATCACCAAACTCTTCTATAAACTCTTGAAGAACTCTGCATCAGTTATGCCAACAATCTCCCCCTTTGGTATTGACGACAACACCAAAAAATACCAACAACAATAACTAATACAACATTGATTGATTGCACTAGCTAATATCTTAGTTAAGGGTTTTGGTGTATCTTTCTATCTGTACTTAACATTTATCCCCTTGGGTATGTAATTAATAATTTGTTGTTGTTTTGACCTTTGTATCATTCTCCCATTTAGTTCTTCTCCACAATGTAGAGCTTGTTGTTTCCTTTGCCTTTCTTGCTCTTCTCCTAGTTCTATTCTTTCTATTTGTTGTTGTTTTATTCTTCTTCGTCCTTATTGTTTTTCTCCCTTTTTGATAACAACACCAAAGGTGCTTCATCCATTTTTGAGTCCACTTTCATACTTTGAATCTCCAACAAACTTTCTAACAAACTAACCATTAAACCAACTCACTACTTACTCTTGCCCGCAAATCAGTACACATTATACCAATTTAAAGAAAGATAAAACATAACAACTTAACAAACATAACAATTATAGACATCTTTTACCAATCACACTTACTAACTTATGATACAAATCAACTGCACACTTGATTTTTTTACACAATAAAGAGCTTGACCGCCTGATAAATAGTTCAACACCAATGATCAAGATGACATAATGATAACACAATAATTGACTCAATCATCATCAAAATATATGCTTTGAGACATCACTAAACTCTCCTATAAACTCTTGAAGAAAACTTTGCAACAGTTATGCCAACAATCTCCCCCTTTGGTATTGACGAAAACACCAAAAAATACCAACAACAATAACTAATACAACATTGATTGATTGCACTAGCGAATATATTAGTTAAGGGTTTTGGTTTATCTCTCAATATGTACTTCACATTTATCCCCTTGGGTATGTAATCTCCGTGTTCTTATGTGTTGATCAATAATTTTTTGTTGTTTTGACCTTTATATCATTCTCCCATTTAGTTTTTCTCCACAATGTAGAAATTGTTTTTTCCTTTTCCTTTCTTCCTCTTCTCTTAGTTCCATTCTTTCTATTTGTTGTTGTTTGCTCTTCTTTTTCCTTATTGCTTTTCTCCCTTTTTGACAACAACACCAAAAGTGCTTCACCAATTTCTGAGTCCACTTTCATACTTTGAATCTCCAATAAACTTTTGTAACAAACCAACCATGAAACCAACACACTACTTACTCTTTCTCGAAAAGTAGTACTCACTATACCAATTCAAATGAAGACAAAACATTATGTTCAGTAGATTGACACAACCATTGCATCTTATTTTTGACCCGATAAGGGATGATTACTAGCATACTTCTCAGATACTGAAAAAAAATCTTAGGTAATTGCTTAGTGAATATGTCGGCAAATGCTCCTTTGATGTACATAATCGATTCTCATTTCCTTCTCACTTCCTTCCCCTGTACCTTTCCTAAAAAATGATACTTAATAATGCTTTGTCTTGAGAGGTTGAACCACATTCTATGATATATTAATAGCACTTGTGTTATTACAGTAGATAGTAGCCAACTCAATTGCCTTCTCATTTATATCTTCCAAAACTTGTTTGATTGAAATTGCTTGTGAACAATTATTTGAGGCAATTACATACTCAACTTCAACCATTGATTGAGATATACAATTCTATTTTTTATTATCCAAGAAACTAACCTTCCTCCAAGAAAGAATGCACTGCCACTTGTTCTCTTCCTGTCATCAACATTTCCTACCCAATTTGTATCAGTAAACACCTTGAAGACCAAATCATCACTATGAGAATACAAAAAACCATCATCAGTTGTTCCTTTGTGATAGCTGAGTAGGTTCTTCATTGCTAGCATATGTGCCTCCTATGGATTAGACTAAAAATTGTAACTATTCCAATTGTATGAGCAACATCAGGTCTGCTATTGAACAATATAATGCATCTTTCCAATCATGTATCTATAAAGAGTCTCTATAACTGAACTTGAAGTATCACCATAGGTGTACCGACTAGTTTGGAATCTTCCATGCCAAAAGCTTTCAACACCTCCTTGACATATTTGGACATGTTCCATTTGCATTACTTTTAACCCAATTTTTTTATATCTAAACAATCATTATCTAACTCTTTCATCTCTTCAACAAAATCCATATTCTTATGATCACCTCTAAAGATAATTTCATCCACAAATACTTCAGCAATCAACAATCTTAAACTTATTATTAAAATGTTCTCTCTTTTCCACTAAAGCTTTTAAGATCTTAAACTTATTAAATGATTGCATCTTTTTCTCAAGAAAGTAACCACATCATTCTATAATAGTCATCAACATAAAACATGAAATACTTGTCACCATAGTGACTTTTAGTTCTCATTGGCCCTAAAGATCTGTATGCACCAAATCTAAATTTTCTCAAATGAAAAAGATTTGCTACTTAAATTAGTACTTGTTAACTTATCCAATCATCAATCTTTACACATAACATTTTCTAATTTAACTACAATAGGAAACCACCTAACTACGTTAGTCTTGTTTATCTTTATCAAAATATCAAGTTCACATGGCAACACGTTCTATGCCATAGCCAACTATCCTTAATATTTGAATTAGTATTAAAATGTAATTAAAAACTTGTACCACTGATTTTCTAACTTATAATATCAACTTCCAAATAGAAAAGCATTATAACTAATGCTAACAAATGGAAGATAATAATAGTAGGCTACCACATAATCATCATACACAACACAATGATTTTGGTATCATTAAAACCCTTGTTAGAGGGTGAAAATCACAATGGGGATGATACCCTCAAGCTTACTACTGCAGTAATTGAGTTTCAATTAGGAACATACAATCACCCATTTTGAGGATTCACTCTATTAGGAGTGATTTGTTAGAAGTACAATAAGATCTGCTAGGTTCTACCTTGTTAAAGGATTTCAACTACTCTTGTAAATGCTTACTTAGTTAAGGGATTTACAATTAGAACCTATTAGGCTTCACCCAACTTAGGGAAATTAACTATTGGAACTGTTAGGGAACAACTAAATCACTTATTTGGATATTGCCCTCCTTGTTTGTCATATTCGATTAATTCTCTGCTCTTCTCAAGCAGTTCTTTTCTTTGGGTCTTGATTGTAACCTTCATACACTTCACTAATCTTCATAGTTCACTCTCTTCTATTACAAACTTTCCTTAAGAACTATTAGGTCAGACATAACTTTTTCCTTTTAAACCTGACCATTCTTTCTAACCTTAAGCTTCCAACTTAATCTCCTTAATCACATTACATATCTCTTTGTCTCAGCATGTTTTATTCTAATCACATCAGCCTTCAACTAGATTTTCCTATCGATTACTTAGAATAATCAAATGTATTACTTTTCCCAATGCATTGCCTTCAACATTATCTTATACTATTCCAATGGACTAATTGATGTCAACACATCATCTCATTACTTTCACTCTTGATTATCATAATATCTAATAGGATCACACATTCTTTACCTTTCAATGATCTTGGATATTCTAAGATTCCTTGAGTGTTCTTCCTTTGCTTGACATCTGGAATAATTCAAACTATTTACACCAATAACCCAATTAGGCCATGGTTGTAAGTATGAAATGATATAATCACTTAGAGTCTATGCATGTGATCACATTTCTTGATTCTTCTTCTACCTCGACCACTGTGAAGGTGCACTGTAAACTACGAGTTACTGACATAGGCTCAATTATCGATTATTATACCTTCACTGATCATATTCCTGTTTTGAATTTGATCCCTTCACCAATCAGAATAGATGCAAATAGTTTCCATGTTGCTATCAATGAGAACCACATATCATCATTATGCTTTATCACTCTTATATCATAATGTTCCATCATAATGCCAACAATCTCCCCCTTTAGAATTGATGTCAAAACATGTTTATCCAAACAAGCTATGCTCTCCCCCTTTCTAATGTACTCCCCTTTTACTCACACTTATTTATTTTCTCTTTTCTTGTCTTCACTTTGAAGTCACTTCTCTATATATCATTGTATCAACACTTTATCACTTCCCCCATATAAACTTTCACTTTCTTTTCCCCCTTTGACAACAATGCCAAAGGTGTAATGCTTAACAGTTTGTAAAGTATTTATTAACTGTCAAATATTACCTTGTAGCATCCTTAAATGTTTCCCAAGTCATGAATTAGAGAAATAATCTTCTCAGAATATTTAGTTGCTACCTCATCTAGCTTGTCTATGGACTCATTATCTAGTATGTAATGTCCCTACTAGCTAGGACAAGAATACCTGCAAAACTAATGTTTGAATTTATACAACAATAAATTATATTTTACTATTCTGCCCTCTATCCTAACCCAACCTTAAAGACGCCTCCACATCGAGATCAATTACCCTCTTGAGGATCCTTAGATCCCTGATTACTTCTCCATCTTCTATGAAGTGCTCCCTTTAAGGTCCTTCGTAGAAGAGACATTCTCTGTCCAGGGCCCTTGACACATATGCATATGTTAACATCTACAAAATATTTTGGCCTTATAACCATATAAAGGGACTCTCTTTATCTTAAACTATTAACCTTATTAAGATCACTCTCTTCCCTAAAAAGGGACTCTCTTGATCTTAAACCATTAGCTAAATGTCCACTGTGTAAGCTAAACATTTGGTTAAAAGATGTTTGTGCTCATCTTTTAATGGTTCATCTTCAAACAAGTCTTTGTATTCATTCTTGATTTCCTCTTCTCCCAATTCTTTGATTTTTCAATAGATGTATGCTTGAACATCCTCCAACAATAGTACACCTTGTGGAATAGTATAAAATCCAAAAAACATGTCTACATTGACCATTTTGACGGGTTGGAACTTGAATTCAAGTCATGGTTCCTTTGTATTGTTGATTAGGGCAAGTGTCTCAATATTCTATTCCATTTTTCTAAACTAGAATGATGTACAAATCCAACAATGAACTGAAATGGTTGTTTGTGATAGAATGATTAGGACTCTTGAAAAGCATGATAACAATTCCTTTCATAAATCTCAATTTGATCTCAACAATTACTTGATAATGCTCAGAATAGTTCACAAATTCACAAATCAGAGTAAAGATGCAAAATAAAATGGTTTCCCTCTATTCATCATTGTCAAATAGATGTTGCAGTCATAAACAATTTAAACAATACCTTTACCAACAATAAAAATAGTGTCTTGTCACCTGTTAACAAACACTCATTGGTTAGTGATTTACTATGGGTTATGATCGATAGTAACTAGAAATATGATTTTTTTTAGAGCAGTTATCACATTATTATTCTCTTTACTCAAAGTCTTCATAGAAACCATCATTATGAATTCTTATATTATATTATAAAATTTCATCAAACCACTCTTAACTAAAGGGGATAGACAACTGATTTTTCCTTTATATGCTTTGAAAATGAATCCTTTGGACTATAGGATGGCATTTTTATTTCAATGGAATGACCTATTCTTCTTTCTCTTCTTTCTTCACCCAAGTCTTTGTCATCTCATTTATGATTTCATCAAGACTTAGAAGATTCTCCATTTTCCTTTCCTATGATTGGTTAGGAGGCTGGTTCACATTTTTGCAATCTATGGCAATGTGACCAACTTTATTGTATTAAAACAAAGTACTGGAAGATAATCTCTAAAATTACTCTTTGTGCTCTAAATTTGTAGTTCTTAGTAAAATATCTAAACTTACCACACACCAAGCATATATGATTGAACAACTCTCTTTTGTTATAATTCACTGATAGGTGATCTAGGACCTTTCAACTTAGAGCTACATTCCTCAACTTTGTGTCTATACTTATTGCATGTGTAACTATAACCATTGAAACTACTATTATTTGGTGTACTTAGGTCTATATCTACAGTCATATGAAACATGACCATATTTGTGACAAATATAACAACCTTCAAATGAATATGACTTATTCACCATTTTACTTATGGACATATTTGAATTATGACCAATATTTTCTTGATTAAAACAAGTAGGTTTGTCAAACCCATTAATTGGTTTGTTTGTGGCTCCCTTCTGGCTATCTTTTTTCTTCTTGGATTCATCTTTGGATGACTCACCAATCATGAATGTTCCTTTGTTTGTGTAACCAAGACTAGTTGTATAATTGTCTCTCCTTTGTTTCTTCAATTGATCATCACACTTTTTCTTTCTATCGCTATATTGCTTCAACTTACATTTGCATCTTTCTCAGTTTACAAATCTTTCATCAATTCACCATTCTCTTGTTTCAACCTTTGACTCTCAGTCACAATTTGTTGGTTTTCCACAATCTTTGCATGAAGGTGTTCATGCACAATATCATTCTCTTGGGAGATGCTGAAAACTTGTTTATCCTTTTGTCTCAATGCATTCTCAGTAGTATTCTTTGCATCTTCAACGAATTTCCTAGCTTTCTCAGCCTCTCTTTTTCCTTTAAGGTCTTTGCACATTTTGATTGATTGGCTTTCAAGTTCTCTTTTCAAGTTTTCCACCTTTTCTTTGAGCTTCTCATTATTTTACATAAATTCTATAATTTATTCTTTAGATTATTTGGAAATGTCTCCTTTAGACAATTGATCAATATAGTCCCGACTTTCATTTATCCTATCAGCGAGTTCTCTTCTCATAGATATGGATTTTCTCAACTTTTCGTACAACTTTTTAATCATCTGTTAGCATTTTCAATTTCCTTCTCAGACCTTCAACTTTCTATTGTTATGGATTTCCCCCTTAATCTCTTAGGCTTATTACTAAGAGGATCGGTGCTTTGATAGCAATTGTTAGGATTCTTGAGTACCGAGGGGGTTGGGGGGGGGGGGGGGAAGGGGTGGGTGTGAATAAGTACTAACAAGTAATTGAAAATTCTACCACTAATTCTTAACTTGTAAGATTAGCCTCCAAAAAGAAAAACATAATAATAATACTGAAAAATAAAAGATAATAAGAGTAAATCACCACACAATCATTACACATAAAACATTGATTTTGGTATCATAGAAACTCTTGTTAGAGGGTGAAAATCATGATGGGGATGATACCTACAAGAGCACTACTGCAGTAAATGATTTTCCTAGTTAGGGTCATACAATTACCCTTTTTGAGGGTTCACCCTATTAGGAGTGATTTTTACCTTGTTAGAAGTACAAACAAGTCTTCTAGGATCTACTTTATTAAAGGATTTCAACTACTCTTTTAAGAGCTTAACCGATTAAGGGATTTATAACTAGAACATGTTAGGGTTCTCTCAATTCAAGGTTTTAACTATTTCAACTATTAGGAAACAACTAAATTACCAATTTGGATATGGCACTCCTTTCCCATCAAATTCAATTAGTTCCATTCTCTTCTCAAACTATTCTCTTCTCAGTGTCTTGATTGTAGCCTTAATACACTTCACTGACCTTTACAATCGAGTCTCTTCTCATCATCTCTTTCTTGAATTACAAACTTTCCTTAAGAGCTATTAGGTTAGGTATAACTTTTGCCTCTTAATCCTGACCATTCATTCTAACCTTAATGTTCTCGCTCAATATCCTGAAGCATTTTAGATACTTCCATTTCTCAATATGATTTGTTTCAACCATGTTAGCCTTCAACTGAATTTTCCTATTGATTACTTAGAATAGTTAAAATGTATTACCTTTCCTAATGCACCTCTTTAGTTTTATCTTATAGTGATCTAATGAGCTAACTAATGACAATATATCATCTCATAAATTTCACTCTTGATTATCACAATATCCAATAGGATCACGCATTCTTTACCTCTCAACGATCTTGAATCTTCTAACTTTCCTTGAGTGTTCTTCCTTTTCTTGACATCTTGAACAATTCAAACTATTTACATTAGTCAAAAAATTAGGTTGTGGCCATAAATATACAATGGGATAATCACTTAGAGTCTATGCACGTGATCACATCTTGTGATTCTTCTTGTATCTTGATCGCTATGAAGACGAACTATAAATCATTAGTTTCTCTACTATAGTCAGCTATCATAATCTCATTCACAAATCATTATACCTTCACCAATCATATTCCTGTTCTAACTTTTATCCTTTCACCGATCATAGTAGTTTCCATATTTCCATCAATGACAATCATATAACATTATTATGCTTTACCAATCTTCCATCATAATGCTAACACAAATCAATGGGAATTTTCCCTTAGATTTATCAGTACCTCTAGGAAATCTCTTAGTGAGAAATGCTTCAAAGTCATCTTGTTTCCTTTCTTCATAAAATAATGACTCTATATCACTAAGACTAGATTGAGTAGCATTTTTGTTACCTTTACTTAATGATTCAATGAGAAAGAGACTCTAAAAATAGCATTAACCCTAGGAATACTATTGTCATAAGCAATCATTTCAAAAGAAGTAACCTAATGATTAGACCATTAGTAGAGACTTTCTCAAAAGTTATCAACTAATTAATTGTAGAAACTCCAATTGAATAAACATGCAACACGGATCTCATCATTTTATTTACCACACCATCTTCATAAACTCCACTAACATTTATGATTGCAACAACTACATATTTCAATCTATGACCATACTGAGTAATATTTTCACCTTCTATCATCTTTATGTCATCATCCTTTCCTTTTAGACTTTCAACTCTAGCCTTTTGAACACGAACATCTCCACCATAGACTAGTTTAAGTTGATTCCAAACATTAAGTGTATTGTTACATCCATGGATATTAAAAATGTCAAATTAGATAGACTACTTACAATTCTATTCAAGGTTTGTATGATTTTTGTCTCCAAAATTTTCTCTCATATTCATTTAGAGGTCCATTAAGTTTTTTATACTTCATTTCACATGTGTCTAGTATTGAGCTCCCTTTCTCTCTAATATAGAGATCGATCCAGTCACACCAAATCAAGATGTTTTCATTGGAGAACTTGCGACCTTCCTTGTCAAACAACTTGAAATTTTTCTCAAGTTGTTATTCTTTCCATAAAGAGGACCAAAGTTATGAAACAAATGATTAATATATTCAAGGTCATAGATTATGGGGGGTGGAGATCAATATCCACCAACTTCAAACTCAAATCACAATTTATTAAGCCGGTTAACCAAAACCAAACTTATCATTTATTTATCCATTCATTCAATCATGTTAACTTGTGAAACATAATCATAAAGAAAATCATGAAAAATATCCACAAAATTAACACAATAACAAAGAGATTTTTATCACGGAAACCCTTGGTTAGAGAGAAAAACAACGATGGGAATTGATTTCGATAAGTATTTTCCAATCTTATGAAATGCAACTTATTAAAGGCTTAACCTTGTTAGGATCTTTCAACAATGTATATTTGAGAATAGAACCTAATTAGTATTGAAACTTTGGCTTAGGTGATATTTTAGGGTTCTCATTTATGGAAACATATAGCCTATTTTGAGATAGAAAAATGAAAGGATAAGGTATAAAACTTAGAAAATTGTCTAAGTACGTATCAACAAAACAATGTACAGATTATCTTATTTTGTTTAGCTTAGTTCACTAGAGGCACTTGGGAATGTGCACACTTACAAGAAGGAAGAACATAGTCTATATGACATGTGGTTAATAGCACTAAAGGTTTGGCTATGTACGTATGAAGTTACTACAATTTTATTACTAACAGTTTACCAAGACAAAACAAAGATAAAGGTAGAATAAAGGCATTCCAATTAAGGAATTATTTTGGTTTACCAAAAATATTACTTGATAATGTTGGAATGACATCCTATATGTTAACCCACTTATGGAAAAATAAAATTTAAAATATTTAGCAAAGTATCCAACAACAAGGTCGACATGATGAGATCAATATAAAGGAAGAACATATGGTTTAGTAAAGTATGACATTGTATTGTAATGATATGATGTTTGATTGCACACTTTTGTGATCAGAATAAATAAATTTTTTATGCTAGAATAAATATTTTTTTTAATGCTAGTACAAATAAAAACCTTTGTATGATAAATTTTGAAGAAGGAACCAAAAGGACAAATTAGATATTGAAGATATCAATATTATGTAAAGGTTTTTGTATCTATCTCTAGTTGATAACATTGTAAAATTGGATATGCATGTTTGAGTAGTGGGCGCTTCTTGAGTACTTTTGTATTGTATACCAATTCTTAACAAGGTTGAGGCTTCTAATAAGGAATAGTCCTCTAACAAGGACATATACACTATATGGATTTAATAGACTTGTAATAGGGTCAATGTCTTTCTCATGATACTTTTGATTGGTGGATCATTTGTGGGTACCATGTGCACCATAGTTTTCCCTTGGCCATGGTTTCCCTAGTTAAAAGATAATGGTGTTATGAGTTGCATTGTGTTATGGCTATGTTTAATTTTTAGTTTAATCATATATGAAAGTTTAAATATTTTTAATAATATTCATAGTTGGATAAAATTTTGTGGAACATTGATTCACCCTTGCCTCTTACTATTGCCTATTTCTAACAATTGGTATCAGAGCACAATTACTTAGAGGAGGCTTAGCAATTAGAGCAAGATCTCTATGGATATGGATCAATTGCAAAATAATCTTGAGGAATCTCTTAAGGAGCTTGATACAGTTATAAAGGAAAGAAACAAGCTAAAGAGAAAGTTAGAGATGCACAAGATTTCATTCATAAATTGAAAGAGCATATTGAATCATATAGATTGAAAACAAAAAGAATCACATGATCAGAACAAGGATTCTGAATTAGTTTCAAAGATTAATAACCTAAGAATAAAATTTTAAAACATGGCCTTGAAATTACAAACTTAAAGATGAGCATGATGGAAGATGAGAAGAAAAGTTAGTTAGATTTGAGATCTAAGAATGTAGATCTGAAATCCAAACTTATCGAGGTGACATATGAACTTGAGACTACAAAGTTACCGTATACAAAAATTGAGAAGTAGAACACTTTTAAAAAAAGGAGAACTTACACAAGAAAAGCAACATCTTTAGAAGTTAAATTCAAGTACTAAGAAGCTTGATTAGCAGATTATGGAATAAAGAGTTGTTGGAGACAAAATAAGAATTGGATATGTTGAAGGAGAATCACCTAAAGGATCTAAAGTTATTGAGGAAGAAGATCTAGTGAACCAACAACCTAATTGGAAAGAAGATATCACCAAAGGAGTACCTAATCAACCTAAACAATCTGAAGAAGCACAAGAAAAATTTAATGGAAGATGCTTTGCATGTAATCAACTAGGACACATGATGAAGGACTACACATGTAAGTATACTAAACCCTATTTTTGGTTATTGTTATAATTTCTTTCTTATGGACATAAATTAAATGAATGTAGGAAACCTAGATTTAATAATGATAATAGAATGGATGGAAGTATTAACCTTGCAACTAGTAAACCATTGAGAGAAACAAATGTCATAAGAACTGGAGTTATGTGTTATACGTGCAACAATTTTTAGCATATTGCCAGGTATTGTAGACTGCAGAGTAATAATTTTGGACCTAGATATGGAAACAAAGTTATAGCATGCCAAATTTGCAAAAAATTGGGACATACAACAAGATTTTGTAAAATGAATAACATGAGAACATCTAACATGAGATAAAAAAATATGAATCCTAGAAGAAATGTGAATAACAATGATAGAAGAGATGAAAGTGTGAAATGAAAGAAAGTTGGAATTCTTAATAAAAAAATTGTTAGATAAGGAACATCTACAAACACTAAGGTATAGATAGAAAAGACAAAAGACACATAGGAGAAAAAGATGAAATCAATAATTGTAGCTAAAATTCCCTTATCAACCTAAGCTGTCATTTTGCAAGACTAAAATAGGGGATAACACACTTGAAAATTCATCAAACTCTTGAATGGTAACATAAGCTTTTGTGCACTTGAAGAAATAATGGAAACGTTTTTAAGAAGCTACAACTAAGAGTGCATAAGGAAATATGATTGTATGTAACCATTGGAAATAACTTAGCCTACTGGACAAAATATTAGCTTTTTGAGTTGTATGTACTTGAACAATTAATGTAGATGAAAATTTTGGTAGGTTTAATGGTTGAAATCAATTATTTTGGATACCATTTAATTTTTTGAAGATTTAAACGAGTCAGCAAGAAGCTTGAAAGGCGATTTGGAGCATTTGAGAAGCAATTTGATCAAATTTTTGATAAAGGCCTAAATTTGTGATAACATGTATTTTTTGATTATAAGGTTAACTTCTGAAGTAAATTTTAATCCGAACATTGTGGAAATGGATCCTTCACTAGTACATGTTATTTTGGAGAAACTTAGGCATAAGTTTACAATAAACCCTATTGCACCTTTGGAAGATGACCCTGCTGGATCATTTTTGTAAAATTTAGATGGAGTTTTGATCATGGAAGACATTAGGGCATACATTCACTACAAACTAGAAACCATAGGAGATTCAAACATAATGAGTGAATTTGAGAATAATAACAAGGAGGAAAAGACATTTAAGGATAGACAACTTAAGGTTGTGAAATACATATTTCACCATGAATTTGACAATGAGGAATGGGCAAGAACTATTTTGAGCCATATACATGGAAATATGTTTTGGATTGGAGATGAACCTATTAAGATTACCAATGATCTAATTCAAAAGGTAATATGATTGAGAAACAAAGGAATAATTCTCATTAATAAGAAAAATGTGAAGAAAATAATACTTTACAAACATAAACTAAGTGGAATGGAAAAGGAATGATGCTGAGCTTGATTAAACAAAATGATGTGAGATTGATTAGTAAGATTTTGGACTACAAGATGAATTCTAGTTGTAGAGAGGATGAAGTATCGACATGATTCATTCATGCTGCTTACAAGATGTGTGTGGATAGAGTAAAAGTTTATCTTTGCGATATTTTGAAATAATTACTTGACAACTTTGAAAGGATAAATAAGAACAAAAATGCAAATTTCAGATTTGGATCATTGCTTACTTATCTTTTCTTTCATCTGTTGAAGATATTTCCTAACATGCCTACATCTGAATGGAACTATAATAAATATACTATGGAATTAGTAAGCTATTATTTTAGAAAGGAATACATGACCAAAAGTATAACTAGTATGATGAAATTATCTCAGCCAGAGATGAAGAAGAGACCGAGGATTCCTAAATCTATAGTAGACAAGTACAGAGATGACATCTATTTCATGATGAAAAATGACAAAACATTTATGGAGGCTGTAGAGCTTAGAGTTATATTTGTCAAACCATTGGGCTATGAGGTAACAAAAGAAATGATTGATGGGTATAATAAAGTGATACTATAATCTAGTATAGATAAAAATAGTGATAGATGGGGCACAAATGAAGAAATATTAACTGAAGCACACCAAACTCAAATAATTAATGCAATAAGAAGAAGGTTGAAAATATAATGAAGAAAATACTTAGGATACCCAAATGTTTAAAGATAAATTTACAGAAGCAAAAAAAACAACATTTAAAATGAAAGCAAGTGGAAAATCAAATATTCTATTAGTCCAACCTCTCCCAGTGGAAGCTTTAGTGAGCACTCCACCAAAAGTTATTTCACCAGCAATTGCATGTACTCCAACAACATCTTTAGCCATAACAGATCAACCAAAAGTAGAATAAGAAGTTATTATTGTGGATGTTTAGCTTGCGCCAACTACTTCTACAAGGAAATCTACAAGAACCTCACCTATAGTAGTACAAACACCATAGGTCATAGTTAAACAAGAAAAAGAGGAATAAATTCCAAAAAGATCCAAGAGAATTAAGGAAATGGCAAGTGAACCTAAACCTAGGAAGAATCCAGAGGTATTAGCTATATATGTTGGAAAGAAGAGTAATGCACAAGGAGAGGAATAGACACCAATCAAGAAGATAAGAGGATAAATTTGTCCACCTAAGGGTAAACCACAACAAGACCAGGGAAGTGAAAATAAGAAGAAACATTAGAAGCGTGAAATAGGCAGAATGAATCAAATTATCATCAAAGATGAAAACTTGACACAACTAAAAAAAATTATGAATTGTATAAACCTTTGCAGAAGAGACAATTGGAGAATGCAATGATTAAATACATGATAATTTAAACACAAATTTGTACACATTCATGGAAACATACCAAATGAATTTCATGAGAGTTTGAAGGCAAAGAAGAAGAGAGAAAATGTAGAGGACATAAAGATGAGATAAAATGCTATACAAAAAAATTGGGTTTTAGAAAATGAAAACAAACTTCAAGATATTATGAGAAGATTGGAGCCTCTATTGAGAAAGAAGACAAAGACCATACAGATAATGGGAGGTCTATATGAAGGAGTAAAAAAATAAACTAAAGAAGCCATTATAAAAAGTAATGAATGATCCTACTACAATAGTGGATCAACCACAATATAATACTACAATGGAAAAAAGGATGATACTATCTTTGTAGAACAATTGGATAATATTGATATACCAGATGATAGTATGAACATAGGGGGATCTAGAATTACAATTAATATCAATGAGGACCCCTTTGCAAGCACATTAGAAAATCCATTTGCAAACCAACAAGATTTCATTGGTAGCAATTTGGTTATTGACATTATCATAGAGTACTCAAGTTCAAATGATGATGAAAATGATGAAAAGAAGTGTCAACATGACCCTACTATTGTGCACAATTAGGAATCACCAAAAGTGAACCATTAACACCCAATTTAGTGATGCCAGAATTTGATTACTAGGAAAATTGGAAGAGTGTTGAGCATAAGGCCAAAATGGTCACAATTTCTTTGACCTAGGTAGAGAAAGATGTAGAAAAGAAAGAAGAGGAGCAGCAAAGAAAAAATTAGATGGATATGCAACCATATCAGATTTCAACTAAACAGATAATTGAAACTTCGATTCAAAACGAGGATGAATAAAATAAGGAGAGACATATTCCTATTTTAGAGACTCCTCCTAAGGAAACATAGACTACCCTTACAAGCACTTCAAAATAACCTTTTGAATCACTTCTCTCAGGTTTTACACAAGATGATACAATTATATTTGATGTAAATATGAACATACAAAAGTACATAAATTTTTCAACATTCTATATTGGAAAGATTGTTGAAGAATTTGGCAAGTTGAGCAAGAATGCTCAAAATCTATTAGATTTATCTACTGGGAAGTTGCAAAGAACACTACCTTCAACAATATAGTCAACTAAACCAAATACTGAAAAAAAAGTGGCAAAGGTTATGGAAGCATTTGACAATCATTATTATACCTTGGAAGAGGCAATGATAAAAAAGATTCATGTAGAACACGATGCAAATTTTTTTAGTAGATTATGTACCAATATCATAAGTGACAATTTAGTGCTAGATACATGTATAAAAGAAATCAAGAAATGTATCACTGAAGGAAATAACTTGTATGTAGAATGTGCTTTAGCATATAAATATACATCAATGATTATAGATGCTATAAAGAATAAGGAAAAATAAATTGAAAAGATGATTAATGACTTGAAGAGTAAGTATGTAAAGTTAATTGAATTTGATCAAAAGATTGGACATGCAGGTGACAAGTAGATATTATTATAGAATGCAAAAGAAAGCTTACTAAAGAGATTCAATTTACTAGAGATAATCTAATTCCTAAGGTGAATGTGATTCAAAAACAACTTGACACTCTTTTAGAGGCAAAGATATCTAATGAAAAATTTCCCTATATAGGCTCGAATGTAATAGAACTAGCAACCTATCGCATATGTACAATAGTAAGTGTTGTAGAAGTAGTCAAATCCTCATGGGATGACAATCTTAAGAATCTCAAGGTAATTTTTTTTAATTGCATCAATATTTTGCAAAACAAGTCAACATGAAGACAAAAAGGAAGACCCACAATATTGACATGCATATATATTTTTGACTCACCTTTGCTATTGATATCAAAGGTGGGGGGGAGGGTGTTAGTATGAAAAAATATAAAAAGATAACATGCATAGAATATAGTAATATAAGCTAGAGTATAATCTCAGGGGGAGCATCTATGTAAAATATGGTAAATGAATAAAATGAACCATTTTTTGAATTTTTTGATGGTCATGTGAAACACTTAAGATATTTTGACATTTTTTCAATTTTGGACAGTTAGCTAATTTTTCCCATATGTTTCCATCAATGCCAAAGGGGGATAATGTTGGCAATTTGGATAAGGTGATATGTTAGGGTTTTCATTCATGAAAACACATGGCCTATTTTGAGATAGAAAAATTAAAGGACAAATTTGAAGGTATAAAAGTGGATGAAGGGCGTTTCCCTTAATACCACAAACACATATAGAAACAAAGAAATAGCAATAATTTGTGAGAAAAAAATATGGGCTTCTTATAGAATTTTTAAAAACAATATGCAAACCCACATGGGTGCCTTCTTTAAAATATTTTTTAACACATAGCTGCAAAGTATCACCCAGAGTTGTCCTAGACAATGTATGGGTATTCCTTAAATAGTCTTTTTTACACCAATCAAGAATTTTCTAGACATCAGACCTTGACCCTTGAGACCGACTAACTCTAACATTACATATAGAGTCAATCCGATACACCTTTGACACTTATCTTGGAAATTTTGATCGGCCCAACTTTGGAATGCCATAAATTTTGAATCATTACTCCAATTGGCTATTATAACCACTTTTCAAAATCTTCAACTTTGATGTACAAGACCCAACTAGTGCAAGTTCTAGTGGACCCCATTTCAAAGCCCATCCAGGGCCTCTAAGGTATTCCATGATGAGCCTAAAGTTTTTATACCAAATTGCACACTAAAAATCCACAATTTATCTATGAATACTCATGATATGGGACTAAGCCTCAACTAGTAGCTAATATATCCAAGATGAGGATCCACCTTTGAAATTAGGATATTTCAAGCTTGTATGAATGACTTACTTGTAATCACCTAAAAATGGTCATCTAGACTATTAGCCCCCTTCTTAGCATTTTGACTAATTTAATTAATTATTTACCTAGACCAAATTGCTAATAATCAATTAATTTGATTATAACCTATAGTTTGACTATGCTATCTTAAGTTTATTATTTGATTAAAAGAACATCCCTCCTTTTAATTAAATAAAAAATCCCATTCTTCTAACCCACTTAAAGTGCACACATAAAGTCCTTTTTCTAATTTTCAAATTAAAAGAAAAGGCTTTGTGACTTTTTGTGCACATGGATCACTCCTCTTTTCGAATTCCACCGTTGATAATCCATCATCTTCACCTTGATCTTTATCGTCTGTACAACTTTAAAAGGGAGAGAGCTTTCCCCTCAAAGGATCCACACTCTTGAGTATTGTTATGCTGTAGGTTTACCATTTGAATTCTTGAGAGCTCTTTGTGGAGAACTTCTATTTCTTGTCTACATTCTCTCATCCATGACATTTTAGCATATAGCATTTTAGCATAGTTGCATGTTAATGTAGTTTCTTTACAATAGTTTAAATCACATAGAATAATAGTGGGATTTGTAATACTTGCGTATTGTTTAGAATAGTTACATTTTGCATTCTCATTCTAGCTTAGCTTCCATCTTGCATTGCATCATTGAGGAACTCCTTGTGGACATTTGCACTCTTGCAACTTGTCTTTGGAACCTCCCATTGAATGGTTTACTAGCAAGAATTTAGTATTCCTAAGGCTCACCTAAGAGCCCTTGTACTTGAAGTACACTCTCTTTCACTCCATGGATAGGGAGCTCTAAGCCAACTTCCAAGCATTTCGAACTAATGGAATCTATTGGATAGAAGGGTTTAGATTGGGACACTTTCTTAGTATACATTTTTGGCACCCACCATGGGGCTGGAACCAAGTTTCTAGCTCCATTTTGGTTACATTATCATTTCTAATTTTTTTACAGCAACTTCTTGGATCTAATCAAGTGGTTTTGTAGGTTTCTTACTTTGGTTTTAATGCTAAACCTTCTGCAGATTTTTTTGAAGGCCAAAACCCTAGTTTTGAAAGATTTGAGCATATCTTCCAAACCATTTTGAGTTTGGATTTGAATTTTTTTCCAAGTTGGGTGTGCATCATAAATATCTCACACCAATTTTTAGATTATTTTGAGTTGATTTGTGTCTGTTATGAAGTTTTCTTTGTTTTTCATAAAAAATCATTTTTGGTCGCAAATCAAAGATTTTTTTAGAAAACTCTACATTTTTGAAAATTTAGATCAAAACTCAAAATGGTTTGGAAAAAATGCTCAAATCTTTCAAAATTAGGGTTTTGGTCTTCAAACAAATCTGCACAAGGCTTAGCCTTAAAACCAAAGTAAGAAACCTACAGAACCACTTGATTAGATCCAAGAAGTTGCTATAAAAAATTAGAAATGATAATGTAACCAAAATGAAAGCAAAAAAATTTAGCTAGAAACTTGGTTCTAGCCCCATGGTAGGCACCAAAAAAGCTAGTCCTTTTTGCACAAAAACTGAGACTTTATCACCTGTTCTCTGGAGAAATATCGTACACCAATATTTTTCCAAAATTGTGTCACTCCAATTGTTGTAAGTTCTATCACCCTACCATACTAATATCTAATGCCTCATTTTGTGTGAACTATCGCTCAAAATAAAATTATCGCATGAATGTTCTAAACTATGTCGTACGACATATTATGCTATCCTACTATTGCTTGGTTTCTAAGCAAGCATCGTTTGAGATTATTTACTGCCAAAATAGGGTTTGTGTTCCAATTTTTCTGATCCAGGGTCTTGTTACTTTAGTCTTTCCTAGTCTTGGTTGCACATCTATATGTCAGGTTCTGTCCAAAGTTGAAAAGATGGGTTTAGTTTGTTAGATGTAAGTCTTGAAACATTATTAATGAATCACTTGTCAAAATTTGGTTACCATTCTATTCTAGCTATTTTCTATTAAGCTTCTTGCTCACTCGCTCAACTTGAGTCACCAGTGTTGTAAGTTCTTGAGCATTGTTTGACAAGCCATTTGTTATACTTTCACAAGTGACTAATCTTGATTGTAAGAGGTTTGAATTTGATACACTTTTCTTGTCCTATTAAGAAAAGATGAATCCTTACATGTTGGTTACAACTAGATTTCAAGTTGGTAGCGATAGTCATACTCCTTTTTTCTTCAAGTAATTGGAAACAACACCTAGGTGTCCTCGTGGACAACCTTGTATGGAGGACCCCAAGTTTGCTCAAATATAAATGGCCAACGTTTGACATAATCCACTTTACAGCTTTGAAAATCCATTCAGTAAACCCTATGAGACTCCTAAGGGTGAAAACAGTTTGGTCGCCATGGTGCACCTTAATGAAGTCCAACCTTCTTAGAAAAACAAGCATATGAAAATCAAAAGGCCTTGGAAGCAATGTATGCTAGGGAAAAAGAACATCAATGAGCTGAAAATGATAATCATACCCGCCATGAAGGGAACAGGGGGACTTGCTTTCAAAATTATTTCGATGGAAATGATGGCAAAAAAACACCTCCAAGAACTCATAGAGTTACCGCAAGTGCATGCCCTTCCCATCATGAAAGTGATGAAGAAGTAACAAGCGAAGATGTTGTAAAATTCCAACAAGATGGTTTTGCTCAAAAATTGATGCTTAGAGCTTTAGAGGAAAATGAAGACCGATACTTCTAATACATGGCAGAAAGGGGATGGAAACTCCCTCAAGATTTTGATGTTGAATGCATAATTCAAAAATGAGAGCCCACCACGGCTGAAATCTTAAGGGAATAAATATAAGAACTGAGGAAACAATTTGCACAATTGCAAACTTCAAAAGAGAAACCTAAAACATCATTTGTTGAATCAACATGCACTCTTCCATTTGATAGGAGTTTATACATGCTACCATTTCCTAATGATATAGAGGTTCCTAAGTATGAAAAATACAATGAAAATGGTGACCCTCAAGATCATCTGAGGCATTTTTATGCTCTTAGCATGGACTTTATGCATGAAGACACCTTTCTTATACGTCTGTTTCCTAGAAGTCTAAGAGGACAAGCCATGGAATGGTTCACAAAATTGAGTCCCCCTCTTAAAAAATTTGATGAGCTTGCACAATGCTTTATCCAACAATACTCCTACGACATTCAACATCCTATAACTGTGCTAGACTTATGCAACATCAAACAAAAATTGGGAGAACCTTTTGCAACATATCTTCAATGATGGAGATCCTTATACTCTTGGTACCCTTGGCAAGTTCCTGAGGTTGAAAAAATTGACATTTTTGTCAATATGCTTGTATCTAAGCTATACTTTGATCTACAAAAATAGTTATTCACATCCTTCAAAGCCATGGTTGAGAGTGCGTATCGCATTGAGGATATTGCTATAAAAAAGGGTGACGCTGTTTATAAACAGACAAAAATAACATTGGAAATGGTAAAGACAAAGGCAAACCTTGGAATAAAAACAAGTATGTTGTCACTGATAGAGTAGTGGACACTCTTAAGACCAAGGAACTTGCATTTAACCTTTCTACAACCATATACGCTACAAAACAACAAGAAAAAGTGAAACCACAAACATTTGACAAGAGCTCTAAGTTTACCAAAAATGACATGTTTATACACCAATGGGCGAGCCTTACAAAGTGGTCTTAAAAAATTTAATTGCAAACAAGCTAGTTACTTTACCAAATAATGCAATTGGATTCCATATAAGTTAAGCCTTGTCAAAAATGCTGACCATATAAGTCAAGCCTTGTCAATGAATACTTTCTAAGATATTTCAAGCTTGTATGAATGACTTACTAAGTAGAAAGATTCTAGAAACAACAACTTTGCACTAAGAAATCCCTTATTCAATAAACCAAAAGGAAACATTTTTGGGTGATGCAAGATTGCTCTTACACCTAGGATTCTCCTACATCAGACACTTGGGAAAACCAAGTCGGTTAACCTCATAATGTCTCAAGTGTTAAGAGGAAAACCAAGTCGGTTAACCTCCTCCCTTGCTAGCCATGATGAACCTTCTACTAGCCTCCCTTTCCATTTGACCAAGTAATCTTCTTAAGTTTTATTCCTTGTACTTTTTCCAACATGACTGTCTAGTATCTCCTCAATCTCTTTTATAGTCGAACTAGTTGTTGGAATACTCCACTGTGCTTCTACAACTTCATCTCTATCTCCTCCATAATACTTTATCATATCTAAAATGTTAAATACTGGTAAAATATTCAATTTAGTAGGAAACTCCACTTCATAGGCATTTCTAGAATCATGCCTTTTCACTATCTTGCATAGTCCAAAGTTCTTCATTTTTAGTTTATTATATGTACCCACTAGAAAATGCTCCTTTCTCAAATGAAATGTGATTTCATCTCCAATCTAAAATTCTTTACATCTCCTTTTCACATCTGCCTTAGATTTATACTATGTACTCATCTTAATAATGTACTTGCTTACCTCCTCATGGATATTCTTCAAATGTTCAACAAATTTATCTACTTTAGCACTACTTATTTCTCATTTATCCAATTGCCTCAATTCAAAAGCATTTATGGGATTGCTCCCATATACAATCTGGAATGTCAATTTACTAGTACTTTTATTGACATACTTATTATATGAAAACTCTCCTTGTGGTAAAATTAGATCTCAACCCTTTGGTTTATCTCCAACCAAACATCTTAGCAAATTCTCCAAACTACAACTCACAACTTTAGGTTGTCCATCAGTTTGTGGATGATGTGATGAACTAAACTTCAAATCTGTCTTCAATTTCTTTCACAATGTACACAAAAAATACCTACAAACTTGGTATCTCAATCTAAAACTATATTTTTTGGTAGACCATTTAGTCTCACCATTTCTTTGAGAAAAAAATTTGGCACATAAACAACATCACTAGTCTTCTTGTAGGGAATAAAATGTGCCATTTTTGAAAAATTGTCAACCACCACAAATATTGAATCATGACCTCATTTGTCTTTGGTAAATCAAGAAAAAAATCTATGTTGGCATCCCCCCACAAATTCTATGGTACAAGTAATGGCTGATATAACCTAGTATTATGCTTCACTCCTTTTGCCATCTAACATACTCTGCAACACTATGCAAACTTCTTCACATCTTGCTGAAATTGTGGCCAATAATAATTCTCAACAACCAAAGCAATGGTGTTATCTCTCCCAAAATGTATAGCCAATCTTCCACTATACTTCTCCTTGATGATATTCTCTCTCGTAGAACTTCTAAGAATGCACAACTAACTTTCTTTGAATGACATATCATATTTAATAATGAAATCCAACCACTTTGTCCTATCAAGTGTAACAAGTTCTATACAAGCCTTCCAAGCTTCACCAAAATTAGGATCCTTTGGATACAAATTTTTGAGTTCCTTGAACCCAATCACCTCAATTTGCATCTTTGTTAGTAAAAGTTGTCTTCTAATAAGAGCATCTAAAACTTTATTAGACTTCCCAGTCCTATGTTTCAAAAAAATGTATAACTTTGTAAAAAGTCAAATCACTTCAAATGTCTTCGATTCAATTTTCCTTTACTATTCAAATATTGCAAAGTTTGATGATCAATATAAAAAACAAACTCCTTAGGAAGAAGATAGTGCTCCCACTTCTTCAATGCTTTAACTATAGCATAAAATTTCTGATCATAAATATATTATTTTCTTTTGGCATCATTCAACTTCTCACTAAAATAAGCATAAAGTCTACCTTCTTGGATCAAAATAGCTCCTATTGCAGTACTAGTAGCATTACGATCTACTTGAAACACCTTGTTAAAATATGGAAGTGCTAAAAGAGGTTGCTTTGTAACTTTTTGTTTCAATAGATTAAAACTCTTATTTGCTCCTATAGTCCACTTACATTCTTTCCTATCTCCTCTCATTATTTCAGTCAAAGGCCCACATATACTGCTAAAACCTCTCATAAAATTTCTCCAAAAACTAGTTAGTCCATAGAAAGATCTCATCTTAGTCGCACTCCTTGGAGTTGGCCATTCAAGGATAGCCTTCACTTTTTGAGGGTCCATTTTTAGACCTTCTGCTGATACTACAAATCCAAAGTACACCAACTCATTCTTCACAATGTTAGCAATTTGGCTAAGAAGATAAGTTGGAGTTTTCATTTATGGAAATATAAATCTAGTATTAAGAAGACAGATCTTGAAGATACAAGATTCACCAGTTAGACTTAGAAAATTGTCTAAATATCAACTAAGTTATCTTGTAGAGCAGATACAATTTTGGAATGAATAGTTGACTAAGGAATTATGGGCTCATGCATAGTTAGGTACCAATAGTAAAAGATGTTAGGATGACATGTTCAAGTGCGCAAGTTAGTATGGAAGAAGATATGATAGTTTTACTAGTTGTGGCAGTATGTAGACAGGACCAAAGTATAAAAAAAGGGTAATTATGAGTTAATTATTTGAAAAATTAGAGATGAAATCCTATATGTTTTTGATATGGAAAATAGATTTTGAAGGGTCCCTAAAACCCAATACATAAGATAGAAAGATAAGTGTTAAAACTCAAACCAACAAAAAGACAACAAACAAAAAGTCCTACAAAAAGGGCCATAAAAAAAGGGACAACTAGAGAGACAAAACACTAACTAAAACAATAGAAAGAAAATATTAACCCATTTTTAGAAGGATGTTGGCAACCTCCTTTTCTAGCATGTCCATTTTCCTAGCAACCTATTTGATCTCAGTGATTTCATTTTTTATACCCTCCAAGGATTTCTTCTTCTTATTGGCTCTTGTCCTTTTTCCAAGCCCTTCAGTGTTCTCTATGCTAACACCACCTTCCTCTACAGTAATCATTTCATTTTCCACTCTAGGACCCTCCAGCCTATTGATAAGATCCTTGAGGTTCTCATTGGATGCCTTCATAATTTGATACTTTTTTGTTAAGGTCCAACATTTTGGCTTCCAACCCATAGAAGGTAGCCAAATCCACAAACTAGTTGGAGTCAATACTCTCTCCATCCCCTATAGCCTTCTTACTATTACCTTCCATCTAGCACATTCTTTCATTCAACCCATTAATTTGATCATACATCCATTTAATGGATTTGAAATTGTCCATCACACTTTTTTTGTATTATTGAGAATATACATGCTATCTTCTTTGATAAAATCATTGATATTGATCATTGTCGAGTCAATGAGCTTCGAAAGATTAATTTCCCCTTGCATGTCTCCATAATTTTGTAGATTAATGTTTTCTTTGGCTATCCCCAAATAGATACTCTCCATATTCATATTCTTCTAGGTGACAACTCTCCCCTGAGAAGAGGATGTGATAGTCTCTATTTGGTCTTTCATCAGGTCATCCATGGGTTTAATAGGGTTATCATTCCCCTGCCAATTCTCTAGACCCATTTCTTTGGTTGGACTTTGCTCCCTACCCCACACAATTCCAAATTCCTCCTCCTAACATGACCTCTAATCCTTATGTTTAGGGCCCTTCCTCTTGTCAAAAATTTTGACCTTCAAATCTATGTCCATTTCCTTTCTTCCTCATCCACATCCTTAGAGGAAGAATCCCTCATTTTCTTCAAGGGCTTCTTGGACTTTTCAAATTTCCTCTATTTTTTAATAGATTCCTTCTTCCATATAGTCTCCACTTCCTCAATATCCATGTCCATTTCCTCATCACTTTCCTTATACTCATCCTATGAATCACCAAGGTTCCTTGAGCTATGTTTACCTAGTGAAGCTTTGGAAACCCCATTTTGTAGCTGGGCTTTGTGAGATTTTCCCTTGGCATTTTTCCTTTTGCTCTTAATGGACTCCAAATCATCATTTGAATGAAGGTCAATCTTGTTCTCTGTCTCCAAAGAATCCTCTTCTTCACCCTCAACATTCTTAGTCTCGATGAACTTCCCCACATAATTAACTTTGATATCCTCATAAATTAGGAGCATAAGGAAGTCATGAAGTGGGGGGTTTGGTGATACTATGATCTCTAACTCTATTGATGCTATTGTTCAGAGAGGAGTAAAGATAAAAAAGAATATATATTTTCACATTGTGTCTAAAATGATTTAGAAAGAAAAAATAGTACAAGTAAACCTTGGAAAGTATCCCATCCAGGGTGACATACGAATAATAGCCCTGAGAGTGAACCTCCAGAATTTGTTTAAGAAATTGGCTGAAAATATGTGATACTTTTTTTCTTGACAAGTTTCTTCCTCTTTTTGGGTGTCTTTAGAAAGATGTCAACAAAAAAGTTAGAGATCTTCTTGCCCCTATAAAACTTCTTCCCCACAATTGGAATGCCAATAATTTTAAAAATATACTCCTCCATGATGGAAAACTCCTTGCCATTCGGTCAAACAAAATTCATTCCAATTTTACAAAAACAATTGGGTAACGTGGGGATTACCTCCACAAAGTCCATCCATAAAGGTCAAAATTCCCCTATTAACCAACATTTCCCAAATCTACACCCTCTTCTTCTATTTTTCACAGTTTGTTGGCTCCCTTTGTCTCGTTTGACCCCCCATTCTCTTCCAAATTTTCCTTGCAAAACTAACAAAAAACTTTCTCATAGTGAAGAGAATAACAAACATGGTAACCAAAAAGACATAGAAAGTGTGTGATGTAACTACAGAGTAATTACAAGTACCACCACAAGTCCTCACACTCTTCATAATAAAAAAAAAATCCTCCTTAGCATCCATCACTATCTTTAATAATGAACCCTTCTTCACCTAGCATCACATCATGATTAATGCTTGAAATGATGGTATTAGACAATTTTTTGTCCCATCTTCTCCAATTTTGACACGTCAAAACCACATTTTCTATTGCATCCACAACCCCATTGGCTTCTTGATAGGGATGAATAATAAAAAAAAATCATCAAAGGTATTAATGAGGGTGATATTTTCCTTAATAATGTTGTCTATGGACCAAGAGGGTGTAGAGAGGCCTTTAAGACACTTAGAACCATAGGAACAATGGAGGAATAGGTGGTCAAAAGAAAGAAGACCAAACATCAGAAGAGGAGGAACAATGGAGGAATAAGTGGTCAAAAAATTCCTAAATGTTAACCCTAAGAAGGCAATACTTAATTTTGTTTTTTTCCAAGCGTGTGAAAGCTTGTAGGTCAATTGGACAATGTTTTGTAAATTAAAAAGGTATAAGTGTAGACTAAAATATGAGAAGTTAAGTGTTCTTCTAAAGAAGACTATGCAAATTTTATGTGATGAAAATTATGATGTATGATTAGAGGATAGTGATTTTTGTGAAAAGTAGCAAGTGCTATATCATATATTGAAGATATCAACACCAAGAAAAGAGGTTTTATATCTATCTTTTTTGTATCAAGGAATTACATTGTAAATTACATGTTTGGGCAGTGGGCTTAGCTTGTAAAATATTTTGTATATGTATATGTACCAACTTCTAATAGGGTTGAAGAAACTCCTAATAGGGTTGAGGCTTCTGACAAGGCCTAATTCCTCTAACAAGAACCGAGACACTATACACATGTAATAGACTCCTAATAGGGTCAATATCTTTAACCAAATACTTTTGATTAGTGGATCATTTTGTGGGTACCATCCCCATTGAGGTTTTCTCTTGGCTAGGGTTTCCATAGTTAACAAAATATGGTGTTATGAGTTCTCTTACTATGTTATTACATTTACTAATTAGTATAATTAGTTTGCTTTCATATGCAAGTTATAAGGCAATTAATAATATCTAGTTTTGGGCTAAAGTTTGTAGGATACTAATTCACCCCCTCTCTTAGTATTCCCTATTTCTAACAATTGGTATCAGAAACTAGTTACTCATAAGAGGCTTCACAAATTGAGTAAGATCCCTATGGATATGGAACAATTATAGAATATTTGAAGAACCTAGAAGAAGCTCTTAAATAGATTGATATTCTCACTGAAGAAAGATACAACTTAAAAGAAAGATATGAAGATGCAAAAGACTACATTAGGAAGTTGAAAGAAAAGATTGATCATATTAAATCTAGAAAGGAACATAAAGATCAAACAAAAGATAGTGATGAAATTTCAAGATTGATGAAAGAAAATGATATTGTAAAACATGAGTTAAAGATCACTGAACTGAAGCTAATTTTGAAGAAAGATGATAGTAATGTTGAGTCAGATCTAAAATCTAAAATTGAACATCTAAGATCCCATCTTACAAAAATGAAATATGAACTTGAATACATCAAGTTAGAACATGAAAAAATTGAAAGTATGACACTATTATGAAAGGAGAGTTAACTCAGACTAAGAAAAAATTAGAAAAAGCAATATTCTAGTAGTGAGAAAATTGATGAGCAACTATATTTTCAAAGATCTTCCTATGATAAGACTGGTCTTGGATATTTTATTGGAGAAAATAAGCAACAACCAAAGGAGAGGATCCTAATTTGCTACCATGAATTTCTATCATTGTAATTAGTTAGGACCCCTACATATAGGTGCCTTGAAAAAGGCTCAACTTCCCAAGGAAACACAAAAAGGGTCAACTATGTGCAAGGCAAATCTAGTAGCATCAAAAAACACTCTGAGGTACCTCTAGAATCAAAAGAGGGGGAAAACCTAATGATAAAGAGGACCTTGATTAAGGAACCCATAAAGGAAGAACCAAGTCAAAGAAGGGCACTCTTTAGGATCAAATGCAAAATCATGGGTAAGGTGTGTAGAGTCATCATTGACTCAAGCTCAACTAATAACATAATTAGTGAAGAGGTAGTCAGCAAGCTAAAACCTCATGCCAACCCATATAAGGTCACATCACTCAACAAAGGATATCATATTATTATGGGAGAGAACACATGGGTAGAGTTCACCATAGGGAGATACAAGGATATAATGCTATGTGATATTCTTCACATGGATGCATGTAACCTTCTACTTTGAAGGCCATGGAAATTTGATAATTAATCCATACATGACGGAACCAAAAATGCTTACTCATTCAAGAAGGATGGGGTGACTTTTAAGACTCATTCCTTGATAGAAGAAGGAGAAATGAAGACATCAAGTCCAAGTGTACTCATGGTTGGTGGAGAGAGGTCTTAAAGACTCTAGAGGAAGGAGATGGAGTTGAGTTTGCACTGGCTTTGAAACGTAAAGATGAAGCTATTGTTGAGAAGACATAGATATTTGCAAGGGAAGTAGAAGACTTGCATAAAGAGTACAAATCTATTGTTAGTGATGGACAACCTACCACCCTACCTCCTAAGAGACTTGTTAGCCACCAAATAGACTTTATTCCCAGAGCTACCCTACCCAACAAAGCTGCCTATAAGATGACCCCTAAACAAAATGAGAAAATTTCTAAATAACTCCAAGAGATCCTCGACCAGGGCCTAATTAGGAAAATAATTAGCCCATGCAGTCCCTATGGTTTTAGAACCCAAGAAAGGAAGAACTTGGAGACTTTTTACTAATTCTAGATTCATTAATATAATCACCATTAGGTATAGGTTCCCAATACCTAGAATTGAAGACCTAATGGATTGTTTAGGAGGAGCAAAATATTTCATCAAGATAGATTTGAAAAATTGTCTACCACCAAATAAGAATAAATGGAGGGGATGAGTGGAAAAAAACCTTCAAAACTATAGAAGGTTTGTATGAATGACTTGTTATACCATTTGTTTTATCCAATGCTCCATATACCTTTATGAGGTTGATGAGTGAGGTATTGGTAGACTACATTGGTAAGTTTTTTGTTGTCTATTTAGATAGCATATTAATTTTTAGAAAAACTAAAGAGAAGCATATCAAGAATTTAGAAATTATTTGTAAGAAATTGCATGAAGAAAAGCTAATGATAAACTTGGAGAAGTGTGACTTCATGAAATAAGAACTAGTTTATCTTAGGTTTGTTTTATCTTAAGGTGACCTCAAAATGGATCAAGAGAAGATGGATGCGATTTTAAGTTAACCTACTCCCAAGACTGTATTATATGTGAGAAGTTTCCATGGTTTGGCCCAAAATTATAGGAAGTTTATCAAACATTTCAGTGGTATATGTGCTCCTATGTTGAATACAATCAAGGGTGGTATGAAGACAAAGTTCCATTGGATTCCACAAGATGATCATGGTTTTGAGACACTCAAAAAGAAGATAGTAGAACGGCCTACTCTAGTGCTTCCTAGCTATGATAAATTTTTTCAAGTGGAATGTGATGCTAGTAATGTAGTTATTGGGGTTATTCTAAGCCAAGAAGGAAGGCTATTGGCTTTTCATAGTGAAAAGCTCAATGATACAAAGAGGAAGTGCTCTTCCTATGACTTGGAGCTGTATGCTCTAGTCCAAGCTCTAAGGAAGTAGAGCCACTATTTTGTTCCAAAGAATTTTTTTGTATACTCAGACAAACAAGCTCTTAGTTTCCTTAACTCCCAAGACAAACTCAGAAGCAAGCATATAAAATGGATAGAATACCTACAAGCCTTCACATTTACCAAAAAACATAAGAAGAGGGTACAAAATAAGGTAGCTAATGCATTGAGTAGGAGACTCCTTACAGTCCAAGAGATTTGGTTACAAAGCATAGGCATTGAAATCTTCAAAGATCTATATGCTGATGATGAATATTTTTCTCAAATTTGCAAGGTATGCAAGGAGTTCAAAAGAAACTTTCTTGGTGATTTTTGTAATTATACATTGCATAATGATTTATTGCTTAAGGGAAGTCAAATTTGTGTTCCTAGAGGGTCAACGAGGGAGAATTTGATCCAAGAAAAGAATAATGAGGCACTTAGTGGTCATTTTGGAATCAACAAGACTTAAGAGTTAGTCACTAGGTTCTATTTTTGGCCTAGGATGACTAGAGATATTAGACAGTATGTGAAGAATTTACAGTGTGTCAAAAGGAAAAGGGAACATCCACCAATGCTAGTCTTTATCAGCCAGTTCCAATCTATAGTAGACTATGGGAATGCATAAGTATGGATTTTGTAGTTGGCTTACCAAAGACAAGGCAGGGGTATGATAACATTTATGTGATTATGGATAGATTTAGCAAGATGGCTCCTTTTTTAACTTACAAGACCACTCATGATACTTTTCAAATTTCTCATTTGTTTTTTAGAGAGGTAACTAGGATCCATGGACTACTTATGAGCATTGTTTCAGATAGGTACACCAAATTCATAAGCCAATTTTGGAAGATACTATAGAGAAATTTTGGAACTAACTTATCTTTTGGCTCTGCCTATTGCCAAAAAAAATATGGCCAAACAAAGGTGATAAATAGGAGTCTTGGAAACTTACTAAGGTGTCTTACAAAGGAGTATGGTTAGGTATAGGACCAACTCATCGGGTAGACTGAGTATGCCTACAATGACATAGTGAATAGATCAATTGGTAAGAGTCCTTTTGAAGTTATTCATGGTTTTCATCATAGAGGGATATTTGAGTTGAAAGAGTTAAAGGATGGAGAAAAAGGTAGTGGCTATGCTTAGGAATTTTCCCAATCCATGAGGGAAGTTCATGAAGATGAGAGGAAGACACTAGCTAAAAATGCTAACAAACTAAAATGAAAGGTAGATGCATCAAAAAGGGATGTTTAGTTTCAAATTGGGGATCTTTTGATGGTATAATTGAACAAAGAAAGGATGCAAAGAGGGGTATCACACAAACTATAGATAAGAAGATTGGGTCCTCGTAAAATGCTTGTAAAGTATGGTAACAATGCCCACAAAGTTGAACTTCCTGAAGACATAGGGTTGTCACTTATCTTTAATGATGTATACTTATTTCATACAAATTACATGTTGAAGATGCTTATTGGAACCTTCAAGATGTTACACAAGACGTAGTGGACCTGAATCTAACTCCCGCTCCACCTCTGATAGTAGATAAGATACTAGATTCAAGGGTATACAAGAAGATAAGGAAGAAAGACTATATGGAATATTTTTTCAAATGGCTTGGAAAGGATGATTTTGATTCTACATGGAAAAAGGAGATAGACTTTTAAAGGTTGGGCATTGACTTCAACCTACTCAATCCAAGGAAGGATTTATTTCTTTTTGTTTTAAGGGGTATGGTGCAAGAGCACCTAGTCAAAGCTCCTTATTTTGATTTCTACTTTTGATTTTGGCATGTACTGACTATAGCCAAGACAGGAGTGTGATTTTGGACCTTTCAAGATCATGTTTGATTTTGTTCCTAGGTGAAGTTTCCATTCTAGGAGATTTTGGTTTCCTTGTTTAATGTTGCATGTGTTAGGGGTTATGAGTCTAGGACCATAAAAGAATAAGGAAGGTATGGTTTTCAACCTAATTTTTCCTCCATGATGTTTTTAGATTCCATTGCATGGATTGGAGATCCTACATATCATCTAGAGCAAGAAATGAAGAAAGATGTCAAAAAGTTGTCAAGTATGGAAAAAGTTGTCAAATAGGGTAAAGTGGTAAAAAACCTATGGATTAATTCTCTAAAGGATAGATCATGCCTATAAATTATTAATGGACCATGTTATACCTACTTGGAAGGCTCCAAGTGATAGATGTTCAAAAATTGCAAAAATGTAAAAGTTGTCAACAACTTTGAAAAATTGCTTGACAACATTTGAGCAAGAAATGAACATGACATGGATTTGAGGTTGATAGTTTCAATAATTTTCTAAAACCTCTTGATAAACTTATAAAAACCACAAAATTACCCATTGAAAGGGTTGGAGGTTGTAAGAGGAAAGCTTTTTCACTAAAAACTATTAATTATGCCCTAGTTTTTACAGTTTTACATGTTTTAGTTAGCGTGATCACAATAATGGTTCGAAGTTGGAGTTTTTTCTTTGGATTGTTGTAGTTCATGTTCATATAGTTATTTTCATTTAGATTTAAAATGTTTAGTAGTTAATTTAACTCAGTTATGATTCCTCTTGCTACTCCACCATTTTCTCCTACCTACGTGATTAGATAATTCTGAAAATGTCATGTGTAACCAAAACTTCCAACATCTCTAAAATGCCTCTCACTACACCCTTGTCATTGGTGATTTGTATAGAAAGGTCTAGATAGAATGCTTCTTAGGTATCTAGAACTAGAAGATTCATATGAGGCATTAACCAAAGTCAATGATGGCATTTGCATGGCACACTCTAATGGCCTTGCACTTGCTTGAAAACTACTTAAGATGGGCTACTATCGACCAACTATGTAGGTTGACGCAGTCAGATATGCTACATCTTGCAAGAAATATTAGGTACATGGTAACTTGATTCATGCTCCGAGATGTGAGCTTATACCTTCTATTACATATTGGCCTTTTCAACAATGGGCCTTTGATTTGGTAGGCAAGATTCATCTGAGTTCATCTAGTGGGCACAAATTCATTATTATAGCAACTAAGTAATTTACAAAATGGGTTAAATGTGTACCTTTATTTGGTGCTACAAGAAAACATGTTACCTTCTTTATTTTTGATGCAGGAGCATCTTGCATGAAAAATTATTGAAAAAAAAAAAATGAAAAAAAATTGAAAAATAAAAATAAAAATCTGGAGGAGAGAGAAAGTGACAAAAATTAAAGGAGAAATAATAAAAAAATAAAAAAGGAAAAAGGAGAAAAGAAAGGAAAAGAGTATTTCTATTTTCGAGGTGCATAGGTAGCATAATAAAACAAAATTAAAAAAATAAATCGTTGTCATTCCATTTATCGAGGTGTGTGGGTAGAATTCTAGAAAATTATGAATATTGTAGAAAGTTGTGGAAGTTGTAGAAGGTTGTGGAGGAATTCTAGAAGCTTTTGGATAAGTCATGCATTGGGTGGTAAATGCCTCTTTAAGCAAGGCATATGAGCATTTCTAATCAAGCTCGAAGAGCGAAAGCTCAAGGAGAAGCTTGAGGAGTAGAAGCTTGAGGAGTAGCTTGAGAAGTGGAAGCTTGAGAAGGAGTAGCTTGGATAGGTGAAAGTTTTGGAAGGAAAAAGCTTGAATGTGTGAAAGCTAGAAGGTGTGAATGAGAAGGAGGAAGTGAAGAGTGAGTTTTCTTGAGTCTATGGACAGAGCGCCGAATGTGAGGCAGTTTACAGTAGGATTGTGATGGAGTTGTGAGTGTGTAGACAGAGCACCGAATGTGAGGCAGTTTACACTTGGATCTTGGATTAGGTTTGTGAGAAGAGCTAGTGACTGGGGTTTAGAAACAAGAAGATTGCTTGGTGGCTTGCGAGCACAAGTTGAGATCTCAGAGGTTTCTACCAGAGTGTGGATATGGACTAGCTTGGGTTTGGATTGGATCTTGAGAGATCTTGCATACATGTTATTGTAATTGCTATTGGATTTTCAAGTATAATAAAATTGTCTTCATATTGTTGCATTCTTAGTTGTGAGTTGGTATGGGTAGTGTGGCCCTTCGTCAGTGGTATCAGAGCGTATCGTCATCAGTGGTATCAGAGCCGTCCTTCATTAATTTTCAACCACATAATTTGTTGCTATGGTATCCTATCCTCCATTATTACCTATAATGAAGGACGGTTCAAGAATAAGGACCTAAAAAAACTTTGTGAGAAATTCAAGATAAAAAAGCATGTATCCTCAATAACAAGCCACTTTTCAAGATCTTACATAGATAGGTCCCCAAATAAGGTAGAGATTGACACCTATAGACTATAATCACCTAAAAATGGTCACCTAGACTATTAGCCCCCTTCTTAGCATTTTGGCTAATTTAATTAATCATTTACCTAGACCAAATTGCTAATAATCAATTAATTTGATTATAACCTACAATTTGACTATGCTATCCTAAGTTCATTATTTGATTACAAGAACATGTCCCCTTTTAATTAAATAAAATACCCATTCTTCTAACCCACTTAAAGTGCACACATAAAGTCTTTTTTCTATTTTACAAATGAAAAAAAAAGTCTTTGTGACTTTTGTGTTATATGGGAAGTCAGCTTATATTCTATTGGTTGACTTGTGTGTGTACATGGATCACTCCTCTTTTCAAACTCCACCAGATGATCCATCATCTTGACCTTGATCTTTACCTTCTGTATGACTTTAAAAGGGAGAGAGCTTTCTCCCTCAAAGGATCCATCCATCATTTGAATATTGTTATGCTGCAAGTTTTCTGATAGGTTTCTTTGGAGCTTTGAGGAGAACTTCCATTTCTTGTCTTCATTCTCTCATTCCATCACATTTAGCTTAAGATCATATGACATGTTAGCATAGTTGCATGATAGCTTTGTTTCCTTTACTATAACCTAGCTCACATAACATAATAGTTGGATTGTATGTTCATTCTCATCATTGTTTAGAATAGCTACATTTTGCATATTCATGTAGCTTAATCTTCATACTTTCATTGCATCCTTAAGGAACTCCTTGTGGACATTTGCATTCTTGTATCTCATCTTTGAAACCTCCCATTACATGATTTAATAGTAAGAAGAGTATCTCTAAGGCTCAACTGAGAGTCTTCTTATTCTTGAAACATACTCTCTTGCACTTTGTGGATAGGGAGCTCGAAGCTAACATCCAAGCATTCTGAACTAATGGAATGCCTTGGATAGAAGAGTTTAGAGTGTGACACCTTTTGAGTGTATATTTTTAGCACCCACCGTGGGGCATAACATTTGGTTTTGTCCCCTATTTTGTTGTTTTCATTGCTTTTTTGACTTGTTCTTTACACTTAAAAAAAAAAAAACTATTGGGCGACATTTTTCCAATTTCGTATGATAGTTTTGTTGGATACAATTGTCTAATTGTGTGTTGTCTTTGATGTTACACAAATGTCATATCAGTTGGCAAACAGTGCTTACCAAGCTTAGTTGGTCAATAAAGCAATTTTTTGTGTCTACTGAGCATTCCTTGAAATTACTCTATGTAGACAGTGTCTACCAAGCTCACTCAGGTGTCAAAGAAATTGTGGCAGAAAGTAGTGTTAATTGAGGTTGAATGGTTAACGAAGGAAAGTTAGTGTTTACCAAGTTCACTCAATCTCCAAAGGATTTCTATAGGTATGTAGTGTTGACCGAGTCTTTGTTGGTTAACACAAAAATCATTTTAGGAACAATGTTTATTGAGCAGGGTTGGTTAATGAAGGATTTTGTTAATTTGAGAAATAAATTTTAATTGTTTCAAGTATTGATTCTAGCCGATTGAGGTAATGATCATTGGTAATTGTAAGTTATAATTGGGATGACTTGACAATTTGTAAGGTATATGAAAGACCAAGTTGAGAATTCAAAAGATGATGAGCGAGTATGCAAGTGTTTTGATTGTTTGAAAAGGAAAGTGTGAGTGAACTTTGAAGGATGGTCATATATCCTTAAGGAGTAGCAAAGTTATATTTGATCAGGAAGGATCTAGTGAAGTAGAACACAGATATGCAATTTTCAATTTAGTTGCATGTCATTCATGTCATTTCATTGTTACTTTCTTACCATTTTAGCAGTGATTCCAAAATCTCTTTACAGATTTGGTCTAACAACCATTTGTAAACCTTCTAACAAGGTGATAATTCCATTGAATTGTTCTAAAGACCTCTTACAAGGCCACTCCTTACAGGGTGATTAAATCCTCCAACAAGGTCACACCTAACAGTGTGTTTTGTAACCTTTAACCAGGTTGGCTCCTAACAAGGCTCACTTCAAAAGAGTGAAAATTAGTAGCTAGTTACTTGGTGGTTTTCCCATATTGGGTTTCCACATTAAATTTGGTGTCTCATGTGTTCATGTTATTTCTTTTATGGTTGCATGTTAATCACTGTGAATGTTTAAGATATGCTAAAGTTAACATACACTACATCTACCAAGTTACAACATTTTTTGTATGTTTATCGAGTGACATCAGTAAGTATTTTATTAGACATCTAAGGGATATGTGGATTTGTTTTTGTGGTAACTAATTAAGCCCCCCTCTCAGTTACTCCATCTATATTTTCAACAAGTTCTTATAACTATAAGGTGATAATTTTTTAGAAATAGTGTTGTACAATAGTACTCGACTCTATCACCTTGGTATAGTAAATTCTGTCACCCAACTTAGGCAAGAATATCGCTCAGGAAGATTCTGTCATGTGGATATACCGAGAAGTATCACACAACCAACTTCTAGAAAAAACTATTTCCTGACTTGAATTTTCTTTCTATTTGGGTGGTTTTATTAGTTTTTCAATTGTTTCTTTCTACTTACTAGTTCTTTATAGGTCTTTACCTATTTTATAGATGTTCATTTGAAGATTTCATATTGTTTTGAAGCTAAGTTGTGGGGCTAATGCTTGTGATTATAGGGTGTTACCTTGGAATATTTGCCTAAATTTCCTTAAAAAGAATGCACGTCAAGCTTAAAATGCACAAGGGCTGCTAACAATTGTTTGCAGGGCTTCCCAACACATAAAAGCCCAAACTTGCTTGCTTTTTTCATTTCATGTGCGATATCTACTAGTTGTTCATTTTTTGTAGGCACCATAAACTTGCGATTGGGGTTCTTTGGTGATAGGAGAGTATGCTCTTCACCCTTGTGGTGAATCAAAAATCTTGACTTGCCTTTGGATTTCAAAAGTAAAGGGACAATTGAAGCTTGTTGGTGTGTTTGGGTGAAACAATTGGAATAGGAGAGTATGCTCTTCACCCTTGTGGTGAATTAGAAATCTTAGCTTTGAAAAGTTGATCCACTTCTTGTTTAGCCTAGAATCCTTTAGAGGGCCCGATCTTGGACAACCTAAGAGGAATGACCCAAGTGGGGACAAGCTAATATGAAACATCTATAAACTCAAGGCTATCAAGGACACAAAATCTTGGTAGACGCAATGTCTATCTTTTCCTACTATGATCGCTCATTGGATTTCAACCATAGGGAGATCACTAGGAAAGAATACTTAAGGTGCTCTTGTGGCTACAAGGTCTATTACCCACTAGGAGGTGGGGTGTCCCTTAATAGGGTGCAAGAGGAATATTATGAATGGAAGCCCTTTCTAAACACCCTAAGTTAGTAGCTACCCTATTTTTTCACTCAACATCTTAGTGCAAGGATCGATCCTAGTGGACTACCAAGATCACCCCAAGATTTTACACTCACCATATGTGTTACCTTGGTTGTGTTTAAGGCACTTCCATGAAAAAAAAAAATCTCTTGTGGACTTCACAATGAAATTTGAGCAAGAAAGGAGCCAGATCCAGTTATTGAGAATCTTGAACATAAGAAAGATGACCAGAGAAAAAATAAATGCAGTTAATATAAATATTCATTAAAAGAAGTTGAGAAAGAAAATCAACCTAAGAAAATTGATGAACCTAATCAAATTGAACCACCCAAGGAAGTGAGGTATGAATTTAAAGGTAGATGCTTTGCATGTAATGAAATAGGTCATATTGAAAGAAACTGTATAGGTAAGTCATTCAAATCTATTCCAAATTTCTATTGTTACCATCGCCATGGTTTAGGTCATAAAGAAGTTGATTGTAAGAAACCTAAACTTGATAGAAATAGTAGCAATAGTATAATGTTTAGGGGTACTAACCCTATAGGAGAAAGAAGGAGATCAAATGAAGAAACAAATGGAACAAGGAAAAGCATTGTGTATTACAAATGTAACAACTTTGGACATATTGCTAGGAATTGCAGAGCAACTATTAATTGATCTAGACATAATCAAAGAAACAATGCACTGGTATGTTAGCTATGAAATAATTTATATCATATAGAAATATTTTATAGATTGGATATGAGGAACATCAATAAGAATCCAAATTTTAGAAGGAACAACAATAAAAATGTTAGAAGAAGTGATAGCAACAATAACAGTTAGAAAGATGAGTTGAGAGAACACGTGGAAGAATTCAAAGAATTATTAGTCAAAGAAAAATATCTATCAAGCTCTCATGTAGTATTGGAAGAACAATCATTTGATGCACCTAAAGGAAGAATGAAGTATTTTTTTTTTTTGATTTATCCTATTTAAGCTAAGCATGTTTTATAATTGAATTAACATAACTAAGAAAAAATAGGTAGTATAAGTGGAATGATGACTTGCACAACTAGTATTAGGTAGTGCATGATGATTCAAAGCTATGGTTAAGAGCACATGTCATTTGGAGATTGTATGTGAGTGTGCCAAAGAAAATAAGTTTACTAGTAACCAAAGGAATTTTTTTATAAATTGTGTACTTGCATAATTAATGTAAAGATCATTTCGGTGAGATTTAAGGGATACAAATGAGATCCTATGTACCATTTGATCATGTAAAGAGTTAAGAAGCAATTAAGAGAAAATTAAGAGTGAATTGAAAGTGATTTGAAGTGCAAAGTTTGGAAAGCCCTAGTTACACATTGAATTAAGGTATTTTTTGAATTTGAAAAGTTCATGTGTGAGTTTGAAATCAAAATATGTGATAATAATGTATATGAGTATGATTTATAATGTTTAGGATGAGGAAAAACCTAAAGTGAAGATAAACCCAATTCAACCTTTAGAAGAAGACCCTATAGTAGTGTTTTCCATTATCAAAGTATTAAGCTAGCTTAGGAGAAAATTTAAAAGAGTGGGTGAAGATAACATTTCAAAATTTTTTTTATCACACTTACAAATAGGACATGATCTTTAAGAGTGGGTATGAATACCTAGAACATTATGAAATGATTAAGATTTTATTTTCACATGACTTTGACAATAAGGACTAGGCAAAGATCACATTGAGAATGATTTGAGATGGAAAATTCTAGTTAGGGGACAATGTAGTAGAAATATCTCCTAACATAATTCATGAGGTGACTAGTCTATGCCATGAAGGATCAACCCTAGTAAAAAAAAGAATGTTAATAAAATAGTGCTAGAAAACACCAAGTGTGAGTATAATGGAAGAGGTATTATAATAAGAAAGATAAAAAAACATGATGTAAGATTTATATGTAGAATTATGACATCAAAGACATGTGCTAGCTCTAGATAGGATGACATGGCAAAAGGATTCATTCATTCTGTCTATATGATATATGTTGAAAGAGTTAAGGTCAATATATGTGAAATCCTGAGAGCATAGTTAGTATAAAATTTGGAAAGAGTAAAGAGAGTAAAAAATAGTCAATTTAGATTCAGATCATTGATTATCTATATGTTTTTCCATTTGATGAAAAAATTTCCATTCCTATCTATGATTGAACTAATTGGTAGTGGTAAGTGCACATTTGAGAAGATAACCAACATATATACAAGACATCAAATTTATAAAATTGGAAACAACATAGATATGAATATAAGATAATTCCAAGAAGAGATGAGTCAAAGATACAAAATTCTACCTTCACTTGTGAAGAAATTCAAAGATGATATATGCTCAATTGTTGACATAGATTTCACCTATATAGAACCAATTTAAACAAAAATGATCTATGTTGAATCACTTGGTTCTGAAGTTACTGAGGAACAAGCACAAGGATATGATAAAGAAATTCTAAAATTAGCCAGTGATGAAGAATTTGATAGATTTGGAACCTATGAAGAGATAATATTGTTGACATCTCAAGTTTAGCTTGAGAAATCTTGGAGGAAAAAGGTTGAGGCCATAGAAAGGAAAATCACAAAGGAAGCACATCAAAACTAGAAGAAGTACCAACTGTAAGACACACTACTACTGGAATGAAACAAATTGGACAAGAAGGAATCATGTATGTGTAACCAATAGCAATGGAGGGAGCATTTGAGGGAATATTAATCATAGAACCATGGGTAGTAGCATCAACCACACCATTGTTAGAAATATAAGAGGAGTAAATGAGAGGGGAGGGGTGAATTAGTTACCACAAAAATAAATCCTAGATCTCTTAGATGTTAATGCAAACCAAAACCAAGCTCTGTGAAAACTAAAATACTGCTGTAACTTGGTTAGCACTGAATCACTCAAAAAACACTAAGAATTACTAATACTTAGCCATCAATGGAATAAATGATTCTTAAGATATTTAATGTGATTAACCTTAATTAACTTCATTTGATAATTATAAAGAAAATAACATGAACACATATGACACTAGGATTTAATGTTGAAACCAAATTTGGAAAAAAATTGAGAATTGCAACTAATTACTATTTTTCACTCTTCTGAAGTGTGCCCTATTAAGAGCTTACCCTGTTAAAGGTTACAAAAAACATTGTTATGTGTGACCTTGTTAAAGGATTTAAATAACCCTATTAGGAGTGGCCTTTTTAGAGGTCTTTAGATTCTTAAATTTAGAAATGCCACCTTGTTAGAGGTTTTGACAAATAGCTGTTAAGCCAACTCTCTTAAGAGATCTGATACATTGCTACAATTATTAGAGAGTAACAATGATATGACTTAATTGCTGATGCAACTACATTGCTAATTTTAGATCTTTGTTCTAGCTTCAATACTTGATCCTCCTTGATTAGATAAAACTCTATGGATTGGTCAACTCAGGATACTTTGATATCCTTCCAATTTGCTTCCTTGATTTATCTTCTCAATCCCATGCTTCTCTTGTTCAATCCCACAATTTGACCTTATACTTATATCAATTACATTGTTAAGTCATCTTGAATACACTTTCAAATATTCAATATTAATCCTTTAAGTTGGCTAAACTTAATAATTAAATTCATCAAACTAAAAATGCTGACTCAAGAAAATCCTTCATTAGTTGACCTAGCTCGATCAACACTAACTCAGAAAAGACTTTTTTCAAATTTCCTTTGTTAATAGTGTGAACTCAGTTAACACTACATCCTAAACTAAATTCCCTTTGTTAACTATGTGAGTTCAGTTAAAACAAGTTCCTTTCCAACTTCTCTTTGGTGCCTGAGTAAACTCGACAGACACTGTCTCTATGCAAAATTCCTTTAGTACCCAAGTGAACTTGGAAGACACTGACTCTAAACTTGATTATCTCTAGAACACTTGACAAACACTAGAAAATATCTTCATCGCTCGAGTAAAGACTTGAAATTCTATGTAACATCAAAGACAATATACAATTGAACAATTGTTTTCAACAATCTCCCTCTTTGACATTGATTGCAATACAACATGTCATAATATAATAAAATTTAAGAGTAGAATAAAAGAAAGGATAATATCCTTAGTTTCATTCTAATTTTCATCCATGAGAACTCCCTCTATTAGTGTGAACTCCCTCTATCATCAATCTCTAATTGTAATTACTACAGTATCAAACTCTCCCTCTTCGATATCAACTCAAGTTCATTCTCCCTCTTTGACATCTTCGAAATATATAAAAATATCATTGATATATGACAAAAAAATCTTCCTATGAGACATAAAATTTCTCTAATGTATGAAAACAAACTCTCCCTCTTTGGAAAATCATGCCAAAGACAACATTCAATAAACTTCCATGTACCGGATGTACCAATTCATATGCAATCTACCCTTTTCAATACTGCATTAACTTGACTGATCTTCAACATGCTTGGTTGATGCATCACCAAAGTATGATTAGTGAGCTTTAGATAGGGGAATGATCCCTATCTTACCTCTTAGATACACGAATGCATCCTTAGGTAATGACTTGGTTAAATGTCTCCAATCTATTCTTTTGTATTTAGATATTCCAATCTTACTTCCTTGTCTTGCACCAATTCTCTCAAGAAATGATACTTTATTGCAATGTGAATGGTTTTGGTATGCATCATAAGATTGTTGGAAATGTTAATTGGACTGGTGCTATGATAGAAAATAACAATTGGATCCTTGATTTATTCCTTCATACATGTCAATAATTGTTTGAACCAAACAATATTTGACCAATTGACTACTGTAGAAACATATTTTTCTTCTGTTGTTGACTGAGAGATACAATTCTACTTATCCAAGATACTAGCCTCTTTGCAAGAAAGAATGCTCCACCACTAGTGCTATTTCTATCATCAATGCTTCCTACCCAATCAACATCGTTGAATGCTTTCAATTCAAAGTTGCATCCTTTCTTATACCACAAACCATAATCTTCAGTACCCTTTAGATACCTCATGATTCTTTTTATTTCCATCATATGATTTTCTTTTGGATTAATAGAGAATTTTTCCATCATTCCAACTGCTAATGCTATATCAAGTCTTGTATGCACAAGATACTGAAGTTTTCCAATCATTAATATATATGTAGTCTAGTCTACCTCTTTTGAATCATTATCTTTAGAAAGCTTATGTCCAGTAGATATAGGTGTTCCAACTGGTCTAGAATCCTCCATTCGAAACTTCTTCAATATCTCCTTGATATACTTAGATTGAGTAATGTAGATACCATCTTTCTTTTGTTGAATCTACAAGACAAAAAAGAATTTGATCTCTCTAAACATTGACATTTCAAATTCATTGCTTAGTTCATCAGAAAAAAGATTTGCACAAATCATCATTTTTAGTAAACAATGTATCATCCACAAAGATTTTTTCCATCACAATCTTCTTATCTGCTCCTTCTTTGATGTATAGGTTGTAGTTATTATTAGTTCTTTGAAAACTAATCTTTATGAGATAATTGTGGAACCTTTCATACTATGCTCTGGGGGCTTGTTTGAGACCATACAAAGTTTTGAGTAATTTTCAAACCATGTCCCTTTTTCTAGGATCAATGAAACCTTCTAGTTTTGCTATGTAGACTTCCTCTTCTAAGATTCTATTCAGAAATGTTGATTCCACATTCATTTGATACACTTTTAATCCTTTGTGTGCTACATATGCAAGGAGTATTCTAACACATTCTAGTCTAGCAATAGTAGAAAAAGTTTCTCCATAGTCAATACCTTCCTCTTGAGCATAATCCTTGCAAACTAGCCTTGCCTTGTTTTTTGAAACTTCTCCATTCTCATTCAACTTATTTCTAAATACCCATTTTGTGCCAATTACATTCTTATTCTTGTGTCTAGGAACAAGATTCCAAGTTTTATTCCTTTCTATCAAATCAATTTCTTCATTCATTACTTCAATCCAACTTTCATTCTCTAATGTATCTTTTATAAATCTAGGTTCAAATTCAGTAAGCAAACATGTACCTTTTAATTTGTTCCTTTACATTGTACCAACTGACTGATCTCCAATGATATGATCAGGTGCATGATGCCTTCTAACATATCCAAAAAGTCTAGGGTCCTTCTTTCTAATATTAGTAGGTTCACCATGATCTTTTGAATCATGCTCAGATCCCATTGACTATGATTCAGGGTGATCATACTATGACTTAGTTTCCACTTTCTAAAACTCAAGTCCTTCTAATCATTTGGGTCCTTTTGATGACTCGGGTTACACTGGCTGCAACTCAGGTTGAATTGGAGATTCTAAGGACTTAGGTAGTGAAGGTTGTTGATTCCCAATTGTAAGATAAAATGTGTTAGGCTCATAGTAAACAAAGTTTCTATAGTTTTCAGGTTCCTTACTGCTTTTTTCTTCACTTTTTTCTAAAAACTCATCAATCTTCACATGTGCACTATCTATAACTTCATGAGTATATAAATTCATATATTTATATGCTTTTTTCTCTTATTGGACTATCCGAGAAATATGCCTTCATCACTTTTCACATCAAATATTCCTTTTCTAGACCATTTTAGAATATAACATGTACTACCAAATACTTTGAAGCAACACACATTAGGTTTATGGCCATACCATAGTTCAAAAGGTGTTTGATTTGAATCCTTCATCAATTCAACTTAGTTCAAGGTATGAACTGCAATGCTGATTGCTTCCTTCCAGTATTTGATAACAACATTCTTTTGTATCATTAGGTTCCTTACACAATCCATGATTTATCTATTCCTTCTTTTAGTAATGCCATTTTTTTGAGGTGTAGTAGGTGTAGATACACATCTTTTAATTCCTTTTTCATTACAAAATTTATTGAATTCATTAGAAATGAATTCTCCTTCTCTATATAATATTAAACATTTTAGTTTCTTTCCTATTTCCTTCTCAACTCTAGCTAGATGCTATTTAAACTTTTGAAAAGCTTCTAATTTATCATTTAGGTACATTACTATCATCATTCTAGAATAATCATTAAAAAATTAAATAAAGTACTTATCTCCAATATAGCTTTCTGTGCCAATAAGTCCACAAAGGTTTGTATGAATCAATTCTATAACTTCTTCAGAATGATAGTTTTTACTTTTAAAACTTGTCTTTCCCATCTTTCCAATTTGAAAATTCTTGGACATGCCCATGTTAGGTTTCTTTACGCTTGGACTGCCTCTAACCCTTTTGTTCTTTCTTATTTTTACCAGGTTATCAAAATTCCATGACATAACCTCTTATGCCATAACCAACTTTCTTCTACTGGAGCAATGAAACATGAACTTCCATTAAGATTTAGGTAGAATAGATTAGCTTTAGTTTGCTTGTTAGTCCCAACCAAATTTTCTTTCCCATCTACCAAATTGGCCTTTCCATTCATGAATTCTACCTTGAATCCAATGTTATTCAATTGAGCCCCACTAAGTAGATTATGCTTTAGTCCTTCAACCCAATAAGCATTATCACATCTAAGATCATTGGTTAGTGTTATACAACCTTTACCTTTCACATAACATGGTTCATCATTTCCAAATCTAACACTTTTACCATCATAGTGTACCAAGTTCTAAAATTTAGATTCATCACTAGTCATATGGTGAGAACAACTAGTATCGATAATCCATGTGTCATTCTTATTAATATGTGAGATAAGTGCTATCTTATAATTCTCATCATCTAATTCATCCTTAACAACAATATAGACCATTTCATCATCTTCTTCACTACTATCAGAATATTTAGCAATGTAACAAGATTTATTACCTTTGCACTTGTAATTCTTGAAGCTTTTGAAGTCCTTCTTTCCCTTGTACTTTTCATGGTTCATTTCTTATTTGGCTTCTCTATTTGGACATTTGTCAAAAAATCTTGCACCCTTGTCCAAATTTTTTACCTAAGGACAACCTTGTGAAAGATGGAAACAACCTCCAAGCTGTGGGAGTCCAACTATGAGGTTGAGTCTCTAGAGAAGTCCGACTTCCTCCACTATTGGGATGCACTTAAACTACTCTTGAAGAGAAAAGGGAGAAAGAATACATAAAATAAACTACCTAATCGATTCTAAAGGGGTGATGCACCAAAATAGGGTGTTCAGAACAATCTCTACCTATACATGCATAGTACAATTATCATGACAATCCAAAGATATATAGATTTAGACTTTCTTTAATCTATTAGCTACATACAAATCAAACAAAAAAATGTCTGACACAAGGAAAAGAGTTCAATTTTTATCATTCATAGACCAAAAGAGATATAGATATGTAGATTATAGATATCCATAGTACATTGAAGAGAGGCAGACAAAGCTTGAACAATACATTGGTGGTTGAAGGAGATAAGATAGGATGTCATATAATTCAGAGGCAAAGAGGGAATTTATACTAGCACGCCAAGACAATACTAGAGAAACAAAGAAGATTTGATCCTAAGAAAGAGTACAACATCTTCTTTTATAGTGTAAGCATAATTGATATAGCTTCCACCCTAAGATAAAATTCAACCACTACAATCAACTTTATAGAGAATAATTATTGCAAAATTTGAAAAGATTTGATCATAAAGCAAAACCATACATGAGAAGATCACTTATCCACCAAATAATCTCTAAGAGGACAAGAATGATCTCCATTAACCTTCTAACTTAGGGGACAGATCAATCAATGATAATGGAGTGTTTTGTTGCATTTATTAGGGCTGGAGAATGATGAAAGTGGTTATAGGAGATCAAAAAGATCGAATCTATCATCAAAGATTTGTTTCCCCTGTTATCAACTTGCCAAATTAGGTGGAAAACATAGGTCAATTGTATTCAACTATCACTCTGTACCATTCCTACTACCTAATTGGTTGGGAGTTTCTCTTCATCCAACTTGGTGGGTGAAGTTCTTTATATATATTTTTCAATGCTAAACTCATGATTCTACGAGTGTCAACTATGGTTAAAACCTTTTATATCACCTTTTGTTCATAACCTTGACTTCAGTGATCTTATGATTGCTAATACCTTGTAGTATCAAGCCCATCCTTCATTCTCTTTATGATCCTTTGACATCAACAAGATCATACTATCTCACAATAGAATGGTGACCCTTAACACCCCTAGTGTGAGGTTGAAGTACCATTATTCTTTCCTTGTAATGTCACAACATGGTCAATTTGACCTTTAAGATATTACAATCGCAGTCCATCATGATATCAATAGTAGTGGTAATAACCTGTATGATCCTACAATCGTGGTTTGACTATCTATGTCATGACATTGGGAGGTTTCCTCACTTGTGCCTATGGCCTTACAAATTTACAATTATATGATCAACCTTTTCCTTAAAAGCATCAACAACCTAGGAAGTCAACTCCACAATCCTATGATAATTTAATGTTGTAACATCGAGCATGACCTTTCTTTGGCTTATGATCTCTCACCTATCTGCAATGTCATGAAAACCTGACCACTCAACCAAGTAAGAGACCTTGAACCAACACATCATATTTGGCCACATTATTATAACAACTGAAATGAAGCCTAAATGAGAAGTAGTAATTTTCTAGTGTAGGAGAAACCAACATCAGACCATCTCCTAATCTATTTTTATTCCTTGATCCTTCAAAATACTTACTCCATATCCCAATTGCATCTTATTTGGTTGTCATTAAGTTGGGGATAAGAGCATCCTTTTTTGATATACAATAGGTGCCAAGGCCTATCTCCAAGGTTTTTTACATAGGATCAAACTAATATTCATTAGCCCACTCGTCCAAGAGGAAATCAAGTATCTTTGCTAAAGAAGTGGCAAGCTCATTTGCTCTCATTTTCATCTATTTCTAGGATGGTACAGTTCATATTGATGAGATTAGGTGTGTAGGGATCAATTTAATGGAGGGATATTATTTCTACTCTGATCAAAGATTTGGTTCCATATCTAGTCCTAAAAAACATATATGACCAATCAGAGGATATGTAACCACCTATTTGGATAGTGAAATATCTTGAAATACAAATGGAAAAGTGTGGCTTAACCTCAACAATTGATATATCTTGAACTACAATACAACCATGGCATGCATGTAAGTCTATTTCAACATTTCTAAGGATTCCCATAGTCTTGACAACACTATACAATCTAACCACAATATAGCCTTAACATTAAGTTTATATTTCACTTTTAAAATATTAGCAATGCATTTGGGTATTATTGAACTACTAGCCCCTGAATCAATCATGTATTTGTGAACTAACTTATCTCCTATATTAGAGAAAAATAAAATGGAGGAGGTCTAAGATTTTTACTTGTTTCTACCTCCTTTGATGGTTGCCCCAAACTCACGACATTCTTCATGATAGGTGGCTGGTCAATGAGTTCAATGCTTTCCAACTCCCATTGCAATAGCTTCTTTTGTGATGGTATAGTAGCAACATCATCGAACACATTCATCTTCTTGATTTGATCTACAAAACTAAAAGATAAATTAGATGTCCTGGTAGAAGCCCTAGATGTAGAAGCCTGAGATGGAACAACTTGAGGGTTATTCACATCTCCTCTGCGTTCATTTTTCCTTGTTACCAAGGGACATTAGTAGGTTGATTCACATTTTGTTTCTATGAAACTAATTGTACATGCAGTACTGTGCTTGATGTTGAATCTTGATTGGGAGGAGGAGGAGTAACCTCTTCCACAACTATTCTTTTGTGCCTAGTATTGTAAGCATAGGAATCCTAGTTTACATTACAATTCTCTTCCACCAGACAATTCATTAAAGAAAAACCATCTTGCTAAAAAGTATCAGCCGGTTGATTAGCATTGTGTTTCTAGGAAAGTGTTTGCTTTGGTATAATTAATACCAAGTAAGATTCTACCTTTTGACATACACAATATCCATAAGAGTAGTTTCAAGAAGGGTAGAAACCTTGATGTTGGGCAAGATTATTCTGAGGGATAAAAGCCCTATTTAGGTTGGTGTTTAAAGTTTGGGGGTGGTTGATAGGTCTATTCTAATTTTGAGGGTGGTTGATAGGTCTATTTTGATTATGAGGATGGGCGATAGGTCTATTATGATTGTAGGGGACATGACTTTGGTTTGGGGGTGTACCATGAATAGAACCTTGACTCTGGAGTTGGAGAGGCCTATTATTTTGAGCTTACTACATCTTCATAGTTGCCAACTAATTTTCCATATTTTGTACTACTACACTATTGTCCTCCATCTTCTTTTCTTTATCCTGAATCCTCTAATCTAGATTCTACATTGGTGCCTACATCATGGCCTTAATCTTATCAACTTCATTAGAGGATGTGGAGGCTATTGGGAACATAGCAAGAGGTTGTCTTGTAGAGGAAACATGAATAGGTTCTACAGTAGGTTGATGATTGTGCATGTCAAGGAAGTAAGGCATTGGGGGCCTTAAAGGTAACTTCCCTCCCTATATCAAAATATTTTCTATTCTTATGGAAACCTCATAAGCATTTGGTAGAGTGTCCCCTCCCATAGATTACAATGTGGTAGCAATATCACTGTTGAAGGCTTTGAGATAATACAAGAATGCATTACTAGGAGAGGGCTTCACTATAGTAGATATTTTGTCCCATGTCTTCTAAAATCTATAATTGAAATCAGTCATACATTCATGGAGGGCCCTCTCTATGGTTGTCAGCTATTCTAAAAGTGATAGATGATCACTTTTGTCCTCAATATGCTTGGATAGGGCTACCCCTAACCCATCCCAATTGGTAATAGAGTTATGAGGCAAACCTCTATAACATTGTAGTGCCTTTACTTTCAAGGATGAGGCTAGAAGCCTAACTGCTACATCATCCCCAGTGATGCTATAAATATTACAGATGTTAAAAACCTCCTAAATATTCTCAATAGGGGAGATGGAGGTTTCACCAATAAACTTAGGTATAATTTTAAGAGCTGATACTAGTATGTCATGCATTTGGGCTAATAGGAGGGAGCTCTCACCATTAAAGGTGGCAAAAGCATGAGATCTAGCCATGTAAGCAAGTGATCTATTGATATGAGCACATAATATTCTAGGCTGAGACCTAACAATAGGAGGACTAGAGATGGATCTTGTAGGGGTATGTGTTACTACTACACTCCTAACTGGTGATAGAGATAACCTAGCCTTTCTTCTTGTATTAGAAAAATAAAGCTCTTGGTATTGGAAATTACCTTTGGAAGATGTCCTTGTGTGTGACTTGGGTATGAGTCACAACAACATTGGTCTAGAACAAGATTGTGCTTGAAGCTAAGAGTCACCAAGTACTTTTGAACAAATGAGCCTCTTGAAGGTAGTACTATATCCTTAGCATGAACATGGAATATTTCTTCAACATTAGTGAACTCTAAATATTTTAATATATTCTCCCACTGAATATTGTCACAAAAGCTTGCATCTTGTCCAAATTTTTTACCTAAGAACAACCTCGTGAAACATGGAAGCAACCTCCAAGCTGTGGGACTTCAACTATGAGGTTGAGTCTCCAGAGAAGGCTGACTTCCTTTACTATTAGGATGCACTTAAACTATTCTTGAAGATAAAAGCGAGAAGGAATACATAAAAGGAACTACTTGAGTTATTCTAAAGAAGACATGCACCAAAATAGGGTGTTTAGACCAATCTCTGCCCATACATACACAATATAATTATGATGACAATCCAAAGATATATGGATTCAAACTTGCTTTAATCTATTAGCTACATATAGATCACACAACTAAATGAGTGATAAAATGAAAAGGCTTCACTTCTTATCATTCATAGGACAAAAGAGATACAAAGATGTAGATTATAGATATTTGGGAACATATCAACTGGTAAGAGCATTTTTGAAGTTGTTCATGGTTTTCATCATAGAGGGATATTTGATTTGAGAGAGTTGAATGATGGAGGCAAAGGTAATGTCTATGCTGAGGACTTTTCCCAATCCATGAGGGAAGTTAATGAAGATGAGAGGAAGACAGTAGCTAAAAATGTTGACAAACTAAAACAAAAGGTAGATGCATCAAAAATGGATGTGTAGTTTCAAATATGAGATCTTGTGATGGTGTACCTAAATAAAGAAAGGATGCACAAAGGGATACCACACAAACTATAGATAAGAAGATTGGGTCCTTGTAAAATACTTGTAAAGTATGGTAACAATGCCTGTAAAGTTGAACTTCCTAAAGACATAAGGTTGTCACTTATCTTGAATGTTGTAGACTTGATATCATACAAATTGCATGTTCAAGATGCTTATCAAAACCTTCAAGATGTTACACAAGATGTAGTGGACCTGAATCTAACTCTTACTCTACCTTTGATAATAGATAAGATACTATATTCAAGGGTGTACAAGAAGACAAGGAAGAAAGATTACATGGAATGTTTTTTTAAATGGCTTGAAAAGGATGATTTTGATTCTACTTAGACAAAGGAGATAGACTTCAAAAGGTTGGGCATTGACTTCAACTTGCTCAATCCAAGGAAGGATTAATTTCTTTTCATTTTGAGGGGTATGGTGCAAGAGCACCTAGTCAAAGCTCCTTATTTTGATTGCTAGTTTTAATTTTGGCATGTACTGACTCTAGCCAAGATAGGAGTGTGAGTTTGGACCTTTCAAGCTCATGTTTGATTTTTTTCCAAGGTAAAGTTTCCATTCTAGGAGATTTTGGTTTCCTTGTTTAATGTTGCGTGTGTAGGGGTTATGGGTCTAGGACCATAAAAGTATGAGGAAGGTATGGCTTTTAACCTACCTTTTCCTCCATAATGTTTTTATATCCCATTGCATGGATTGGAGATCCTACATATCATCTAGAGCAAAAAAAGAAAGATGTCAAAAAGTTGTCAAGTATGGACAAAGTTGTCAAATAGGGTAAAGTGGCAAAAAACCTATGGATTGATTTTCTAAAGGATAGATCATGCCTATACATTATTAATGGACCATGTTAGACCTACTTGGAAGGCTCCAAGTGATAGATGTTCAAAAATTACAAAATTGCAAAAGTTGTTAGCAACTTAAAAAAATTGCTTAACAACATTTGAGCAAGAAATGAACATGTCATGGATTTGAGGTTGATAGTTTCAATAATTGTCTAAAACCTCTTGATAAACTTATAAAAACCATAAAATTACCCATTCCAAGGGTTGGAGGTTGTAAGAGGGAAGCTTTTTCACTACAAACTATGAATTATGCCCTACTTTTTAAAGTTTTACATGTTTCAGTTAGCATGATCACAATAATGGTTTGAAATTGGAGTTTTTACTTTGGATTGTTGTAGTTCATGTTCATATAGTTCTTTTTAATTTATATTTTAAATGTGTAGAAGTTAATTTAATTCAGTACAATTCCTCTTGTTACTCCACCATTTTCTCCTACCTACGTGATCTTATAATTCCTAAAAATTTCATGTGTAACCAAAAATTCCAACTTCTCTAAAATGCCTCTCACTACACCCTTGTCATTTGTGATTTGTATAGGAAGGTTCTAGATGGAATGCTTCTTAGGTGTCTAGAACTAGAAGATTCTGATGAGGCATTAGCCAAAGTCCATTATGGCATTTGCGAGGCACACTCTAATGGCCTTGCACTTGCTCAAAAACTACTTAGGATGGGCTACTATTAGCCAACTATGTAGGCTAACACAGTCAGATATGCTAAATATTGCAAGAAATATTAGGTACATGGTAACTTGATTCATGCTCCTAGATATGAGCTTATACCTTCTATTATGTATTGACATTTTCAACAATGGGCCTTTGATTTGGTATGCAAGATTCATTTGAGTTCATCTAGAGACACAAATTCATTATTATAACAACTGAGTAATTTACAAAATGTGTTGAATATGTACCTTTATTCTGTGCTATAGGAAAGCATGTTACCTTGTTTATTTTCAACCAGCTAATTTGTCACTATGGTATCCTATCGATAATGGAGGACGACTCAAAAATAAGGACCTAAAACAACTCTGTAAGAAATTCAAGTTAAAAAAGGAATTATCCTCAATAACAAGCCACTACTCAAGATCTTACATAGATAGGTCCACAAATCAGGTAGAGATTGATACTTGTATATTGTAATCACCTAAGAATGGTCATCTAGACTATTAGCCCCCTTCTCAGCATTTTGGCTAATTTAATTAATCATTTACCTAGACCAAATTGCTAATAATTAATTAATTTGATTATAACTATAGTTTGAATATGCTATCCTAAGTTCATTATATGATTAAAAGAAAATGTCCCCTTTTAATTAAATAAAAGACTCCATTCTTCTAACCCACTTAAAGTGCACAAATAAATTCCTTTTTCTATTTTACAAATTAAAAGAAAAGTCTTTGTGACTTTTGTCTTATATGGGAAGTCAACTTATATTCTATTGGTTTACTTGTGTGTGCACATGGATGACTCCTCTTTTTGAACTCCACCATTGATCATCCATCCTCTTGACCTTGATCTTTACCATCCATATGACTTCGAAAGGGAGAGATCTTTCTCCCTCAAAGGATCCATCCACCATTTGAATATTGTTATGCTGCAAGTTTTTTGACAGGTTTCTTTGGAGCTTTGAGGAGAACTTCTATTTCTTGTCTTCATTCTCTCATTCCATCACATTTAGCTTAAGATCATATGGCATGTTAGCATAGTTGCATGATAGCTTAGTTTCCTTTACTATAATCTAGCTCACATAGCATAATAATTGTATTGTAACACTCATTATTGTTTAGAATAGGTGCATTTTGCATATTCATGTAGCTTAATCTTCATACTTTCATTGCATCCTTAAGGAACTCCTTGTGGAAATTTTCATTCTTTTATTTCATCTTTGTAACCTCCCATAACATGATTTACTAGAAAGAAGAGTATCTCCAAGCCTCAACCAAAACTCTTCTTATTCTTGAAACATACTGTCTTGCACTCCGTGGATAGGGAGCTATAAGCCAACATCCAAGCATTCGAAACTAATGGAATGCCTTGGGTAGAAGGGTTTAGAGTGTGACACCTTTTGAGTGTAAATTTTTGGCACCCACCGTGGGGTAGAACATTTGGTTTTGTCATCTATTTTGTTGTTTTCATTGCATTTTTCAATTGCTATTTGCACTTTTTTTTAAACTGTAACTTTTGGGTGAGATTTTTCTTGTTTCGTACAATAGTTCTTATAACTATAAGGTGATTTTTTTTGGAAATATTGTCACATGATAGTACTAGACTCTGTCACCTTGGTATAGTAAGTTTTGTCACCTGACTTAGGCAAGAATATCGCATAGGAAGATTCTATCATGCGGATATACTAAGAAGTATCACAGGACAAACTTCTAGCAAAAACTATTGCCTGACTTGAATTTTCCTACTAGTTGGTTGATTTTTTAGTTTTTCAATTGTTTCTTTCCACTTACTAATTTTTTATAGGTCTTTAGCTATTTTACAGAGGTTCATTTGTAGATTTCATATTGTTTTGAAGCTAACTTGTGGGGCTAACAGTTGTGATTATAGGTTGTTACCTTGGAATATTTGCCTAAATTGCCTTAAAAAGAATGCATGTCAAGCTTCAAATGCACAAGGGCTACTAAATTTTTTTTATAGGGCTTCTCAATCCATAAAAACCCAAACTTTCTTGCTTTTTTATTTCATGTTTGACATCTACTAGTTGTTCAATTTTTATAGGCACATTAAACTTGCGATTGGGGTTCTTTGGTGATAGGAGAGTATGCTCTTCAGCCTTTTAGTGAATTAGAAATCTTTTCTCATCTTTAGATTTTTAAAGCGAGGGGATAATTGAAGCTTCTTGGTGTGTTTGGGTGAAATGATTGGAATAAGAGAGTATGCTCTTTACTATTGTGGTGAATCAGAAATCTTGACTTTCAAAAGTTGATCTGCTTCTTGTTTAGTCTAGAATCATTTAGAGGGCTTGCACATGGAAAACCTAAGAGGAATGACCCAAGTGGGGACAAGCTAATACAAACCCACTATAAACTCAAGTCTATCAAGGACACAAAACCTTGGTGGACGTAGTGTCTGTCTTTGCCTAGTGTGATCACTTATGGGATTTCAACCATAGGGAGATCACTTAGCAAGAATGCTTAAGGTACTCTTGTGGCCATGAGGTTTGTTACCCACCGCAAGGTGGGGTGTCCCTTAATTGGGTGCAAGAGGAATATTACAAACAAAAGCCCTTTCTAAACACCCTAAGTTAGTAGCTACCCTATTTTTCAACTCAACTTCTTGGTCCAAGGATTGAATCTAGTGGACTACCCGGATCACCCCAAGATTTTACACTCAACATATGTGTTCCCTTGGTTGTGCTTATGGAACTTCCATAAAAAATCCAATATCTATTATGGGCTTCACCAAGAAATATGAGCAAGAAAGTAGCCAAATCTAGTTATTGAGAATCTTGAACATAAGAAAGATGACCAGAGAAAATCTAAATCTAGTTAATATAAAGATTCATTAAAAGAAATTGATAAAGAAAATCAACTTGAGAAAATTGATGAACCTAAGAAAACTGAACCAACCAAGGAAGTGAGGTATGAATTTAAAGGTATATGCTTTGCATGTAATAAAATTGGTTATATGAAAAGAAACTGTATAGGTAAGTCATTCAAATCTATTCCAAATTTTTATTGTTACCATTGCCATGGTTTAAGTCATAAAGAAGTTGATTTTAAGAAACCTAAACTTGATAGAAATAGTAGCAATAGTAGAATGTTTAGAGGTACTAACCCTATATGAGAAAGAAGGAGATCAAATGAAGGAACAAATGGAACAAGGAGAAGCATTGTGTGTTACAAATGTAACAACTTCGGACATATTGCTAGGAATTGCAGAGAAACTGTTAATAGATCTAGACCTAATCAAAGAAACAATTCACTAGTATGTTAGCTATGCAATAATTTCTATCATATAGCAAGATTTTATAGAGTAGATATGAGGAACATCAACAAGAATCCAAATTTCAGAAGGAACAACAACAAAAATGCTAGAAGAAATGATAGGAACAATAATAGTTAGAAAGATGAGTTGAGAGAACATGTGGAACAATTCAAAGAAGTACTAGTCAAAGAAAAATATCTATCATGCTATCATGTAGTCTTGGAAGAAAAATCATTTGATGCACCTAAAGGAAGAATGAAGTAATTTTTTTTGTGATTCATCTTATTTAAATTAAGCATCTTTTATGATTGAATTAGTATAACTAAGACAAAATAGGTAGTAGAAGTGGAATGATGACTTGCACAGCCAGTATTAGGTAGTGCATGATGATTCAAAGCTATGGTTAAGAGAACATGTCATTTGGAGATCATATGTGAGTGTGCCAAAGAAAATAATTTTACTAGTAACCAAAGATAACTTTTTATAAATTGCATACTTGCACAATTAATGTAGAGATCATTTTGGTGAGATTTAAGGGATACAGATGAGATCCTATGTACCATTTGATCATGTAAAGAGTTAAGGAGTAGTTAAGAGAAAATTAAGAGTGAATTGAAAGTGATTTGATGTGAAAAGTTTGGAAAGCCCTAGTTACACATTGAATTAAGGTATTTATTGAATTTGAAAAGTTCATGTGTGAGTTTGAAATCAGAATTTGTGATGATCATGTATATGAGTATGATTTATAATGTTGAGGATGAGAATAAACCTAAAGTGAAGATAAATACAATTCAACCTTTAGAAGAAAAAGCTATAGTAGTGTTTTCCATTATCAAAGTATTATACTTGGAGAGTGTAGGAAACTAGCTTAGGAGAAAATATAAAAGAGTAGGTGAAGATAACATTTCCATTTAAAAAAAAATCATATTTACAAATAGGACATGATCTTTAAGAGTGGGTATGAATACCTAGAACATTATGAAATGATTAAGATTTTATTTTCACATGACTTTGACAATGAGGACTGGGAAAAGATCATATTGAGAATGATTTGAGATGGAAAATTCTAGTTAGGGGACAATGTGGTAGAAATATCCCCTAACATAATTCATGAGGTGACTAGTTTATGCAATGAAGGATCAACCCTAGTAAACAAAAAGAATGTTAAGAAAATAGTGCTAGAAAACACCAAGTGTGAGTATAATGGAAGAGGTATTGTAATAAGAAAGATAAATCAACATGATGTAAGATTTATATGCAAAATTAAGACATCAAAGACATGTGCTAGCTCTAGATAGGATGACATGGTAGAAGGATTCATTCATTTTGTCTACATGATATGTGTTGAAAGAGTTAAGGTCAATATGTGTGAAAACTTGAGAGCACAATTAGTATAGAACTTGGAAAGGGTAAAGAGAGTAAAAAATAGTCAATTTAGATTCAGATTGTTGATTATCTATATGTTTTTCCATTTGATGAAAAAATTTCCATTCCTATTTGTGACTGAACTAATTGGTAGTGATAAGTGCACATTTGAGAAGATAACTTATATGTATACAAGACATCCAACAAATAACATTCGTAACAACATAGATCTGATTATAAGATCATTCCAAGAAGAGATGAGACAAAGATACAAAATTCTACCTTCACTTGTGAAGAAATTCAAAGATGATATATGCTCAATGGTTGACATAGATTTCACCTATATAGAACCAATTAAACCAAGAATGATCTATGTTGAATCACTTGGTTCTAAAGTTACAAAGGAACACGCACAATGATATGTGAAAGAATTCTAAAATCAGCCAGAGATGAAGAGTTTGATAGATTTGGAACCTATGAAGAGATACTGCAGTTGACATCTCAAGTTTAGCTTGAGAAATCTTTGAAGAAAAAGGTTGAGGCCAGAATGAGGAAAATTACAAAGAAAGCACATACAAAACCAGAAGAAGCACCAACCATAAGAAAAACTATTACTGGAATGAGATAGATGGGACAAGAAGGATCCATGTATGTGCAACCAATAGCAATGGGAGGAGCATTTGGGGGCATACTAATCATAGAACCATGGGTAGCAACATCAACCATACCATTGTTGGAAATATAAGAGGAGTAACTGAGAGGGGAGGGGTGAATTAGTAACCACAAAAATAAATCTGAGATCCCTTAGATGTCAATGCAAATAAAAACCAAGCTTTGCTAAAACTAAAATACTACTGTAACTTGGTTAGCACTGAATCACTCAAATACTACTGTAACTCGGTTAGCACTGAATCACTCAACAAACACTAAGAATTACTGATACTCAACAATTGATGAAATAAATGATTCTTAAGATGTTTAATGTGATTAACCTTAATTAACTTAGTTGTACAATTATAAAAAAGATAACATGAATAGATATGACACTAGGATTCAACGTGGAAACCCAATTTGGGAGAAAACTACCAATTGCAACTAAATACTATTTTTCACTCTTCTGAAGTGAGCCCTATTAGGAGCCAACCTTGTTAAAGGTTACAAAAACAATTGTTAGGTGTGACCCTATTAAAGGATTTAAATCACCTTGTTAGGAGTGGCCTTTTTAGAGGTCTTTAGACACTTCAATCTAGAAATATGACCTTGTTAGAGGATTTGGAAAATAGTTGTTAAGCCAAATCTCTTAAGAGATTTGATACACTACTACAATTATTAGAGAGTAACAATGATACGACTTGATTGCTGATGCAATTTTATTGCTGATTTTCAATCTATGTTCTAGCTTGAATACTTGATCCTACTTGATTAAATAAAAATCTATAGCTTGGTCAACTTAGGATACTTTGATATCCTTCCAATTTACTTCCTTGATTTATCTTCTCAATCCCATGCTTCTCTTAGTCAATCCCACAACTTGACCTTATACTTATATCAATTATCTTGTCAAGTCAGCTTGAATGCACTTTCAAATATTCAATATCAATCCTTTAAGTTGGGTAGAATTAAAAATTAAATTCATCAAACTAAACATATTGACTCAAGAAAATCCTTCATTAGTTGACCTGGCTCAGTCAGCACTAACTCAGAAAGGACTTTCTTCAAATTTCCTTTGTTAATAGTGTGAACTCGGTTAACATTGCATCCTAAACTGAATTCCCCTTGTGAACTAATTGAGCTCAATTAACATTGTTTCCTTGCCAACTTCTCTTTGGAGCCCGAGTAAACTTGGCTAACACTATCTTTATGCAAAATTCCTTTGGTGCCCAAGTGAACTTGGAAGACACTAAATCTGAACTTGATTATCTGTAGAACACTTGATAGACACTAGAAACTATCTTCATCACTCAAGTGAGCTTGGTAGACGCCGACTGGTAAAGAATTGAAATTTTGTGTAACATCAAAGACAATATACAATTGAACAATTGTTTTCAACAATCTCCCTCTTTGGAATTGATGGCAATACAACATGTCATAATATAATAAAATTTAAGAGTAGAATAAAAGTAGGGATAATATCCTTAGTTTTATTCTAATTCTCATCCATGAGAACTCCCTCTATTATTGTGAACTCCCTCTATCATCAATCTCTGATTGCAATGGCTACAATATCAAACTCTCCCTCTTCGATATCAACTCAAGTTCATTCTCCCTCTTTGACATCTTTGACATTTATAAAAATATCACTGATATATGAAAAAAAAATCTCCCTATCAGACATAAAATTTCTCCAATGTATGAAAACAAACTCGCCCTCTTTGACATCTCATGCCAAAGATAACATTCAATAAACTTCCATGTACTAGAAATACCAATTCATATGCAATCTACACTTTTCAATACCACATTAACTTGACTAATCTTCAAAATGCCTGGTTGATGCATCACTAAATTTGGTTAGTGAGCTTCATATAGGGGAATAACCCCTATCTTACCTCTTAGATACAATAATGTAACCTTAGGTAATGGCTTGGTTATATGTCTACAATCTGTTCTTTTGTATTCACATATTCCAATCTTACTTCCTTGTCTTGCATCAATTCTCTCAAGAAATGATACTTTATTGCAATGTTCTTGGTTTTGGTATGCATCACATAATTCTTAGAAGTGTTAATTGGACTGGTGCTATGATAGAAAATAACAATTGGATCTTTGATTTCTTCCTTCATACTTGTCAATAGTTATTTGAACCAAACAATATTTGAACAATTGACTACTGTAGATACATATTCTACTTTTGTTTTTGACTAAGAGATACAATTCTACTTGTCCAAGATACTAGCCTCTTTCCAAGAAAGAATGCTCCACCACTAGTTCTCTTTCTATCATCAATGCTTCCTGCCCAATCAACATTGGTGAATGCTTTCAATTCAAAGTTGCATCCTTTCTTATACCACAAACCATAATCTTCAATACCCTTTAGATACCTCATGATTATTTTTATTTCCATCATTTTATTTTCTTTTGGATTAATAGAGATTTTTGCCACCATTCCAACTGCTAATGCTATATCAAGTCTTGTATGCACCACATACTGAAGGTTTCCAATCATTAATCTATATGTAGTTTGGTCTACCTCTTTTGAATCATCATATTTAGAAGGCATATGTCCAATGGATATAGGTGTTCCAACTAGTCTAGAATCTTCCATTCCAAACATCTTTAACATCTCCTTGAAGTACTTAGATTGAGTAATGTAAATACCATCTCTCTTTCATTGAATCTACAAGACAAAAAAGAATTTGATCTCTCCAAAAATTCACATTTCAAATTCCTTACTCATTTCATCAAAATAAAGATTTGCAGAAATCATCATTTTCAGTAAACAATGTATCATCCACAAAGATTTATGACAACACAATCTTCTTAATTGTTCCTTTTTTGATGTATAGGTTACAATTATGATTAGTTATTTGAAAACTAATCTTTATGAGATAATTAAGTAACCTTTAATACTATGCTCTAGTAGCTTGTTTGAGACCATACAAAGTTTTGTGTAATCTGCAAACAATGTACCTTTTTCTAGGATTAATAAATCCTTCTTGTTGCTCTATGTAGACTTCCTCTTTTAAGATTCCATTTAGAAATTCTGATTCCACATCCATCTAATACACTTTGAATCCTTTGTGTGCTACATATGCAAGGAGTGTTCTAACACCTTCTAGTCTAGCAATAGGAGAAAATGTTCTTTCATAGTCAATACCTTCCTCTTGAGCATAATCCTTGCAAACTAGCCTTTCCTTGTTTCTTGAAACTTCTCCATTCTCATTCAACTTATTTCTTAATACCCATTTTGTGCCAATTATGTTCTTATCCTTGAGTTTAGGAACAAGAGTCCAAGTCTCATTCCTTTCTATCTAATCAATTTCTTCATTCATTACTTCAATCCAACTTTCATTCTCTAATGCATCTTTTACAGATCTAGGTTCAAATTCAGTTAAAAAACATGTACCTTTTAATTTGTTCCTTTTCATTGTACCAACTAATTAGTCTCCAATGATATGATCAGGTGCATGATGCCTTTTGACATATCCAACAAGTCTAGGGTCCTTCTTCCTGATATTAGTAGGTTCACCATGATCTTCTAAATCATGCTCAAATCCCATTGGCTGTGATTTAGATCCATCAGACTGTGACTCAATTTTCACTTGCCAAAAATTGGGTCCTTTTGATCATTCAGGTCCTTTTGATGACTCGAGTTACATTGGCTGTAACTCATGTTGAATTGGAGATTTCAAGGACTCAAGCAATGAAGGTTGTTGATTCCCAATTGTATTAGATAATATGTTAGGCTCATAGTAAACAAAGTTTCTATAGTTTTTAGGTTCCTTACTACTTTTTTCTTCACTCTTTTCTAAAAACTCATCAATCTTCACATGTGCACTATCTATAACTTTATGAATAGATAAAATCATACATTTATATGTTTTTTTTGTTATTGGAGTATCCTAGAAATATTCCTTCATCACTTTTCACATCAAATATTCCTTTTATAGACCATTTTAGAGTAGTAACATTTACTACCAAATACTTTGAAGTAACACACATTAGGTTTATAGCCATACCATAGTTCAAAAGGTGTTTGATTTGAATCCTTCATCAACTGAACTTGGTTCAAAGTATGAACTGCAACACTGATTGCTTCCTTCTAGTATTTGATAGCAACATTCTTTTCTATCATTAGGGTCCTTACACAATCCATGATTTATCTATTCCTTCTTTTAGTAATAGCATTCTGTTGAGGTTTACTAGGTGTAGATACCTATCTTTTAATTCCTCTTTCATTGGAAAATTTATTGAATTCATTAGAAATGAATTCTCCTTCTCTATCTAATATTAAACATTTTAGTTTCTTTCCTATTTCCTTCTCAACTCTAGCCAGATACCATTTGAACTTTTGAAAAGTTTCTGATTTATCCTATAGGTACATTACTATCATCATTCTAGAATAATCATCAAAAAATAAAATAAAGTACTTATATCCAATATAGCTTTCTATGCTAATGGGTCCACAAAGGTTTGTATGAATCAACTCTAGAACTTCTTTAGAATTATAGTTTTTACTTTTAAAACTTGTCATTCCCATCTTGCCAATTTGACAATTCTTGCACATGCCCATGTTAGGTTTCTTTAGGCTTGGAATCCCTCTAGCCCTTTTTTAATTTCTTATTTTTACTAGGTTATCAAAATTCCATGACATAACCTCTTATGCCATAACCAAATTTCTTCTACTTGAGCAGTGAAACATAAATTTCCATTAAGATCTAGGTAGAATAGATTACCTTTAGTTTTCTTTTTAGTCCCAACCAGATTTCCTTTCCCTTCCAAAAGACTGGCCTTTCCATTCATGAATTCTACCTTGAATCCAATGTTATTCAATTGAGCCACACCAAGTAGATTATGCTTTAGTCCTTCAACCCAATAAGAATTATCACATCTGGGATCATTGGTTAGTGTAATACAACCTTTACCTTTCAAATAACATGGTTCATCTTTGCCAAATCTAACACTTTTACCATCATAGTGTACCAAGTTCTAAAATTTAGATTCATCACCAGTCATATGGTGAGAACAACTAGTATCGATAATCCATGTGTCATTCTCACTAATATGTGAGATAAGTGCTATCTTAGCATTCTCATCATTTGATTCATCCTTAACAACAATATAGACCATTTCATCATCTTCTTCACTACTACTAGAATCTTTAGCAATGTAACAATATTTCTTACCTTTGCACTTGTAGTCCTTGAAGCTTTTGAAGTACTTCGTCCCCTTGTACTTGTCATGGTTCATTTCTTATTTGTCTTCTCTATTTGGACACTTGTCACAAAAGCTTTCACCCTTGTCCAAAGTTTTTAGCTAAGGACAACCTTGTGAAACATGGAAACAACCTCCAAGTTGTGGGATTTCAACTATAAGGTTGAGTCTCTAGAGAAGGCTGACTTCCTCTACTATTAGGATGCACTTAAACTATTCTTAAAGAGAAAAGGGAGAAGGAATACATAAAAGGAACTATCGAATCAATTCGAAAGAGGTGATGCACCAAAATAGGGTGTTCAGACCAATCTCTACCCATACATGCATAGTACAATTATCACGACAATCCAAAGATATACAGATTCAAACTTGCTTTAATTTGTTAGCTACATATAGATCAAACAACCAAATGACTGACACAAGGAAAAGGCTTCACTTGTTATCATTCATAGGCCAAAAGAGATAGAAAGATGTAGATTATAGATATCCATAGCTCATTGAAGAGAGGTAGACAAATCTTGAATAGTACATTAGTGGCTGAAGGAGATAAGTTAGGATGTCATATAATTTAGAGGCAAAGAGGGAATTTATGGTAGCATGCCAAGGCAATACTAGAGAAACAGAGAAGATCTGACCCTAAGAAAGAGTACAACATCTGCTTTTATAGTGTAAGCATATCTCAGAGAGCTTCCACCCTAAGATAAAATTCAACCACTACAATCAACTTTATAGAGAATAATTACTACAAAATTGGAAAATATTTGATCATAGTGCATATCCGTACATGAGAAGATCACTTATCCACAAAACAATCTCTGAGAGGACAAGAATGATGGCCATTAACCTTCTGACTTAGTAGATGGATCAATCAATGACAATGGAGTGTTTTGTTACATTTATTAGGCCTAAAGAATGATGAAAGTGGTTACAAGAGATCAAAAAGATCAAATCTATCATCAAAGAGTTGTTTCCCCTATTACCAACTTGCCAAATTAGGTGGAAAGCATAGCTTAACGCTATTCAACTGTCACTCTGTACCATTCCTACTATTTGATTGGTTAGGAGTTCCTCTTCATCAAACTTAGTAGGTGAAATTATTTATATGTTTTTGTCAACACTGAACTCATGATTCTATGAGTGTCAACTATGGTCAAAACCCTTTATATCACCTTTTGTTCATAACCCTAACTTCTACAATCTTATGATTGCTAATACCTCATAGCATTGAGCCCATCCTTCATTCTCTTTATGATCCTTTGACATCGACAAGATCATACTATCTCATGACAGAATGGTGACACTTAACTCCCCTAGTGTAAGATTGTAGTACCATTATTCTTTCCTTGCAATGTCACAACATGGTCAATTTGACCTTTAAGATCATATGATCATAGTCCATTATGATATCGATAGTCATGGAAATAACCTATACGATCCTACAATCATGGATTGACTATCTTTGTCATGACCTTAGGAGGTGTCCTCACTTGTGCCTATGACCTTATGGCTTTACGATCATACGATCAACCTTCCCCTTTGTAGCATCAACAACCTAGGAAGCCAACTTTGGGATCCTATGATTGTTTACTATCGTAACATTGGGCAAGACCTTTCTTTGGCTATAATCTCTCACCTATCTGCAATGTCATGATAACCTAACCACTTGACCAATAGGATCCTCCTACCATCTTATCATTTTTTGATTTACCAGATGGTCCTCCAATACATGAGCTATTGTAAGATTAGGACCTTACCATCTTGTTACAACTTCAAAATTTAATATATAGAATTGAATCTTGTGACCGTTGGGTGTGTTCAAATATTTGAAATTGTTCCTTGGTGGGAAGGCACTTTTGGCCAACATTTTTGGCAACTCAAAGGGGATGCAAGCCTTATTGGCATATGACTAGTGACCACCAAAAGATCCATTGGGCCATGGAGTCTTTGAAACCATGAAACTCATCAAATTTATCACTTCTAATACATTCTGAGCCATAAAACATGCATTTCTACCTCTGTGTATAGAAAACCTCATCTTTTCCTTAGAAGTATGGCTTGATATATATTTTATTTATTGGAATAGAAAAAATTTCACCATTAGGTTTTCTTAACTAAAAAACATTGGCTTGTTACAACTAATAATTACATAGGGAGCACTCCATAAAGTATCAAATTTTGATTGTCTCCTTCTTGTTGCTCTGTTTGCATCCCACTTCAGCACAAGATCACCTTCCCTAAAATTTCTAACCTTAGCCTTCTTATCAAAGCTTCTCTTTATCTATTGCTAATGTATTTCTAAGGTTCATATTGCTTGACTTCTTTTCTCCTCTAGCTCTATCAAATCTACCATTCTTACAAACATAGCATCATTTCCAGTTTGTTCCAACTGATGAGCTAGCTCAAGAGCTAGAAACTCCAATGAGATAGGAAGTGTAGCTTCCCTACCATATAATAACATGAAAAATGAATTTGTAATAGCCCTTTTAGGTGTTATTCTAAAAGCCCAAAGGGAAGTCTTCAATTTTTTGTGCCAACACCTTTTATTATCTTCAATAGTCCTCTTGATGATTCTGATCAAATTCTTATTGGATGACTCAACCAAACCATTATCTTGAAGGTAGTAATTGAAATATATGCTTAAGTAAATGCCATGATCAATTGCCTATACACAAATCTGAGCTCCTACAAATGCTTTTGCATTATCTGATATTATAGTGGAAGGGGCATCAAATTTGGTAATAATTCCATTAAGGAATTCCACAACTAAAGCCTCTATAGAATCCTTCAAGGCTACTTCCTTTGTCCACCTTGTTAAGTAATGTGTTGCAACCAAAATCCACTTGTGACCAAAACTAGAAGGTGGATTAATGGGAGAAATAAAATATAATCACCACTAAGAAAAAGGCTAATCAATTTGGATCGGGTGAAGTGGAAGGGCTGCAACTCTCTGTTTACCTGAGAAGAAAACACACTTTTCACACTTCCTTACATGTTTGTGGTAGTCATGGAACATGGATGGCTAGTGGTAATTGGCTCTCATGATCTTTATTGTAGTGGTTCTTGCTGAAAAGTGACCACCATCATTACCATCATAAAGCTCCTTAATAATTCTCTCTCCTTGATTTTAGTCAATACATCTTAGCAAGGCTCCATTGAAGTCCCTTCCAAAAAGAACATCATCAATTATAGCATAAGGAATAGATTTTAATATAAATTTTCTTCTTTTAGCTTTATTCAACCCTTGAGGATATCCATTCCTTGCTAAGAATGTCTTCATGTTATTTATCCAACTCCTTCAATTATCATTCCTCACCTCCTTCTGTTCTACCAATACCAAGACAACTTCCTCATTAGGCTAATGAGATGAGATCATTTATTTGCACAATCCCTTCTCTCTTACTAGTTTAGTAATCTAGATGTCCACATCATAGTCCATCACCTTAGTGATCCAACCTGCCCTTTTCTCACTAATATATTTGCTTAACAAGAAATCCTTAATACTTGCATGAGGGACCAATAAATGGATTTTGTTATGTGATAGAAGGTGTCTAAGTTTCTTCAAAGCTCTTATGACTGCAAGGACATGCTTTGCCACATAATTGTACTTATTTTCATACTCTTTCAACCCTTCACTAAAGAAAGCAATAGGCTACTCTTCATTTTTATTTTTTGATTAAGTCAAAATAGCAGAGATACTTGATTTAGCTCCTAAGATGTAAAGAATGAAATCCTTATCAAAGTTTAGATTAATGAGAGTGTGGGTTTAAGCTATGGCCACTTTGAATTCTTCTAAACTTAATTTCCCTTCCTTGATCCATGAGAAGATCATATTATTTTTAAGAATTTTTGTAAGAGGTTTCACCATGGTATCTAGGTTAGGAATAAATCTTCTCACAAAATTTATCCTACCAAAAAATTTTGCAGACCTTTCTTGTGACTAGGAAGAGAAAGGGAAAGTATTGCCTTTATTCTTTCTAGATAAATGGTTAGAGCATCATTAGATACAATATGTCCTAATAATTTTCCTTGATTAGTTGTAAAGACACATTTTCCTGGATTCAAAGATAATCAACACTCTCTACATCTTATAAACACTTGTCTGAGATGACCAAAATGCTCTGCTGCATATTTTGAATATACTATGGTATCATCAAGGTAGACCAACACAATCCTTGCAATCATGTTTTTGAAGGCCATCTCCATTACCTTTTGAAATGTGGCACCTATATTTGTTAGTCCAAAAGGCATTTTACTATAGGCATAGGTGCCCAATTTTGTAGTGAAAGTAGTCTTATATCTGTCAAGCTCTTTGACTAACACTTGATTATAACCTGAGAATCCATCCAAGAAAGAGAATCTCTCTAAACCACTAACTTTGGACAATATCTATTCTATGGAAGGGAGAGGATGATGATCTTTAAGGGAGGCTTGGTTAAGATCCCTAAAATCTACACACAGTCTAATTTCTCAATTCTTTTTTCTAATAGGGATAAGGTTTGCCACCCAAGAGGAGTGCTTAAGAAGGAGAATACTATTAGCCTCAATTAATTTGGATGAATCATTTCTCATTAGTGGCTCAATCTTGGGATTTACTAATCTCTACTTTTGCCTAACAGGCTTGACATTACCCACTAGATCTATAGTATGTTGAAACATACTAGGGTGAAAACCCTTTAAATTATCATATGTCCAAGAAAATAGATCATTAAATTCTTGACATAGATGAACAAAAATTTCTTGCTCAGTTTTAGAACATACATTCCTCATGTTTAATGTCCTTCCATCAACAACTGCAACTGGCATATGATCTCCTTTATTTGCAACAAGATTCATGCCTCTATCCCTTGCTTGGTCATTAGGATTAAAGAAACTCTCTAAGGTAATGAGACACTTAGGAAACTTATTGGAGCTGAGGTTGATGATTGGATCACCATATTGGTCATGCAATCTTGAATGATTTCTATCTGAGAACTCTACTTCACTTTACAAGAAACTCATAATTTGTACATTAGATTCAAAGACCTGCCAATTAATATTATTATTAGAGAGAGCAAGTCTGACCAACACTTTAATCTTCTACTTTTTCTCATCTTTGAGGCTTCTTGGGACATCATAAGATGCACCCACTATTGCAAGTCTATTAGCATGTCTATTTCCTTTCCTAGGGATGCTCTGGATATCAAAGACATTGCAACTTTCAAGCAAATCCCATACTCTATGTTTGTAAGACCTGATCAAACTATTCTTAGTAATATTTTGATTCCTCAACTAGTTGATCACTAGCTCACTATCTCCATAGACACTTAATTCTTGAATTCCTCTTTTTTGAGCAAGTAAGAGACATTGAACCAACACCTAATATTTAAACACATTATTAGTACAACTAAGTTAAATCCTAAATGAGAAGTAGTAATTTTCTAGTGTAGGAGAACAACATCACACCATCCCTTGATCTATTTTTGTTCCTTGATCTATCAAAACAGATACTCCATATCCCACTTGTGTCTTATTTGGTTTGCATTAAGTTGGGTACAAGAGCATCCTTTTTTGATATACAATAGGTGCCAAGGCCTATCTCCAAGGTTTCTAACATAGGATCAAATTGATATGCATTAGCCCACTCATCCAAGAGGAAATCAAGTATCTATACTAAAGAAGTGGTAAGCTCATTTTTTATCATTTTCATCTATTTCTAGGATGGTACAGTTCATATTGATGAGTTAGGAGTTAGGGATTAATATGATGGAGCGCTAATGTTTCTACTTTGATCAAAGATTTAGTTTCATATCTAGTCCTAAAAAACATATATGACCAATCAAAGCATATATGTAACCACCTATGTGGACAGTGAAATCTCTTGAAAGACAAATGGAAAAGTGTAGCTTAACCTTAGCAGTTGATATATCTTCAACTACAATAGAGCCAGGGCATGCATATAAGGCCATTTCAACATTTCTAAGGATTCCCATAGTCTTGATAGTACTATACCATCTAACTATAATACATCCTTAATATTGGGTTTATATTTCACTTTTATAATATCAACAATGCATTTGGGTATTACTGAACTACTAGCCCCTGAATCAATCATGCAGTTATGGACTAACTTATCTCGTATAATTAGAGAAACATAAAATGGAGGAGGTCTAACCTTTTTACTTGTTTTTTACCTCCTTTGATGGTTGCATAAAACTCATGACATTCTCCATGCTAGGTGGCTAGTCTCTGAGTTCAATTCTTTCCAACTCTCATTGCAGTAGCTTCTTTTGTGATGGTATAGTAGCAAGATCATCCCACATATAAATGTTCATATTGGTCTTCCTCAATTGATCCAACACACTAAAAGATGCATTAGATTTCTTGGTAGAAGCCCTAGATGTAGAATCTTGAGATGTAACAACTTGAGGGTTATTCGTATCTCCTCTGCTTTCATTTTGCCTTTGCTACCAAGGGATATAAGTAGGTTGATTCACATTTTGTTTCTAAAAAAATTCTTGTACATGTGGCACTGTACTTGATGTTAAATCTTGATTAGGAGGAGGAGGAGTAACCTCTTCCACAACTCTTCTTTTGCTCTTGGTATTTTAAGCACATGAATCTTGGTTTACATTACAATGCTCTTCCACTAGATAGTTTATGAAAGAAAAACCATCCTACTGAAAAGTATCAGCTAGTTGATTAGCATTGTGTTGCTGGGCATCTATTTGATTTGGTGCAATTAATGCCAAGTAAGATTCTACCTTCTGACATACACAATATCCATAAGAGTAGTTATAGGAAGAGCATAAACCTTGATGTTGGGCAAGATTATTCTAAGGGTCTAAAGTCCTATTTAGGTTGGTGTTTGAAGTTTGAGGGTGGTTGATAGGTCTATTCTAATTGTGAGGGTGGTTGATAGGTCTATTCCAATTATGAGGGTGGTTGATAGGTCTATTCTGATTATAGGTGACATGAGTTTGGTTTGGGGTCTACCATGAAAGGAACCTTGACTTTGGTGTTGGAGAGGCCTACTATTTTGAGCTTACTACATCTTCATAGTTACCAACTCATTTCCCATGTTTTTTACTACTGCACTATTGTCTTCCATCTTCTTTTCTTGATCTTGCATCCTCCTATCCACATTCTGCATTAGTGTCTACATCATGGCCTCAATACTATCAACTTCATTATATGACGTAGAGCCTATTGGGAGCACATCAAGAGGCTAACTTGCATAGGAAACATGAATAGGGGCTATAGTAGGCTAATGATTAGGCATGTCAAGGAAGAAAGGAATTGGGGGCATTGGAGGTAACTTCCCTCCCTATATAAAAATATTTTCTATTCTTATGGAAACCTCATAAGTATTTGGTAGAGTGTCCCCTCCCATAGATTACAAAGTGGTAGCAATATTATTATTGAAGGCTTTGAGATAATATGCGAATGCATTACTAGGAGAGGGCTTCACTATAGTAGATATTTTGTCCCATTTCTTCTAAAATCTATAATTGAAATTAGTCATACATTCATGGGTGGACCTCTTGATAGTTGTTAGCTATTCTAAAAGTGATAGCTGATCACTTTTGTCCTCAAAATGCTTGGATAGGGCTGCCCTTAACCCATCCCAATTAGTAATAGAGTTATAAGGAAAACCTCTATACCATTGTAGTGCCTTTCCTTTCAAGAATGAGGCTAGAAGCCTGACTGCTACATCACACCTAGTGATGCTATAAATATTGCAGATGTTAGAAAACTCCTAAATATGTTCAATAGGGGAGATGGAGGTTTCACCAATAAACTCAAGTATATTTCTAAGAGCTGATACTGGTATGTCATGCTTTTGGGATAATAGGAGAGGCTCTCACTATTAAAGGTGGAAAAAGCATGAGCTCTAGCCATGTAAGCAAGTGATCTATTGATATGAGCACATAATATTCTAGGCTGAGACCTAACAATAGGAGTGGAGATGGATCTTGTAGGGGTATGTGTTAATACTACACTTTTAACTGATGATAGAGATAACCTGGCCTTTCTTCTTGTATTAGAAAAAGAAAGCTCTTGGTATTGGAAATTACCTTTGGAAGATGCCCTTGTGTGTGACTTGGGTATGAGTCACAAAAAATTTGGTTTGGAACAAGATTGTGCTTGAAGCTAAGAGTCACCAAGTACTTTTGAAATAACTAGCCTCTTGAAGGCTTTATACTGAAGGCAATACTATCTCCTCAGCATGAACATGGAATATTTCTTTGACACCAATGAAATTTAAATGTGTTAATATATTCTCCCATTGGGCATGCCAAAAACTATTGTCACAAAAGCTTGCACCCTTGTCCAAATTTTTTACCTGAGGACAACCTTGTGAAACGTGGAAGAAACCTCCAAGCAGTGAGACGTCAACTATGATGTTGAGTTTCTAGAGAAGGCTAACTTCCTCTACTATTAGGATGTACTTAAACTATTCTTGAAGAGAAAAGGGAGAAGGAAAACATAAAAGTAACTACCTGATCTATTCTAAAGAAGAGATGCACCAAAATAGGGTATTTAGACCAATCTCTGCCCATACATGCACAATACAATTATAATGAAAATCCAAAGATATAAAAATTCAACCTTGCTTTAATCTATTAGCTACATACAGATTAGACAACCAAATGACTGAGAAAAGAAAAAGGCTTCATTTCTTATCATTCATAGGCCAAAAGAGATAGAAATATGTAGATTATAGATATCCATAGTACATCAAAGAGAGGTAGACAAAGCTTGCACATTACATTAGTGGATAAAGGAGATAAGATAGGATGTCATATAATTTAGAGGCAAAGAGGGAATTTATAGTAGCATGCCAAGGCAATACCAAAGAAATAGAGAAGATTTGACCTTAAGAAAGAGTACAACATATTCTTTTATAGTGTAAGCATAACTCAAATAGCTTCTACCCTAAGATAGAATTCAACCACTACAATCAACTTTATAGAGAATAATTGATGCTAAACTAGAAAAGATATGATTACAATGCAAATCTAGATGCAAGAAGACCACTTATCCACTAAAAAATCTCTTAGAGGACAAGAATGATGACCATTAACCTTTTGACTAAGTATATAGATCATTCGTCAGTGATGGAGTGTTTTGCTGCATTTATCAGGCTTGGGGAATGATTAAAGTGGTTGCAAGTTATCAAAAATATTGAATCTATCATCAAAGAGTTCTTTCCCCTATTATCAACTTGCTAAATTAGATGGAAAGCATAGGTCAACCATATTCAATTGTCACTCTGTACTATTCCTGCTACCTAATTGGTTAGGAGTTCCTCTTTGTCTAGCTTGGTAGGTGAAATTCTTTGTATGTTTTGGTCAACACTAAAATCATGATCCTAAAAGTGTCAACTATGGTTAAAACCCTTTATATCAACTTTTTTTCATAACCCTAACTTCTATGATCTTACAATTGCCAATACCTCATAGCATCAAGCCCATCCTTCATTCTCTTTATGATCCTTTGATAGCAACAAGATAATAAAATCTCATGATAGAATGGAGGCCCTTAACAACCCTAGTGTAAGGTCACAATAACATTATTCTTTCCTTGTGATGTCATGATATGGTTGATTTGACCTTTATGATCTTTAGATCATAGTCCATTATTATATCAAAAGTTGTGGCAATAACCCCTTTGATTCTACAATTTGTGGTTTGACTATCTTTCTTGTGACCTTGGGAGGTGTCCTCACTTGTGCCTATGACCTTACAACTTTATGATCATATGATCAACCTTCCCCTTTGTAGCATTGGCAACCTAGGAAGTCAACTCTACAATCCTATGATTGGTTATTGTCGTAATTACATTAGGAAAGACCTTTCTTTGGCTTATGATCTCTTAACTATCTACAATCTCATGACAACCCAACCACTTGACCAATAGGATCCTCATAGCATCTTATCATTGCTTGATTTACCTAATGATCCTCTGATACATGAGCTATTGTAAGATCAGGAGCATACCATCTTGTCGTGACTCTAGTATTTAAAATATAGAATTGAATCTTGTGATTTTTGGGTGTGTTTAAATATTTGAAATTGATCCTTGGTAGGAAGACACTTTTGGCCAATAGAAACCTTGCAAAAATGTGACCAACTTCTTCACAAGAAAATTAGATCAAAGGAATTTTACCTTTGTACTTTCCTTTTCCCTTGGCAAATCTTCTTGCAAGTAATGCTTCAATGACTTTAAGATCTTCATTAGAACCATCTTCATCTTCATTGTCAAATTTCTTTTTAGATTTTTCAGCTTTCTTCTTGAGTGATAGCTTGGCTTGAAATGTAGACTCAAGGTTACTAGAGTTAGAAACATAATAATCATAGTTATGTAACTCAAATTTTGTCAACCTTCTTGCTAGTGTATCCAATGATATATCATTCTTTGGATTGCATTTCATCTCTTGAATTTATGAAATTATAATTACATATATATCAATAATTGTTATGAGAACCTTTCTTACTATTGTTCCATCATCTATCTTTCCTCCCGAGGCTCTGATTGCACACACACTAGCTTTGACCCTTTCACTATATTTTGAGATACTCTCATCTTCTCGCATCCTCATTTGATCAAATTAACCTCTAAGACTTTCTACCTTAGCTCTCCTTACATTTTCATCACCTCCATATATAGATTTCATCTTTATCCACATCTCATAAGTAGTAGCACATGCTTTGACTTCATCAAATTCAACATAGTTGAGAGTTGAAGCAATACCAATCATCATAATGTTATGATTCTTCTTTTCTATAATTTCTTTAACAATCATAGTTCTAGTAGGTGCCACACTTTGTGTCTAGGTACTTTAGGCCTAAATATTCAATGGTGTCCAAATGCAATCTCATGAGTTCCTATAATGCTTTGAAGTTATCTCTATTCAGTGTAAGAATCTCCCTTTTGTAGGACATCTTGATATTTAGCTTAGGTTCTTGAAACCTTCTCTAGAAGAATCAAAAGCTTTGATACCAATTGTTGGAAATATAAGAGGAGTAACTGAGAGAAAATGGGTGAACTAGTTACCACCAAAATAAATCCCAAATCCCTTAGACGTCAATACATGTCAAAACCAAAATTTGTTGAAACTAAAATACTAATGGAACTCGAGTAACACTGAATCACTTGGAAAACACTAAGAATTACTATACTTGATAATCACTGAAATAAATACTTCTTAAGATGTTTAATGTGATTAAGCTTAAATAATTTAGTTGTAGAATCGTAAAGCATATAACATGAATACATATGACACTAGGATTTAACATGGAAACCCAATTTGAGAAAAACTACCAATTGTAACTAGTTACTATTTTTCACTCTTTTGAAGTGAGCCCTATTAGGAACCGATCCTGTTAAAGGTTACAAAAGATACTATTGGGTGTGACACCATTACATTATTTAAATCACCCTCTTAGGAGTGGCCTTGTTAGAGCTCTTTAGACACTTCAATCTGGAAATGCCACCTTGTTAGAGAAATTGACAAATAACTATTAAGCTAACTCTGTTAAGAGATTTGATACAATGCTACAATTATTAGAGAGTAAAAATTATACTGTAATCACCTAATCATGGCCACATAGACTATTGGTACCCTTCTCAGCATTTTGGCTAAATTAATTCATCATTTTACTAGACCAAATTGCTAAAATCAATTAATTTGATTATAACCTATAGTTTGACTATGCTATCCTAAGTCCATTATTGATTAAAAGAATATGTCCCCTTTTAATTAAATAAAATATCCCTTTCTTCTAACCCACTCAATGTACACACCTAAAGTCTTTTTCCTATTTTACAAATTCAAAGAAAGGGCTCTGTGACTTTTGTCTTATATGGGATGTCAACTTCTATTTTATTGGTTGACTTGTGTGCATACATGTATCACTCCTATTTTAAAACTCCACCCATGATCATCCATCATTTAGATCTTGATCTCTACTGTTGGTACAACTTTAAAAGAAAGATCTCTCCCCTTGTCAAAGGATCTACACTCTTGAGTATTGTTATGCTGTAGGTTTGTCATTTGAATCTTTGAAGAAACTTTGTGGAGAACTTCTACTTATTATCTCATTCTCTCATCCATCACATGATAGCTTAGGATCATATGGAATTTTAGTTATAGTTTCATGTAGCTTAAATTCTCTTTTTCAATAGCTTAAATCATATAGTAATTAGTTTGGATCTTGTAATACTCTCATCTTGTTTAACATAGCTGCACTTTGCATATTCATATAGTTTAATCTACATGTGCATTGCATCCTTGAGGAACTCCTTATGGACATTTTCATTCTTGCACCTCATCTTTGGAAATTCCCATTGCATGGTTTACTAGCAAGAAGAGTATCTCTAAGGCTTAGCTAAGAGCCTTCATATTTGAATCATACTCTCTTTCAGTCTGTGGATAGGAAGCTCTAAGATGACATCCGAGAATTCTAAACTCATGGAATCACTTGGATAAAAGGGTTTAGAGGGTGACACAAATCAAGTGTGCATTTTTGGCACACATCATGGGGTAGAACATCATAGTTTTTCACTTCATCTCATTATATTTATGCATTTTCTGCATTTTGTTCCCAAATTTTCTTTTTTTTACAGTCGCAAATTTTAGGTGATATTTTTCTAGAATCGTATGATGTTTGTTAGCACTGTAGTACAACACTTTTCCTATAAAAGTATTGTACGCTAATATTGAAATATATGTCTCTAGCATAGAATGTTTTGTTGCTTGACTTAGAAAGAAATATAGCATAAGGAAATTGTGTCATACTTATATACTAAGAAGTGTCATACAACAAACTTCTTGCATAAACTATCACCTAGTTTAAATTTGCTTGCTGATTGAGTTGTTTGGTTAGTTTCTTGGTTGTTACTTGCTATTTTCTAGGTTTTTTAGGTTTGTGGTTGTTTAATAATAGACTATTTGTAGATTTCATGCTATTTTTAGACTAATTTGTGGGGCTAATGGTTGTTTTTGTAGGTTGCTTCCTTGATATGCTTGCATAATCACCTTGAAAAGAATGCATGTCAAAACTTCAAATGCACAAGGGTTACTAACAATTGTTTGCAGGGTTGCCCAAAGCATAGAAACCAAACTTGCTTATATTTCCTTTATTTCATGTGCAACAATACTACTAGTTTTTTCCTTTTCATAGGCACATTAAACTTGCGATTGAGGTTCTTTGGTGATAAGAGAGTATGCTCTTCACCCTTTTGGTGAATCAAAAATTTTGACTTGCCTTTGAATTTTGAAAGCAAGGGGATAATTGGCTCTTCTTGGCATGTTTGGGGGGAAATGATCAAGAGAGGAGAGTATGCTCTTCATCCTTGTGATAAATGAAAAATTTTGACTCTTGAAAGTGGATCCAATCTATAGTAGTTAGAATCCTTTAGAGGGCTTGCTCTTGGGAAACCAAGAGGAACAACCCAAGTGGAGAAAAGTGAACCTAGCTATTCTAACCCACTATAATCTCAAGGCTATCAAGGACATAAAACCTTGGTAGACATATTGTTTGTCTATGCTTAGTGTGATTACTTGTGAGATTAAGACCATGAGGAAAATGCTAAGAAAGAACACTTAAGGTTCTCTTATGGATGCAGGGTCTATTACCCACCTCAAGGTGGGGTGTCCCATAATTGGGTGCAGGAGGAAAATTATGAAAGGAAGCCCTTTCTATACACTCTAAGTTAGTAACTACCCTATTTTACTGCTCAAATTCTTGGTGCAACAATAGATCCTAGTGGATTACTTGGATTACCCCAAAATTTTACACTCACCATTTGTGTTCCCTTGATTGTGCTTATGGAACTTCCATGACAAAGCCAATATCTCTTGTGGGCAAGTACTTGGTGTGAGGCAAAGGAGCACTTAACATGGGCCAAGTTGTTGAGTAATAAATCATGACTCTAAGGTAGATTGCTTGGCTAATGTTTTTGAATGTGTTGACCTATGTAAACATTCTTACAAATAAAACATCTCAATAAAATTGGTAGGAGGGTTACTCTGATATCAAAAATGCGTATTAACAAGGTTGTTTTGACCCTTGTTCAATTGTTTGAGACATGCTTAAAAACCCTATTATTTGTAAACCTTGCTATTATTCAACATGAACTAAAATCTAAAACTATTTGGTCTAAAAAATATTTGATTGTCAAATTGAAACACAATAATTTGGAGTCAAACTTGTCCTTTTTACACAAAAATGGCACTTTATTGCACACTCTTTGGAGAAATATCACATGAAACTTTTTTCAAATATTGTGTCACCTTGCTGTTATAAGTTATATAACCCAACTATATTGAAATTTTTCACCTGCCCTAAGCGAACTATCACCCAAGAGAAAAGTGTCACCCTGGTATTACAAAGTATATCATATAATTTAATCTGTTGTCCTATTGTCACCTGGGTTCTAGGAAGAATATTTCCTGGGTCATTTTTCTATTAAAACAAACTCTACATTTTGCTTTATCCAATCTAGGGTCTTCTTACTTCAGTCCTTCCTAGTCCTGGTCACAAATCCATATGTCAAGTGTTGTCCAAGTTGAAAAGATGGGTTTAGTCTATCAAATGTAAGTCTCAAGACATCATTGATGATCACTTGTCAAAATCTAGCTACTATTCTATTCTAGCTATTTTTTATTGAGCTTATTTCTTATTCTATTGACTCAAGTCACTAGTGTTGTAAATTCTTGAAAACTTTTGACAAGCCACCTATTATTCTTTGACAAGTGATTATTATTGGTTATACAAGCTTCAAATCTAAAACACTTCTCTCATCCTATTAAGCAAAGACACGTCCTTATATGCCAGTCACAACTAGGTTCCAAGTTGGTAACTGTAGTCATTCCCCTTCCATTTTTGTGTAGTTAGAGACTCCACCTAGATGCCTTCATAGATGACCTTGTGTGGAAGATCCTGATTCTAGTCAAATGTAGACAACCAAAATCTGACACAATCTACTTTATAGTTTTGAGAACCCATTTGGAACACCCTTTAACACACTCATGAGTGGAAAAAAAATTGACCAAAATGCATCCTAAAAAAATCAAACACTACTTAGAAGAGCAAGCATGTGAAAATGAAATACTTATGGAAGCTATCCATGCTAGAGAAAGGGTGGATCAAAAAGTTGAACCTAAACTTCATACACACAATGAGGAAACTGGAAGAGACTATTATGACATTCCTTTTGAACACATTCCCATAAATGATAATAATGACAATCACACACCTCTAATGACTCCTAAAGTCAACATGAGAGCATGCCCATCACCACCTAAATAATCACAATCATATCACGAAAGTGATGATGAGATTACTAGTGAAGATGTTGCAAGATTTCAACAAGATGAGATCACTCAAAAATTGATGCTAAAAGCTTAAGAGAAAAATGGGGACCAATACTTCTAGTATATGACAACAAAAGGATGGAAACTGCCCCAAGATTTTAATGTGCAATAAATAGTCAAAAAATGAGAGCCCATCGAGGTTGAAATCTTGAGAGAAGAAATACAAGAATTGAGGAAACAACTTGCACAATTACAAACTTCCAAAGAGCCACCTAAAACTTCATTTGTTAAATTAATATGTGCTCTTTCATTTGATAGAAGTTTATACATGCCTCCATTTCCTAAGGATATAGAGGTTCCTAAGTATGACAAATATGAAGGAAGTGACAACCCTCATGATCATGTGAGGAATTTCTATGCTATTAGCATGGATGTCATGCATGAAGACTCCTATCTTATGTATTTTTTTCCTAGAAGTCTAAGAGGGAAAGCTATGGAGTGGTTCACAAAATTGACTCCCCCTCTCAATTTTTTTGACAAACTTGCACAATGCTTTATCCAAAAATACTCTTATAACATTCAAAATCTTATAACTATGTTGGACTTGTTCCAAATTAAACAAAAACATGGAGAACTTTTTGCAACATACTTTCAGAGATGGAGATCCCTATACTCTAGGCACCTTCAACAAGTTCCTAAAGTTGAGAAAATTGACATTTTTGTCAACATTCTTGTACCTAAACTATAATTTGACTTAAGAAAATAGTTGTTCACATCCTTTAATGCAATGGTTGAGAGTGTATATCACATTGAAGATGTTGCTATTAAAAAGGGTGATATTGTTGTAAACAAAAACAAAAATAACAATGGAAATGGAAAAGACAAGGGAAAACCTTGGAATAAAAACAAATATGTTGTCAATGACTTAGTCATGGACATTCCTAAGACCAAGGAATATGCATTTAACCTTTCTAATACCATCTATGCTACAAAACAACAATAAGATTCAAAACCACAAACCTTAATTGCAAACAAGCTGGTTACACTACCAGACAATTCCCATCCCTATGACCCACCCATTAGAGCTCGTTGGTGGAAAGAGGATCATATTTTTAGTTATCACAAAAGAAAAGGACACAAAACTAATTTTTTTTTAAGCTTAAAGATGTTATCCAAGATCTCAGTGAGGTTGGTAAAGTTATCACATATGGTCTTATTAAAAATTTTGACCATAAGGCTTTCAAGCAACCCTTACCTGAATATGAGAAAGGTGAAACTTCCAAGGCTCCTAAGAAGAATCATGATGCCAAGATCAACTATGCCTATGCTAACATAGATAAAATTATAAACATGATTGAACCTATTATCTTTGCATGATGAATTTTAAATCTGACAATCAACCCAACTATTATATTGAGGATGAAAGACCCAAAGTTATCCTCAAAAGATGAAATGATCCCCAACACCATAATGATGCTAGAACTAAGGTGGTACTTTGAGTGGCCAAATTTTCCTCTTTATAGAGTGAACAACTTCACTAGGGGGAAATCTAAAGTCATTCTAAAAGTTGCTCAATATCCTAAAAATGCATCATCATCTAAACAAGCAACCACCTTACTAATCTCCAATTATGATGTCAGCCAAGTGCAATGTACCTTGGCTCAAATTTCTATCTTTGAGTTATTAGAATTATCCCCTTTGCACAAGGATATCCTTGAAAAAGGTTTTATGTTCTACCAACATTCCCATTGATATTGATGCAAAATGATTCCAAGCTAACCATATCTCTTCACTTCACTACCTCACCTCTTCTAAATAAGATGATAGAGCTCTCAGTCATCCCCACAACCTTTCTCTCCATGTCAAAGTCCAAATACTTTGTACTTGCATTCATTGAGTCCTAATAGACAATGGTGCAGGGTTGACTATCATTTCATTCAATGTGATCCAATAGTTAGGCATTTCTAAATTTGCCATTGACCCTAGGTGCAAGATCACTATAAAAGCCTATGATGAGGTTGAGAGACCTTCTAAAGGTCTAATTGTTCTTCCAATTAGAGTTGGTCTAGTTGAGAAGGATGTCATTTTCCAAGTCTTAGACATACCACTTTCATACGATTTTTTGTTAGAATGACCATGGATTCATGACATGCAAGTAGTACCTTCTACATACCATCAGTGCATCAAGTTCCCTTTCAATGGTACTGAGATAGTTTTCCCTATTAAAAACTCATTGTCTATCAATACATTATCTATTGTAGAAACACTGGTTCCACATAATCACTCTTCTCATGAGCTAACACCATCCTTTATAGAGTGTGAACAGAAACTAAAAATGATGAGCCTAGGCATGGGTGAGTACACTCTAGACTTTATTACTACTTTACCTATTTCCTCTCAGTCTTATGGGAAATTTTTTGGAAATAAGAAGCCTTTAGATTTTGCAATGGCTCTTTTTGGCACCTTTTTGCAATCCTTAGTTCCCCTAGAAGTAGAAAAAGAAGAACAAGCAATCAAAGATTGGATTTATAGGGAAGAGGAAAATGAGGAGGAAATTATAGTCACAACTCCCATCTCTCCTAAACACTATGGAAAAGGATATAAATTTCTCACAAATATGGACTATTAGGGCCATAGGTCCTTAACTGGTAACAAAAAAGCTCTAGTCAAACCTTTAAGTTGTACTTAGGGTTTTACACTCCAGATATTGTTGGCCTAGGGTTTAGACTAGAAGATGAAATACCAAAATTTGATAGAAGAGCACCAATGTCTAGCAAATTAGAGGATGATGATCCTCCCTTTTTTGCTACCACTTTGCAAGATGAGGACTTCATGCCTCTCACTTCTCTCCTTTGGGGAGAAGAAGCACTTACTCACAATGATGCTAAAGCTTCAAGTTCTTGACAGTAGGAACAAGATGAATCCAACCATGAAGATGTAAATAGAGGAAGGATTAGACAAAAAATTGCTCACTTAATTGCTAGAGATCAGAGTATAGAATCTCATGAGTATGAATGGTAAAGTCTATCAGATGCATCTTATGGACTAGGGGTGGATGTCATTCACATAGATGTAATCCAATTGAATGTAGTCAAAGAGTCTAGTATAGGGTCAAAAAAGTTTGGCTCACAAACCACTTTAGTGAATCATGGTGGTCCCTATAGGTCTATTCCTAATCTGGATTCCTTTGCAACATTCACTATAAGATCAACTTCACATGTCATCATAGATGACTCTTTTTTGCATTAACAACCTTGAAGCTTCCACATGACTCTCCTTGATTCACCATGATCTCATAGATTGGTCTATTCAAATTGAAGACCTAAAATACCATTTTTTCAAAATGACTATGAGATCGCTTGTTACCTAAATGCTATGGAACACATAATTTCTTCCACCAACAAACTTGCAGTTAACATGAAGGAATCAGATATCAAGTACATTAGTCATAAAACTAAAAGAAAAAATAAGTGGTCAGATGGAAAAAACCACTTTGTGGTAGTATCTAAACCTAAAAAAAGTAAGACAAAGGCATATCCAATGGTGAAAACCTCCTTGGGGCACATACAAATGAGGTATTTGGTAGTATGCCAAGCTATTTTTAGGATAGATCTCTGGTTCTCATCAAACCTACACAACCTATCAACTTGGGGACAAAGGAATCTCCTAAAATTATCCATGTGGGTTAATCACTGTCAACTAAAGAAAAGGAGAATTTTCCCAAATTATTTCAAGACAAGAAAATTAATTTTGCATGGATGTACTCACATATGCTAGGACTTGACACAAATCTTATTATGCATCATTTATCTATCTTTTCGGGTGTAAAACCTATTAAACAAAAATTGATAAAGATGCATCTACATGTATCCCTCTTGGTCAAAGCAAAGTTGGAGAAACTCTTGAGTGCAAATTGTATTAGAGCTATTGATTATGTGAAGTGAATTTCCAACATTGTACCTGTGTCTAAACATAAGAAATCCATTCAAGTTTGTATTAATTTTAGATATCTAAACAAAGCATGCCCCAAGGATGAATTTACACTACCAAACATAGATATGATAGTAGAAATGATGATGGGTTATGAAATGTACTCCCTCATGGATGGAGTTTTTGGGTATAACCAAATTAAGATTGCTCCAGCTAATCAAGAAAATAAAACTTTTACATGTGCTTGGGGGGCACCTTTTGTTGGAATCTCATGCTGTTTGGGCTGAAAAATGCTAGTGCTACATACCAAAGAGCAATGACCGCCATCTTCCATGATATGATGCATAAAAATATGGAAGACTATGTTGATGACACTCTAGCTAAATCTAAGAAATGGGATACACATCTTGAAGACCTTAGTCTAATATTGGATCATATGGAACAATTTCAACTTAGGCTAAACCCCAAAAAGTGTGCCTTTGGTATCACATCTAGAAAATTTCTAGGCTACATTATATCAACAAAAGGTATTGAGGTCAATCCTAAAAAGGTCCAAGCTATAATGGAAATGCCTCCTCCAAGAAATATCAGTCGACTTAGAAGTCTGCAATCTTTTAACAAGAATTTGCATAAAGGCTCTACTCATATCTAAATGAAGATTGCCAACAAAGTATAAAAAAAATCAAAGGTTACTCGGCTAAACCTTCAATTTTGATGCCACCCATTTTGGGAAAACCTTTGATTTTGTACATCTCAGCTATAACTTCTTCTCTAGGAGCATTATTAGCACAAAGTGATGAGATTGGTAAAGAACATGCTATATATTACATCAATCAAACTTTGATGGCTTGCAAAATTAAGTACAATATTATAGAGAAAGCCTACCTTGCAATGGTCTTTGCTTCTCAAAAAATTTGACATTACATGTTGGCACATACAGTTGACTTGATTGCTAAAATTGATCCCCTAAAATACTTGTTGAGCAAAGCTGCACCTACCAATTGTTTGGCCAAATGGATGATGATTCTTTCAAAATTTGAAATTTAGTATGTTGAACATAAAGCCATCAAGGGGTAGGCCATAGTTGACCAATTGGCTGATTTACCATTGGAGGATACAACACCCATTCAAATTGTGTTTCTAGATGCCTCAATTATGTACATCATTAAGAGAACTTGGAAAATGTTCTTTGACAAATCTCATACATAGAATAGGGTTGGAGCAAGTGTCTTGTTTATTTTCCCTTATGGTTATACAATCCCAAAATCCTACAAACTCTTATTCCCTTGCACAAACAAAATTGCAAAATATGAGACATTAACAAATGAGATCAAAATGGCTCTTGAATGGAGAATCACTAAATTGCACATCTATGGAGATTTCCAACTTGTTATAAATCAAGTGAATAATGAATATCAAATAAAGGATGACAAGTTGATTGATTCTCTAAGGAACTATTTCACTTTTATGACATTCCAACAAATTCCTAGAGCTGAAAACAAGGGTACTGATGCTATGGCCACTCTAGCATCTATCCTCTAATTGCAAGAACATGAATCATGATTTGAGTTACTGGTGGAAGAACTACATCATCCTACCTATAACTCCTTGGATAACCAATTGACCTATACTATTATAGGTCATGATTCATCCCACTATGCTCCTATCTTCTCTTACTTTTGTGATTAGGTTATTCATGAAATCCTCACACACAACCAAAAATGCCAACTCCTTCGCAATGCTTCACATTACACTTTGGTCTCTAGTGACTTATATAGGAATAGTCTAGATGACATGTTACTTAGGTGTTTGGAGCTAGAAGAGTCCAAAAAAGTGCTAGCCAAAGTCCATAATAACATTTGTAGGGCACATTCTAATGGCCTTACACTTTCTTAGAAACTACTTAGGGTGGGTTATTACTGGCCAAACATGCAAGCTGACGCTATTCGTTATGCTAAGTTCTACAAGAAATGTCAACTTCATCGTAATTTTATTCATGCTTCTGGTCATGAGCTGATTCCCTCTATGACATGATGGCCATGTCAACAATGGGCCTTTGACTTGGTAGGAAAAATTCATCCAAGTTCATCTAGTAGCCACAAGTTCATCATCACAACAACTGAGTATTTCACCAAATTGGTTGAAGCTATGCCACTATCTATTACTATAGGAAAACATGTTTCCTTGTGTATACTAAACCATATCATTTGTCATTATGACATTCCTTCTTGCATTATTACTAATAATGGAGGACAATTCAAGAACAGGGACCTCAAATAGTTGTGCAATAAATTTAGAATAAAACAACATTGGTCCTCTATCTACTACCCTCAAGGGAATGACTATGCCATGTCCTCCAACAAAACATTACTGAAAATCTTACACCGAACGATTCACAAGTCTAGGAAAGATTGACACTTATAGATAAATTTGACACTATGGGCCTACAAAACTACCATCTGTACTCCTATAGGGGCCACACCCTTTTTATTTAGTCTATGGCTTTGAGGCTTTCCTCCCATTAGAAGTTGAGATTCCCTCCTTACGAGTCTCCTTACATGGGTTGATAATCAATGAAGAGCATAGGGCTATGCAAGTATAGGAACTAGAGACTCCTGATGAACATTGCAAGGCTACTTTTAATCACATGAGGGTTTATTAGAAGCACATGTCTACTTAGTATAACAAGAAGGTTCATCCTCATGAGTTCCAAGTGGGTGAACTTGTTCTTAGATAGAATCCTAAAAATTAGCAGCATAGAGAGAAAAAGGGAATGTTTGAACCTAATTGGTTAGGCTCGTACATTATCACAATAGTATTTGGGTCTAGTACTTATCAACTATCTACTCTCAAAGGGGAAGAACTTGTAGAGCCTATTAATGTCCTACATTTGAAGAAGTTCTATGCTAGCTCTCTTGTATATATCTATTGATCTTGAAAAAATCCTTAAAATAAGAAATGGTCCTAAAAAAATGATCATCTTAGTGAAAACCTAGCAATAGGCACTTTGATGTATCATAAAAAAAAATCAAAAAATAAAAAAAGTACAATTTTTTTAAAAAAAAGTCCTAAAAAATTTGTCAAGTGGTGAAAATTTGGAAACAAGCACTACTTGAGACCCTTGAACCTATGTTTATCAGTCTTAGTCACCCACTTTGCAACACATTTCCTAGCTTGGGATTGTTTCTTGTTCTTGTCTCTGAGGTAGAAGTGCTTAGCCTATGGAGATTTTCTTGTGCAATAAGGTTTCTTTGGCAACTCACAAAATATTGTTTCTCAAGACTACCAACCCTTGACCACCCTCTCCCCCACAACTTGACATCAAGTGTTTCTCAACACTTTTTAGATAGCTTACCTATAGTCTCAGATGTCTCGCAATATTTTGCACTATAAGAATCAAGTCTTGAAGAAGTGGCCAAGTGACTTACACACACACACTTAAACATTTAAATGACTGAGCTATGATGAACTTTATCTACTTTGTGTGCTATCTATGGTGATTTATTTTCTATATGTTCCCCCCCAATAGTCTTTTGAGGATTTCATGGACTGGAAGACTGGGGGTATGGGGCATGTTTTCTTGCTTTCTGCTTGTGGGTATACTTTGTTCATCTACAATGTTTAAAGAATTTATGCTTGTCCTATTTGACACTTTCACTTACAAATGTATCATCCTTGACTATTTTTGCAAGATCAAACTTGGGGATTATCTTGGCACTTATGCCTTGATACAAGTGTAATCTTGCTACATTAAACTTAGGGAATCAATTGTGTAACCATCTTGACTTATGTATCTTTGATGCTTAGATTGAATTTCCACATTACTATCTGATATAGATCATATTCATATCCTCATAATTATACTATTGATGTTTGTATGATCTCACGATGTCCTTCTTAAATTCTCAATGATGAAATAAGAGTCTAAATGTTAGGCATTTCTTGTTGGTAAACCACTTTGCATATTATCTTGCATTATAGGTTCATTCTCTAGCTTAGTCTTACATTTTTGCATATGAGGAGAGCTCTCTCTTCATATTTTCGTGGACATATTAGCTAACTAATTTCATATCTTTCTCAAATTTCATGTCTTTTCATCTTCGTGATCTTTTGCTTCACCTCTTTGCTATCCTGTCATCAAAAGGGGTCAATCTAAATATCACATTTGATCTATCCAAGTGTTACATGTTTCAAAAACATAAGTCTATATCATACACATAAGAGCTAAAATATCATAAATGAGAGATCTACGAACACATTAACATGAGCATATCAACATGAGCATAAAATCAACACGTACATGTGCAAGAAACTGAAACATCACATGAAAACTTAAAATGCTGAAACATCCATCAAAATGAGAAAAGTACACAAAATCTATCAATCAAATCTAGTATCTCATATATATCAAAGTGTCACAATAAATGTACAAAATATGGGATTCAAAATCTAGATATCTATCTCAAAAATACATGGAGTACAATCACAAAAACTATGAAAATTTTCCTAGGCCTAAGACTAACTCCCATCCTTTGTAGCTTGTGGTGGCCCTAGTGGTAGAGCTTGTCTCCTATGTAGTGCCTACACTATGCCCTCTGATCTCCTAGCTCTCTCTAAATACATAGTTGCCTATTCGTATGTAGGGACTACAACAATGTATACCCCATTATAGTAGGTTGCCTTGGCTATCTACCACTCCATCTCTCATTGGGCCTCTATTAAATCATCTCTAAGAGGTCACTCTCATCTATCAATCTCTACCCATGCATCTACTAACTACTAGTCCCATACAAAAATGGTCACTCGAGCTTCCTATAACTTTTCCTCTAGAGCCTAGATGCTAGCATCATGGTCATCCTCTCCTCTGGTTGGCTACTCTGCCTACACCTCCACTTGTCCCACTCTCTATCACCTCAGTGGGACCTCCTCCTCCTCTTCCCTTACAGCCTATGCCCACATCCGTCTCCTCCCCGATCGAGAACCACTCCTAACCTCCATCTATCTCTACTACCTCCATGTCCTCCATGTCCAACTACTATGGGTAGAGCATCTGGCTATGTAAATCAAGGAAATGGATGCCTCTACATCTCATACAAGTATGTTGGGAATGCCCCTACATCTGCTACATTTGGACGATAATCTGTTGTCTCCCAAATGACTATCTGATAATCTAACATGGGCAACCAACCTCATGCCTCATTTGAATGGAATCAAGCATAAGTCATCATCTCTATTGAGACCACCTACCACTCTACAAATTTTTACCATACTTGGCTAATCATGAATCACTCAGCTATCTCTGAATGCCTACCTCCTAGTGGTTTATTGTATCACATATAGTCCAACTCCTAGGAGTTAGACCATCTATGACACTCTTGGTACATCCACCACACTAATGGTGTCAACTCATTCAAAATACATCAATAATATGTGATATCTCCACTATGGGTTTGTGGTACACACCCTGTATATCCAAATATATAGGGATCGCTATGCTCCTATGGTTGAACCTATGGGAATATGAAAACAATATGCTCCCACACCCATATCTGCGCTAGCACTGCTCCACATGCCCAAGAGTGACCCCCATGGTATAACACCTCATGCAAATTGTGATACATATCCATAAGTATGGTTGGTCCCCATTCCATCCTTAGAGTCTACACAATCAGATTTGCCACTAGTCCGCCCCATCATAATGGGAAGCCCTTCTGACTCCTATCAGTCACCAAGGCCTGAGTAACTAACAAACATAACAAGCATGTCAATGGGTAATCAACACCATACTCATCAATTTGTTTCTCCCAACTCAAATGCTGTTCTAAAATAGTGACATCATGAAACATCTCCTACATCACTGCTCTCCCCTCTATTGGGGTCTGATCATAGTATACTTGTGGCATATAACAAAACCTTACATCAGCATACCTCACATGGATATCAAAAACTTGAAAATACAAAACAACAATCAAATATAGAACTCACCAGATCAACATAACAAGGTACTCAAAAGATGTGATACACATCCTCTAAACTGATGGTTGCCTCTCCAGTGTTAGGAATAAGGTGTCTCAACCTTAGATAATTCATATTCTTATTGTTTGTTTTGTAAATGTATCTTTTGCAAATAATGTAATTGAGTGTGACTGTACATGTCTAGTTGGCATGTTGATGTGTCACTCCACTTGTATGTGTCAACATCTTGAATTGTGTGTAAGGAGATCATGGCTGAAATGATTACGATAGATTCAATGATGGGTGAAGATGTGAAGACATGTGGCAATTTATTATTGAGTATTATACACTTGAATCTCCAACAAGTATGTGCAAGGTTCAGGGCATTGGCCTGAAATTTTTTGGATTCTTATTTTCTAGAGAATGGTAAAACCATAATATGGTTGTTCTTTGGAAGTTACCCTAAAAGGGAAAGCACATGATATAAACATTTTTAGGATTGTAGATTGGAAAGTGAGAAAGTGAATTTTTGGTATGGTATGTTGCTACTAGATTGGTCTTTTGTGTCATTGTTCTCCTAAAAGAACTTGCACTGCAAGTGTATTGTAAACTTTTGTGTTGAAGATAATACATTGTGTTGGTTTTGGAGGGGTGGAGCTATTTTATTGAAAGGTTTTTCCCCACTAGCATATCTCTATGTTTATGTTTTTTCTTTCTCTATCTATTTTTTGTATCCATAGTTGACTTCAATATTATCGTTTACATAATATAAAATTTGAAATTCTAAGGGTTTAATAGGAATTCACACAATACTTTCCTAAAGGGATTAGTGTAGGAAGTTGTTTCCTCAACTAAGTTTCCTAACATCTAGTAGGCAAGTGAAAGGTGTTTTTCTCACTTTGCCATCACTTGGCTAGCATAGTCATATCTATTCTAATTCACATTTTCATGTCTAAAATTACCTTTCTGCTCAATTTGACCTAATTTTCATGCTTTATCCTTCATGGTCAAATATGGTCAAACTGGGCATTCTATCTTTTTTGTATGGTCACTCTTTGGTTCTAATCATCTATCTATCATCTTGGACACTACTATACTTTGATTTACCCATATCTAGCATATTTCTTCATCTCCCTTACCTCATTTCAATTTTGATCTCGAGGGGGTAGAATAACTCTATCATCGCCTGCCAAAACTATCTATTTCTTAGGAGCATATGTTTGATCTTTTCTATTTCTCTTGGTCTATCTTCTTTGCTTGATGTTAGAATTCTTCTTGAATTCTAACATCATCTCTTTCCTAGTGTTTAGTTTATCACTATTAGCTTGTACATTAAGGATTTTCTATTTGTTTCTGTATTTTGTTCTTTGGAATTAGATATCTCTATCTATTACTGCTTACTTGGCTTCTATTTTCTTTGATGTAATGTGTTCCCAGATTGATCATGCATTAGTCAAAAAGGGAAAAAATGTAATCACCTAAAAATGGTCACCTAGACTATTGGCCCCCTTCTCAACATTTTGGCTAAATTAATTCATCATTTTCCTAGACCAAATTGCTAAAATCAATTAATTTGATTATAACCTATGGTTTGAATATGATATCCTAAGTACACTATTTGACTAAAATAACATGTCCCCATTTAATTAAATAAAATACCCCTTTCTTCTAACCCACTTAAAGTGCACACCAAAAGTCTTTTTTTCTATCTTACAGATTAAAATTAAGGGCTTTGTGACTTTTTTCTTAGATGGGAAGTCAAATTCTATTTTATTGGTTGACATGTGTGTGCACATGGATCACTTCTATTTTCAAACTCTACCCTTGATCATCCATTATTTTTACCTTGATCTCTATCATTCGTACAACTTTAAAAGAAAGAGGTCTCCCCCTGTCAATGGATCTACACTCTTGAGTATTGTTATGGTACAAGTTTCTTGTTCAAATCTTTGAAGAAGCTTTGTGGAGAACTTCTACTTCTCATCTCATTCTCTCATCCATCACATGCTAGCTTAGGATCATATGGAATTTTAGTAATAGAAGCATGTAGCTTAACTTCTCTTTTTACAATAGCTTAAATCACATAGTAATTAGTTTGGATCTTGTAATACTCTCATCTTGTTTCACATACCTACACTTTTCATATTCATATAGTTTAATCTACATTTGCATTGCATCCTTGAGAAACTCCTTGTGGATATTTTCATTCTTGTATCTTGTCTTTGGAACCTCCCATTGCATGGTTTACTAGCAAGAAGAGTATCTCTAAGGCTCAATTGAGAGGCTTTAGGTTTTATTCATACTCTCTTGCACTCCATGAATAGGGAGCTCTAAATTGGCATCCAAGTATTACAAACTCATGGAATCACTTAGATAGAAAGGTTTAGAGTGTGACACAAATCAAGTGTACATATATGACCTAATTGCTAATGTAATTGTATTACTAATTTTAGATCTCTATTCTAGCTTCAATACTTGATCCTCCTTAATCAGGTAAAACTCTATAGCTCGATCAACTCAAGATAATCTGATATCCTTCCAACTTCCTTGATTTATATTCTCAATCCTATGCTTCTCTCATTCAATCCCACAACTTGACCATATACTTATATCAATTACCTTGTCAAGTCGGCTTGAATACACTTTCAAATATTTAGTATCCATCCTTTAAGCTAACTAGACTTAACAAATAATTCATTAAACTAAATATGCTGACTCAAGAAAATCTTTTGTTAGCTGACCCAACTGGATCAACACTAACTTAGAAAAGACTTTCTTTAGATTTCCTTTGTTAACCATGTGAATGCAATTAACACTCCATCTTAAATTGAATTCCCTTTGTCAACCAAGTGAGTTTGATTAACATGGTTCCTTGCCAACTTCTCTTTGGCACCTAAGTAAACTTGACATACACTATCTTTTTGCAAACTTCATTTGGTGCCCGAGTGAACTTGGAAGACACTGACTCTGAACTTGGTTATCTTTGGAATGCTTGATAGACACTAAAAACTATCTTCATCACCTAAGTGAGCTTGGTAGACATTTATTGGTAAAAACTTGATACTTTGTGTAACAAAAAAGACAATATACAATTGAACAATTATTTTCAACAACCATATGCTGCAGTCTCATAGATACAATGCATAGGTGTACTGCTAATACAAAAAGGAGAAAGGTGATGAAGAAGTAACTATAGAAAAAGTAAAATAATAAACCACTACCAATACTAAGAGATCAACAAGGTTAATTGAAGTGAAGCAATAACAAGCTGAGTCACAACCAAAGAAAAGAAAAAAGTAGATGGCCAGTGGACTAGGAAAGAGAATAAAAGATTGACAAGTGATTGAATAAGATGAATTTGGCAAGGAAGAAGAAACAAAGGAAAAGCTAGTTGAAAGAGTAGAGACTGAGCTAAATAAATCTTTTGGTAGAAAAACGTGGAGATCAAAGGTTAAAAATTTGAATGTTCAAATTATCAACAACAATAATTTTGTACAATTGAACAAGTTTTATGATCATTATAATTACATGGGAAAAGTAAAATTGGAGAATGCAATAGTTAGACATATGATTCTAAAAAATAAGAAAGTTGAGGATATTGAGAAGGACATACCAAAAGATATATATAATAGATTGATCAATAGAAGGAGAAGAGTGGTAGAATAGGAAAAAGAATAATAGAAAATTTGATTAGAAAATTATGTGAAGTTAACACTGATGATGAATTAGAGAGAATTGTGAAGGGCATTGAATCTTTGCTAAGAAACAAAAGAATTATAATATTGTTGATGGGTGGTAACTATGGGGAAGTAAATAAGGAAATGGAGGTAGCAATTATGAAATTTATGACATAATAGAAGACACTTCCAGTGGAGATTGGAATAGTGCCATAGAAGTCTGCAATTACCATACCAGTAGTTACATCAGTAGTAGAAGTTGGGAAGGACACAATAATGACAAATACTACTCCACAAATTACCATTTGCACTAATGCAATGCAGATTGACAACACAAATACCATAATTGATACAATAGAATATCCAAAGACTATGGCACAAATTTTGGAAATTTGGTGTGCTATACCAGCTTTGAGAATGAAGAAGAAGAAGAAAACAAGAGAAAGGAAGAAAAAGAAGAGAAGAAAGAAGAATAAGATAAGAAAAAGAAGAAAAAGGAAGAAAGATAAGAAGAAAAGAAAAGGAAACTTGAAGAAGATGAGAAGAAAAAAAATATTAAAGAGGACAAACAGAAAAAGGAGAAAGAACAAAAGAAAATAGAGGAAGAAATGTATAAAAATGAGGAGGAAATAAATAAATTAGAAGAGGAGAAAAATAGAAAAGAAGAGGAAGACAAAAAGAAAGAAGAAGAAGAGAAAAAGAAGGAAAGATGAAGAAGAGAAGAATAGAAAAAAAGAAGAGGAGAAGAAGAAAAGGAGGAAGAGGAAAAGAAGACAAGTATATCTAGCATTTTACAAACACCCCTCACACTTGTAGCACTAACAAGTTAAGATGATGATGATTAGACTAAACTAATCACATCACTAAGAAAGATCATTGAAAAAAATAGAAAGGTAAAGAGCTTACAAAGATCTTTAATGGAAGTCATAGAGAAACTTCAAAGCACCTTGACTATAAAACTAATATAATAAGATCCAGAGGATAGAGAAAAAGTTGTAGTCAAAGCTTTTGACACTAACTTCACAAATTTGTCTGACATTGTAGCCATTCAATCTCAAACAAAGAAAGATGCACATATGTTTGACATGATCTCTCAGAACATTAGAAATGACCTTGGAGGTCTTGATACATGCATTAATGAGCTAAGAAGATGCGAGAAATAATGTAAAGAATTGTATGCTAAGTGCATAATGTCATTTAAGTTCACCAAGGATATTGATGATAACTAAAAGAAAAGCATGAAGAACTATAGGCACTGATAGACCAACTTCAATAGCTTGACCGAAAGATTGAAGATTTTGAGGCTCAAATAGGAAAGACTTATGATGAAATAAGTCTTATTGAAATGAATAGAGAAATAATAACCAAGAGGAAATCACTTTTGAGAGAACATTTGTCTTTGAAGATAGAAACTTTGGAGAGGTAGATTGATGAATGTCTTAAGGCAAATACATCTTTTGAGAAATTTTTCTACTCAAATATGAATGCAGTGGAAGTAGCATCATATGGACTTTTTCCCCTTCTCAATATATCTAAAGGGGTAAAATATTTATGGGAGAATAATTTTAAGAGCTCGAAGAAAAGTTTTGATAACTATATTTCATGTCAATCCACTTGAGTAAAGAGGTATAGATACAATTTTTTTGACTTGTATATAAATTTTGACACCTTTGTCTTTGATGTCAAAGGGGGAGTAACATAGGAAAATTGTATTCATGTATGTAGAAAGGGGGAGAAATAATCTTGTGAAGTATTATAGTCAAAAGAGGAGTCAAAATGTAATAGGAGATATAAGGAAATATAGTTATAAAATATGATGATCCAAAAACTTTTGAATTTTTGTAAATTTTGTGAAGGCCAAGTTTAAAAAAAAATTTGATCAATATTTTGGGACTTAGACAATTTTTCCCATATGTTGTCATCAATGCCAAATGGGGAGATTTTTGGAAATTTGGATAATAAAATAAGTTAGTTTTTTAATTTATGGCAACTTATATATAGTATTAAGAAGGTAGATCTTGAAGATAAAGATTCACTAGTTAGACTTAGAAAATTGTCTAAGTATCAACTAAGTTATCTTGCAGAGAGGATACAATTTTGGTATGAATAGTTAACTGAGGCATTAGGGGTATGTGTGTAGTTAGCTACATATAGTAAAAGATGTCAGGATGATGTGTCCAAGTGCATGAGTTAGTACAGTTAGTACAGAAGAAGATATGTCATTTTTACCAGTTGCGACAATATGCAGATAGAAATAAAGCATAACAAAAAATGAGTAATTATGAGTTAAGGAACTATTTTGTTTACAAAATAATTACTTGACTAATTAGGGATGACATCCTATATGTTAAACCAAAGAGGGAAAGAGTTATTTTATTTTTCCAAACGTGTGAAAGCTTGAAGGATGACAAGACAATTTTTCTTAAATTACAAAGGTATAAAGGCATATTAGAATATGTGAAGTTAAGTGTGCTTCTAAGGAAAACTATGCAAAATTTATGTGATGAAAATTTTGATGTTTGATTAGAGGATAGCAAGCTTTGTGAAGAGCAATAAGTGCTATAATAGATATTAAAGATATCAACAACAAGAAAAAAATATTTTGTATCTCTATTTTTGTATCAAGGAATTACATTGTAAGTTACATGTTTGGATAGTGGGCTCAACTTGTACAACATTTTATATATGTATATGTACCAACTCTTAATAGGGTTGAAGCAACTCCTAATAAGGTTGGGGCATCTAAGAATTCCTAAGTCCTCTAACAAGGACCGAGACACTATATGCATGTAATAGACTCCTAACAAGGTCAATATCTTTAACCATATACTTTTGATTAGTGGATCATTTTGTGGGTACCATCTTTATTGGGGTTCTCCCTTGGCTAGGGTTTCCCTAGTTAAAAAAATACAATGTTATGAGTTCTCTTACTATGTAGTTATGTTTACTGATTAGTATAATAAGTTTTCTTTCATATGCAAGTTATAGGGAAATTAATAATATCTAGCCTCGGGCTAAAGTTTGTAGAATATCGATTCGCCCCCTTTTAGTATTCCCTCTTTCTAACACACAAAACTACATTCCTTTAGATTTATTAGAAACTTTTCTTCCTTCAACTTATCAAACACCTTACAAATATAAATCAAATGCTCCTCCAATGTCTTGATAAAGATCAAAATATTATCTAGATAAATAATGAACAACTTACCCAAAAACTCCTTTAGTACCTCATTAATGAGACTCATGAAAGTGCTCAGTCAATTGGTTAGCCCAAAAGACATGACTAACCAATCATAAAATCCTTCCCTTATTTTTAAGGAAGTCTTCCACTCATCTCTTTCTCTACTATGAATCTGATGGTACCCACTCTTCAGATCTATCTTTGTGAAATAAGAAACCCCACTCAAGTAGTCCATAATATCACCTATCCTTGGCAATGGAAATGTGTACTTGGTTGCGATCTTGTTGATAGATCATGAATTTGTGTATATCCTCCATTCTAATTCTTCTTTGGTGCTCATACTTCTAGCAAAATAGATGGAGTCACTCTCTCTCAAATCAACCCCTTCTACAACAACTCATGAACTTGACTGTTCAAATCTTCACTTTCTGCTGGTGTCATTCTATGTGCTACCTTATTTGAAACTGGCTCCTTGAATCAAATCTATTTGGTGATTGATCTTCCTCATTGAGAGTAATTGATTAGGGAAATGATGACATAATATTAGGAAACTCTCCCAACAAATCTATAACTTTTATAGGTGACTCTACCTATTCTTTATCATCTTTTGGGATATAGAACTTCAACTTATGTTTCACTCTATCCTTTGTTAGAGTGTAGGCATTTGCATGCCCATCATGTACAACATACTTGTCAAACTACCACGACATACCCAAAAACATCTAAAATATGTCCATAGGTGTGATATCACAAAGTCCCTCATCCTAGAAGCTTCCAATCTTGAATTTCATTAGGCATTGTTGATTGACCATGACCTTGTGTTCATCTCGCACCCAGGCAATGAGGTACAAATGCAAGTGTTTTTTCCTCTTGAGATATAACACAATGACCATATTTTATGATACTAGATTGTTGGTACTTCCACCATCAATGATCACATCATAGAACTTATCTTCACATTTACACCTGGTGTCAAATAAACTCCTCCTTTGATCAAGTTCATTATCACCACTCAAAAAGACTCTCCTATAAACTAGGAATCTTTCAAAATCTTCATAATGGGATGATTTGGCATCTTCATCAATATGTGAAAATCTAGCCTAGCCTTTCATTATTTGATCTATCCTTCCTTAGTGCTGGGAACATTGAAATGCTTTATTCCCTTCTTGTCCATAATGAGAACATTTTTCACAAAAACCTCCTCTTTTAAATCCTTTCCCTCTTCCTCTCTGATCTCTATTGTTCTATTCATGGAAATGATTGAAATTGTTTCCCTTTTGGTTTTGAGTGCTGATACTCACCTCATCCTTGTTCTTTTGATCATCATTTTGGACTCCATAAGACCACCTACCATATCTTCCACCACAACCACTTCCACTATTCTTGTTATCAAATTTTTTTCTCAGCTTATCCTCAACTCTTAGGGAAAATTGTTATGCATCCTCAATACTAGTCATTCAAACCAGACTCAACTCCTCCTGAATGCTTGCCCTTAACCCATTAAGATAATATGCAACTTTCTCCTTATCAACTTGTGCATGGTCAGTTCTAATGAGAACTTGGTAGAAGTCTTCTATGTAATCTTCAAGAGATCTTCTTGCTTACTTCAACCCATGCATTTTCTTTAGAAAATCAAGCTCATAATCCATGGGAATGAATTGTTGCTTCATTTTAGCTATCATTCGATCCCATTTGTTGATTTTTTCCTTCTCTCTTCTATTTCACTTCAGTTGGATCTCTTGACACTAGATCTTCACATGTCACTTTAGTTTGGCCTTTGCAAACTTAACCCTATCTAGATCTTCAATATCTTCATATTGAAAGTACTCATAATTCATTGATCCAATTGATCAATTTCTTTGGTTTAAGATTTCTCAAAAATGTGGGAACATCAGACTGAAGTCTTTTTTCAATCTTGGAAATAACCTTAAAAGGTTCTCTTCCTCTAGGTTTAGAACTTCATCTACTATTAATTGATCAATGTTTTCTTATTCTCTTTTATACTCAATTTCATCATTTCCTACAACAAAATTCATCCCTTTATGCATTTGTTATTGCATTTCTTGAATTTTCCTCTAGAGGGCTCTAAAAAATAGTTATGAGTCTCCCACTATGCTCTCTTTGTGGAGGCATCTTCATGCTTTTGCTGAAACCCTAGTACAAACTACCTCACAGTTAGTGATCTGTCTACACACAAAGCCCAAACCATGGTCCTTGTATAACTGCCTCATAGTCTATGATCTATTTATACACTTAGGAACTCCTTCTTTGATACCACTTGATGAAGAGTTCTCCCCTTAATAACACAAACATATAACATAAATAAAAAAATAACAACAATTGGCAAGAACAAAATATGGGCTTCTTATTATTGCCACAAATGAAGAATTACACAATTTTGAAATACAATATGAAAACCCACATGGGTGCCTTCCTTGCGGTAGTTTGCAATATGGAGATGTGAACTATCATCCAGAGCTTTCCTAGACAATGTATGAACATTCCTTAAATATAAATTTTTGCACTACCCAAGAAGTTTCTAGACATCAAACTCTAACCCTTGAGTCTGACTAACTCTAAAATTACATATAGAGTTAGCCCAATACACCTTTAACACTTACTTTTGAAATTTTGGTCAACCCAACTTTGGAATGCCATAACTTTTAAATTGTTTCCTGACTTGCTATTATAATCACTTTTTGGAATCCTCCACTTCCGATCTACAAGGCCTAACTTGTTTAAGCTCCAATTGACCCCATTTTGGAGCCTATCAAGGGCCTCTAAGGTCTTCAATGGTGAGCCTAAAGTTTTATACCAAAATTGCACACCAAAAACCTTCAATAAATCCATGAATACTCATGATATGGGACTGGGCCTCAACTAGTAGGCTGATATATCCAAGATGAACATCCACGTCTAAAATTAGGACATTCTAACCTCATATGACTAACTTACTAAGTAGAAAGCCTCCATAAAAAAAAATCTGCATTGAGACAACCCTTATTCAAGAAAGAAAAAGGAAATTTTTTTGAGTGATGCAAGATTTCTCTTACAACTAGGATGCTTCCGCATTAAAATTTTATAAAGCTGTCAAGTACATATCATCATAACAGTGTACAAATTAGCTTTTTTTGTTTAGCACAATTCACTAGAGGCACTTGGGAATATGAAAAATTACAAGAAGGAATAACATAGTGTATATTAAATGTGGTTAATAGCGCTAAAGGTTTGGCTATGTACAGACAAAGTTATTATAGATCTATTAGTAATAGTTTTCCAAGACAAAACAAAGATAAAGACATAATAAAGATATTTTGGTTAAGGAATTATTTTAGTTTACCAAAATAATTACTTGAAAATGTTGGGATTACATACTATATGCTAACCCACATATGGAACAAGATAATTGAAAGGATTTAGCAAAGTATCAAGAAACAAGGCCTATAGGATGAAAGAGTTTAGTATAAAGGCAAAGCATTTTGGTTTAGCAATTTATGCCATTGTATTGTAAAGATTTGATGTTTGAATGCACACTTTTTGTGATCAATATAGATGCAAATTTGATTTTAGTACAAAATTGAAACTTTGTGTGATCATCATTGAAGAAGGAGCCAAAAAGACAAATTAGATAGTAAATATATCAATACTGTGTAAAGGTTTTTGAATTTATCTCTATTTGATAGCATTGCAAAATTGTATTTGCATGTTTGAGCAATGAGATCTTCTTGCATACTTTTGTATTGTATACCAACTCCTCATAGGGTTGAGTCTTCTAACAAGGCCTAGTCCTCTAACAAGGAAAAATACACCATAAAGAGGTAACAAACTCCTAATAGGGTCAATATATTTCACAAGATATTTTTGATTAGTGGATCATATGTGGGTACCATCCCAACTAGAGTTTTTGACTTGGCTAAGGTTTCCCTAGTTAACAAGTAATGGTGTTATGAGTTGTATTGTGTTATGGTTATATCTAATTTTAAGTTTAATCATATATGAAATTTTAAAGATTGTTAATAATATCCATAGTTGGGGAAATATTTGTGGAACACTGATTCATCCTCCTACCTCTCAATATTCCCTATTTCTAATAGTTAGAAGTCACATGATTAGAGGACCAAAGTTATAATACCATTTGTTAATATGTTAAAGGTCCCACAAATTACTTTGTGTGGGGGGAGGGAGAGTGATTCAGTAATCCACCAACTTTAAACTCAAATCACAACTTATCAAATTGACTAATAAAAACTAAACTTATCATTTGTTTATCAATTATTCTATTCATGTTAACTTGTGAAACTTAATCAGAAAGAAAATCATAAAATCATGCACAAAAATAACACATATTTTATTGTGAAAACACTTGTTAGAGGGAAAAACTACAACAAGAACTGATACATGTATTTTGCAATCTTACGAAATGCACCCTAAAAGCTTGTATCTATTAGAAGCTTACAATAATGTCTGATTGAGAATAAACATTGTTAGGAGTCACTTGGTAAAGGGATTTACCTCAAGACCTTGTAGGAGATTTACCCTATTAGGAGTAACCTTATAAAGGAATTTTTTTACTCAAATTAATGAGCTACCCAATTAAGGAAATTATTTTTATATCCTTCTCACTCTCTTAAAAGTGGTAATATTAGAGCCTTTTAACTTGTCAACATGTTAGGATTAACCAAGAATAATTATATAAATTATAAGTTTACATTTTCTTGAATAGATTCTTTTTAGTTCACCATTTGCATCACCTAGCAAATATTCTACCACCAGCTTGATCACAGAACCTTTGTCGATCACAACCACTAATCTCTTCTATCATATTTGCAAAATAAATCTCTACCATATACATATAATTTTCATCATTGGGTAACACCAACCCTAAATATGTTAACTTGTGAGATCCATCAACACTTGACCAAAATATATTACACAAACCTAATCCATCATTAGCTAGTACCACACAATCAACATCCTCCATCACACATCAATCTACCATCAAACATACACCCTTTTAACATTTTCCAATGAACAAAAACCATTTCCAAGAAACTCTATCCAATCTTAAATTTATAACTAATCCATAAAATATATTTTCTTCCACATCTATCATCAACCATCTCAAAAGCTTGAAAGATCTACCTAAAATGACCTACATCTTACTACTTTAAGATCAAATTTAAATATTCAACCTATTCTTCATTTTTATTCCTAAATCCAAAAAAAAATTTCTTGTAAAAAAAATCAAACATAAATCTAACATTGATCCAAAACTTTTAAAATTCATTGATCCTAGATTTCATCACTTGAAAAAATATAGATTTGATAAACCAATCAAATTATTCACTTACTGCCATAAAACTAACCAATTTAACAAGACTGATTCACTTCAATCATTCATAACTCATTCAATATTGATGTGCATTGCATGAATTTAAAAATAGAATAGCCAGAGATATATTTGAGTCTCCCATACCAATCACACACACTAACTCATCATACAAATCAATGACACACTTGATTTGTCACCTGTACAATAAATAGTTTAACTTCTTAATAAATAGTTCAACACAAACTATCAAATTGAAATCAATGAAAATATAGTAACTAATTCAATAGTCATAAAACATGTGCTTCAAGACATCATCAAATTGTCCCATCAACTCTTGAATACATTTGCATAAGTTATACCCCACAACATGTACTAATAGCTGATTATTTTTATCTTTTTTTGGTTGGTAATTGGTCCATTTATGTACCACTATTACAAAATTTCATAACAACCACTTGAAGCCACAATTATTGACATTTTTGAGTGAATAACTACTAGTGCCAGAATATAGTAGGTATCAGGAATCACTTTAAAATGACCATTTTTGACTGCTATGTGTTCAACAGTCCCTATAGAGAGATACATGAATACCTAAAAGATGAATCATAGTTGTATTGAAAAAATCATCAAAATTCAACAAACCATTTAAAATCTATAGGTGCATAAAATTAGGGTGTACAAGTAATGGGTCATTTTCCCTAGATTTTAAATAAATTTTATGTTCAAATTGCAAAATTTTAGCTCAATATGTGTCAAATTGGTTACCTTTATCTCAATCTACATAACATATATTCAAGGGTTGCATGAAGTGAGTATAGATGAAATGTAGCTATCCAATAATAAATTTTTCAGAAGGGTTTTTTGCAATATGTGTAATATTGCTAATGGACTTTGTGTAATATATGAAAAGTTGTTATATGGAATGTATACAACACGAATTACGTAGGTAATACAAATTACATGTTGCAAATGATTTATAGGTGAAGCTATAATTTAAAATAACTAAACATATTTATAAATTTAGTCTCTTATATAATAAATTATTACAAGTAACTATTATATTGATGTAGCTCTCAAAATTTATTTTCATAAATGGTAATAAATATGCACATTATGTGGTGTATCTCTCACTAATTCAGAGTAATGTTCTACCTTGAAAAATAATGAAATATACGTGAATGCCATAGATTCCCCATTAAAAATAATATTTCAATTAAGTATTATTTTTAGCTAGTAGCTACACAAATAAACTTCAAGAGGTGTGAAATAGTCCCTCTAATCCAAGTGAATCATAGTGGTGCCATGGGCCCTTTTACTCTATTTTCATTAGATTCTTTGGACATCTAATTATTTCTTCGAATCTTATTTTTTCACAACCCTTAAAACCAAAGCTTAACTTGAAAAAATAGGTTATATTGTGGAGGAATAAAAACTTGTTTCTAAATATTATATTATGAACTTTATATGTATTTTGATAATGGTAAATGATGGTTGGAAACTCATATTGCAATCATATTGTTTAATATCAATGTAAAAATGAATGTGATCATTAATAATTTATTCAACTACAATCTACCAAAAATTGGTTTTGTTGTAGTCATATTAAAATATCTAAAGGCTACCGTTGAGGTTATTGCAGAGGTTCCTTCCAAAGGGTTTCATGTTTTTAGAGTTGCTACTGGTGGTCCAAGTAAATGTACTAGGGCCAATAGAAGGAAAATAAGTCTTGAGCTCACCACCACTACTGCTAAAGATACTATTGAGGAGGTTACTAGTGTGGGAAAGGAACTAGCCAGTGTCCTCAAGGAGTCGCTCTAGGAAATAATAGGTCTTATTATCATTAATGGGTCTTAAATTACTCTACAACACCTTATGACCCCTTTTGATACATTATTTGGTACTTAGGATCCATATATGTCTTAAGGGGATCCAAGGAGCCCTATTAGGTCCTAACATGTATTAATAGGTTCTAATAGGTATTAAAGGATGTAATAGGTCTTATTAGGTAATACTAGGTGTTAAATTACTCTATGATGCATTAGGACCCTTTATGCTATTACTAGGTACTTAGGATCCATATGTGTCTTAATGGGACCTAAGGAGCCTACTAGGGCCTAACATGTATTAATAGTTTCTAATAGGTCTTAATAGGATGTAATAAGTATTATTAGGTAACAATGGGTCTTTAATTACTCTATGACACATATGACACCTTATGTTGCATTACTAGATACATATGATCCGTATGTGTCTTAAGGAGACCTAAGGAGTCCTACTAGGTCCTAATATGCATTAATAGGTTTTGATAGGTCTTAATAAGGTTTAATAGGTCTTATAAGGTAATAGTGAGTCTTAAATTATTGTACGACACATTAGGACCCCTTATGATACATTATTAGGTACTTAAGATCCATATATCTTAACAAGACCTAAGGAGTCCTACTAGGTCTAACGTGTATTAATAAGGTTTAATCTATTATAATAGGAAATAATATGTCTTATCAAGTAATAATGAGTCTTAGATTATTCTACAATGCATTATGACCCCTTATGATGCATTACTAGGTACTTAGGATCCATATGTGTCTTAAGGGAACCTAGGGAGACCTATTAGGTTGTAACATGTATTAATGGGTTATGATAGGTCTTAATGGGATGCAATCAATATTATTAGGTAATAATGAATCTTAAATTACTCCACGACACATTGGAACCCCTTCTGATACATTACTAGGTACTTAGGATCCATATGTGTCTTAAGGGGACCTAAGGAGCCTACTAGAGCCTAACATGTATTAATAGGTTCTAATAGGTCTTAAAAGGGTGTAATAGGTATTATTAGGTACTAATGGGTCTTAAATTACTCTATGACACATATGATCCCTTATGTTGCATTACTAGATACATATGATCCATATGTGACTTAAGGGGACCTAACGAGTCCTACTAGGTCTTAACATGTATCAATACGTTTTAATAGGATATATAGATCTTAGTGGTAATATTGGGTCTTGATATTCTCTACAACACATTATGACCCCTTATGATACATTACTAGGTACTTAGGATCCATATGTGTCTTAATGATACCTAAGGATTTCTATTAAGTCCTAAGATGTATTAAAAGGTTCTAATAGGTATTAATAATTGGTGTAATAGGCCTTATTTGGTAGTAGGTCTTAAATTACTCTACAACACATTAGGAGCCCTTATGATACATTATTTGGTATTAAGGATTCATGTGTCTTAAGGGGACCTAAGGAGTCTACTAGGTGCTAATGTGTATTAATAGTGTAGTGCCTTTCCCATTTGATTTCTATAAGTCATCCTAATGGATTCAACCTTGATTATCTTGCTTGGTGAGTGATCATGATTGAGGTCATGAGTGATCTACACCCTTGGGGTAATTTGATCTATGTTATTGTATCAGTTTATTTGATTATTCTTATGGATAATTTATGAGATTATGATGTGTTAGATGAATGTCATTTGATTTCCACAATCCATTAGTAATATCATGAGAAGATTTTTTGGAGCTTGATTGTGTCACAATTTTTTAAGCATCAACGTTTCAGATCACACACAGTGATCCATCATCAGGATGAGGAGTGTAAGAGAATAGAGATCACTTTATATTTTTTCTCTATTCTCTTGCACTCCTCATCTTGATGATGGATCACTATGTGTGATCCGAAATGTTGATGCTAAAAAAATATTGACACAATCAAGCTCCAGAAAATCTTCTCATGATATGTGTTAGATGGTTTCAATGAATTTTGTGCCATTGGTTACTAGGATCGATGTGGTATCATGATGTTGTTATGTGATTACCTTGAGATGTGTGTAGAGATTGCACTATGTACTATTACCCTGCTACATTGGACTAGGTTCCTGTCGTAGTGGTTAGTCATGTATAAGATTTTTTTTGGTTATGTATTTTAAGTGCATTTTCATGTTGTTTAAACAACCATTATTAAATGCTTAAATAATTAGAAATGAATTGTCCATGTTATATTACTATGTTGTTTAGTTGATCATATCTACATGATGATGCTTTCTTTTGAGATGACAGTATGTTTTATCATGATATTTGGTTATCTGATATTTGGACATATCTCTAATTATGTTAGATGTGGATTTAATGCTATGGTTATTTACTTCATTCTTGCTTTGTGATGCTTTATGCAAAAGTGAGTGATGTAAATAGATTATTTTAGTATAATTAAATAAATGGTTATATTAGGTTATTTAATTCATTTATTGCTTTGACTATGTTATAATATGCAATTACACTTGACTGTGTTATTTAGTGAGCATGATTTATATCCGTGGTAGTAGTACATGGAGTTAGTGATTCAACTGTTCATATTTTACCAATGTCATCCCTGTATGGTCATATTTAATTATTTAAATTAAACCTTCTAATAATTTGATTTGAATATGGACTCATTTGCATTATGTGATTAGGCTTGTGAATGTGTGTGTGTGCATTTAGATGTTCACATTTTTCATGAAAGTTATTAAGGAATTTTGTGATTTTGGTTTAAGGGATTTTGGGGCTTTATTTTATTTTATTTTAATTTCTAGCAGCTTTTCTATAGATGAATTCCAATTACTTGGGACAGCCTGTTTTCATTTGGGTTGATTCAGGGTTTAACTAGGTTACCTAGTTAGTTACCCTAATCCATAATTCACTCAAAAATTGAATAAGTATCCAAAAAGGAATTTAATTCATCACTTCTCACTTTTGAATTAGAAAGTTGAGAGTAAAACCCAAAATCCTCTTCATGAAGAATTATTGTTCTATATGTTGTAGGAACTATGGGTGTGGGATCATCATGAGATCAATCTTGTTGGATCTAGCTTAGGGAGACCTTGGATTACTATGATTTTTGGCTACTTCTGCAAATTTTTTATTTTATGGTTTAGATTTCCATTTTACCCTTTTGGCTCTGAGGTAGGGCTCTCCTGTTTTATTATTTTTTCTTTGTTTTTGCTTCTATTTTTGGTAGCCATTTGTTAGGAGGTTGAGAACTAGTGTTCCCCTCCATTTCTATATGCTAGCTCTACCTAATTGGGCTGACGGTTTGGGGTTTTGCACAATGGTTAGATTGACATCCCTATTTTTTAGAATGAGGGTTTGGGGTTTTGCACTATTATGCTGGCCAATTTTACATACTAAATGCAAACCCAAATTTTATTTGATATTAGTGGCTTTCATTCCCTAAGATCAAATGGATTTCACTTTCAATTTTTTTGATTTTTGGGGTTTTTACCTCAATTTGTGTTTTGCCTAGTTTTCTTGGGTTTTCTTGGCATGTTGTTGGTCATGGATTTAGATTATTTATAGGATCTCAATCTAACCATCGTTGAATATTTTTCTTGTATGGGGATTCATGTTGTATTCATACTCTTGACCTTGTGTTTGGTTGAGTGATTTTATACCTAGTATTACTATTTCTTTTGGACCCTTGTTATTATTTCATGGAGACTAGGATTTGTGTAGAATCCATTCTCCTAGATTGAGGCCAATTAAGTGTGTTCATAATGTTTGGTCTTGTTGCATCATTGGGATTCATGTAGAATCCATACTATCAAATTTAGGCTAGTTGAGTGAGTTCATGATGTTTGGTCTTGTCGCATCATTAGAATTTGTGTAGAATCCATACTCTCGGATTGAGGCCGGTTGAGTAAGTTTATTATGTTTGGTTTTATTGTTCATTGGGATGTGTGTTGCATCCATCCTCCAAAGCTTGGTTTTAGTTGAGTGATATTTTTCTCGTATTCTCATCTAGTCCTTGTGATATGATCTTCATGATGGTGGTGTGCCACACACGAACACGTGTAGGTGCATTTGTTAGGTGACTTGCAAGCCCCAATCTTCCATGGTATTTCTAGGAGTTATGATCATTTGGGGTTGAGTTGGGAATATGCATGCCTATGGGAACTCATTGTTGGATGGGCATGGGTAGGGTAGTATATCACCATGGAGGGGGCTTCTACCTCGCAACCTAATAATCATTGTGCCCAGAGGGTTGGCAGAGGAAGTTTTAATCAAGTGATAACTAAATAAAACATTGGGTGGTAATAAAACTTAAGATAATAAAATGTTTAGTGCGAGAGCCTTTTGTTGAGGAGTTGAACCGCACGATCTAAGCTTGGTCTATCTGATGCTAAGAAACTCTCCATGTTGTCATCCCCTACATAATATCCAGAGTGTTTGACTAGGACCTATAGTACTTGCATTGTCTCATGATTTTGGTTTCAATCATCATTACTATTTGGTGTGAGTGTTAGCCATGGAAATTTCATTTATGTGTGTTTTTGGTTGGATCTTTATCTCCATCAACATCGTGGGGGTCGACCTATGGGTTTCATGTGGTTGGAAGGCATAGCTACCTATACCACTACTAGGGACCGGTGTACAAAGACAATTTATTGTTCCAGTGCAATTGTTGCTTGATGTTTTCACTTGATACTTTGGGCTTTGGAGTATGCTTTCTTGTAATTTATGCTTTCATTGGAATGCTTGGAAATCATGTTTAGATGATGTTAGTTTATTTGATGCATTCTTGTATTGTGATGTTTAACATATGATTAGATGATGAGATATATTTAGTTGGAGTATCTATTGCTTATTGGTTTAGCATGTTAGATTTCCTTGTTCTTATGATGTTATTACACTTTAGTAGTGTTGTTGCATAAGATAGCTTTGACTATCTAGTTGGCAGTTTAGGATGTTACACATTGGTGATGACTAGGGCCTTTGAGGTCTCATGATGCTATTATGGTTGGGAGGAACTACGCATGAGTTTTTTTATGTTCATTCATTATGATGTTGCTTTCTATTCATTTTATTTATTACTATGTTTTAGATGGTTAGATGCATTTTATGTATTGCAGTTATGGTGTTCAAGTGTCTATGCATCAATTTATGGATCCTATACTCCCCAGTGTGGAGGAATTTTTTTTTCTAACTTCTCATCTTGTGTTTTCCTTGGTTGCTATTGTGAATCCTTGTATGAGATTATATTCTCTCATGTACAAGATTATATACTCTCTAGCATGAGACTTGGCATTTTCTCATGTGGCATGTTGCATTTCTTCACATGCTTCCTTATGTTTCCTCACATGAAACTCAACACCATTGCAATGTATTTTAGCAACTACACCAAGCATTCCTTCACACAAAAGGAAAATCCTCGCATGGCTTGTTAAACACATTTCTACCAGATCATATCCCTCTGCAAGTTATAGGTCAAATATGTAGATCTATCACCCTACAACCAAATTCAACTTACGATTCTACCTCAAGCTTTGATACCACCTAACACAAGGAGGGATTGAAAACCTAGGGCTAGAGGCACATAGAATATCCAATCACCTTGCTGAGTAAACACAATTAAAGAAAACAATAGAGAGAACAACAACAAGGAGAGAAGGAACAACAAAATCTTTATTGTTTCATCAAATTATCAATATACATGCCTCACTATGAGGCCTTTTGCATTACAACCAATAATATTTTATGAAGTTCTAGACTTAGAACTTTTACAAGTCCTTAATTTAGACTTCCAGCTCTTCTATTTCACTCTCCCATTTAGACTCTCTAAGTGATATCTACCTTAAACCTAAAAACCCTTATTTATACTTGCCAAAATGACTAATAGAAGATTCTAGATCATCACATAATAGAAGGCCAACCTTAAAATGGTTTACAAACATCCTAAGAAAAAATGAAATTGGAAAGTAGAAAGATGAAGAATCTCTAAAATACACCAATCTAGGAATAGAAATTACTAAATAAAGAGGATGAAAGGTTAAGTAAGTGAGTCAGTTTTGACCAAGCAAGCACAAAGACAATTGAGAAAGTCTAATGTTAACCTAGTGTAATATTAATCAAGATCGAGAAGGTTCAAAAAGGAAGAACACAATTTGGTAAAAAGTAGAATAGTTTGTGAAAGATCAATTTTAAGGATGACATAATGAAAAGATTTGGATTGTTTGATAAGTCTCTAAGATAAGGAAAAAGTTTGTTACCAAGATCAATGTTTGGAATAATTAAGAGAGAATTTGATGATGGGATTTGAAGCATATTTGGTAACCCAAGGATAAGTTCAAAGTTAAAGGTGAATGTTTGTCTAGATTAAATGAATCTAATATGGAAATGATTAATTGAGGCTTGTGTTTCAGCAACAAAATTGATGGAGGAGTTGAAGCAGAAAAATCTATTTATATAAGAGATAAGAAAAAGAGAATTCACTTCTGTTGGGCATTCATTTTGCATGAGGTCAATGGTAGGAATCCATAGTGTAATTTCTCTCTTAAAAAAAAATATTTTTAAGGATCCACTCCAAGGTTCAGTGTTTGTCTTGCGATGTACCAAAATCTGCTCAATAGAAGATAAATGTGAGTGTTCACAAGGAGGCCTTTGCTAGTTCCAAAAAACCTTTTATCTTGGAATTGAAGTAAAATCTATTTGCTGTCTCAAAATATCACACCAAAAGAACAATGTTTTTGTATTTTCTATTTTTTAATGAATGCAACTCTAACAATGCGGCTACTATAAGGTCCTATTCTAACAGGGGGGTTAGCAAAGAAAATAATGAAACTGAAAGAAAATAACATGAAATCAAATGACTTGAAATTGAAATTCCTAAATAGACATAAGCTACAGAACACAACACACTGCGAGTTAAACCTTCAAAGAAATCAATAGGAAACCAATGAAAACAAGAGCAACACTTCCTAGAATCCACTGATGCAATCATAAGTGAGAATCTTTAACAAATCGAATGATGTTTCACTCTTCATCAAATCACAAGGCCATGAAAAGTACGCTCATGTGAGACAAAAAGCTATGTAGACACAATAGGGTGATCTCTTCTCAAGCTTGTTACATCAACAAAATTCATATGTTTGTAGCAAACACTAGAACTAAAAGAATGCACAACTAGAAACAACACAATAAACCTTGGGCTCAATCACAATGTCATGAATAAAATTCACAAAACAATGACATATTCAGGCAAGAATAACTACACTCTAAATGCTACCACCAAAAGCATAACTTTATTGCATAATAATGACAGGCCTTCTTACATTTTACAATGGGATATTTATTAAAAAATCATCTCCTCAATTTGTGTTGAGAGTGAGAGATATCTTGATGCAATAAAATGCTTTTAAAACATTTAAACAAACTAAATATATATAAACTGATAATCTAACTGGTGCTTAGAGGGACTCCATCCATATTTTATTCATTAATTGGATGCATGAGCCCTTTAAATGTCAAAAACAATGAAATCATGAGAGAGAAAGTAGGAGGAAGCCATCAGTCAAAGTAGAAGTGCATGGAGACATCAAAAATGGAAACTGGCCCTTCACTAGGCATGTGTAGGAGTCAACTTGCCATCAAAATGTGCTCCCAATGCATGGAAAGTGCTATTTTTGGAACTAGCAATCAACTGTTGGCGCACCTCTGAATTGTAGAGCTCAAAAATGTGGAGCTGCATAGCTACATACTTGTAGAGCTATGGACTTGCAAAGCTATGGAGCTCAAAAATGCGAAGCTGCCTTCTTGCAGACTTGTGGAGCTATGGACCTTGGAAGCTCAATTCGCCAAAAAATAAAAGTTCTTAATTTTGAAAACGTTTTCTGAGTTTTTCTCAAATGGGGTTTTAGATCATTTTTTGTATACATTCTTTACCCTTTTTTGATGATTTACACCCTCTTTATAGCCAATCACTTTCATAAACTTGTACTCCTGCTTCTTCAATCTAAAATTCCAAGGCACTTGTGTTGAATCTTGTCATTAATAGTTGCATAAGATGAGGGACCTGTTCTACTTCATGTGTCCAACCTCTATATCTTCAACCTCTGTCTTCTCTACAACTACCCTATCCTTCTTGGCAAGAAACCAAGTAATCCAGATGATCAAATGTTTGAAACATTTTCATATTTTTTTTCAAATTTTTCTAGGCATTTTTAAATGGCTTTTTCAGAGGTCTTTTGCTCAAAATTTCAAGTTGAAACTTTCATCAGTCCCTAAAACTAGGTAACCAAAGGCTCACTATTTTAGTGACTGAAATTAGATCTTTAGTTCTTTCCAACGGTGTAAGTGGTTTTGAATTCTGAGCTCGAGTCAAAAGTTATGACCCCAACAAGTTAAGGATACCTTTTCTACCTACAAAAAGAAGTAAATATTAGTCTATAGAGATGAAAATGCTTAATTAAGACAAATTTTAGTGTGCTATGTGCATCCTTTTATTTTATTTATTTGGGCGCATGCACTAAGGGGGCATGTGCAATGCCTTTCATGAGGGGCGTGGTGCGGTGCACCTCCATGGGGGGTGCACGCAACGCTGCCATGAATGATGCATGCATGGCACACCTCCATGAGGGGTGTGCGCATGACGCACCTCTGTTGATGGTGTGCGATGCCTCCATGGAGGGTGCACATGTGCGCAGTGCCCCCATGGAAGGCGCGCGCATGGCGAGCCTCCATGAGGGGTGTGCGAGTGGCACCACCATGGAGGGCGTGCGCATGGTGCACTTCCATTGGTGGTGTGCGCGCACCTCCTTGAGAGGTGCGCCTCGATGTGTGGAACAAAATTTTTTATTATAAATTTTAATTTTTTAAATTTATTTTTTTAAAAATGTTTTTTTTTTTTCACTTTTTGACTTTTTGATTCTAAAATTCTAACTTCTAACCAAATTTTCTTCTCCCGACTCTCAAAATGTGAGTCTGGGAGTCAAAAAAAGTAGGGGCTCCCCATTTCTAGTGAGGAATGGGGCATGTGTTGTGGACACCACAACAACTTCTAGACCATTTTGATAGCTAATTGATGTGAAGAGATAAATGAGATTATAGTGAGTTGATCAAAGTGAAAAGTTGAGGAATATTGAAGTGTTGATTTAAAATGATTAGTTAGTGAGTAGCTATATTAAGCACAATGAAAATTTGATCAAGAAAAGTGAGTTGTTATTTCTAATAGATCATTTCATTATTAGTTTCTAACCATTGTACTATAAATTCTCTTAACTGAGTGAACTTATCAGTCTTAATTTGTAAATCCATTTTTATGGTGACATTCCATTTAATGTTTGTAAGTCCTTAGAGAGGCCTCTTATTCAAGAGTAACAAGATCTAGATGATCTTTGGTGAAAATACTCTAATAAGGTTACACCTAATAGTGTGCTTTTAACATTTAACATGGTTGACTCTTAAGTGAGCTCATTTCAGAAGAGTGAAAATATTTTGGGACTAGTACCATATAATATTTACCCTAATTGGATTTCTACATTAAAATTCATTATGTTAATTGTTAGTAAATAGTTTTTCCCTCACCTTGATTTGATTTTACATTGACTTCTTATGCCCAAGGTGATGAGAAATGAGCTATATCTAAAAAATTGGATTAGTGCATTCCTATGTCACTAGTACCTAAATTCAAGGGTACAATTCTCCTATGTGCAAGATATACTTGGAATAATGTGTTTATGTGATCAAAAGGGCAACTAGGGTTATCCTCTTAACTTGAGAGTAGGAGAGGCTAACTAGGATACTCATAGACATAAGCAATCTAGGTGAGGTTTTAGGTCTAGCACTAACTCTACTCCTACTCCTAAATGCATGTAAGACTATGGGATGCAAGGGGATGTGATGGAAGAAGATAATTTATGGCCCTAAGTGGCTCTCTAACCAGTTAAGGTTTCCTAGTGGAAAACTCCCAACACACTTTAATCCTAACTTCACATTACAAATTTAAAATGTTATTCAACTCAGGAAAAGAGTAGAAATTCCTATGAAAGATAGCACTTTGACTACCCATACTACTAACACTGCACTAATACTCCAACTAACCCAAATACTAGTAGCCTTATAAGTACTTGTCCTACAATTCTAGAAAGACTGACCTACATGCATGTTAGCTCAACAAACAAGAGACAATGATAGGAAAAATCGTAACTAGACATCATCAAATCCCTCCCTGCAACCCCTCAAGTCTCACTAAATAATTTTTGCTATGGGGGAAGAATAGTAGGGTAAATTGCCAATGATTGTTGAAGGTCATGGTGATGGACATTTCTCATTGCTCATCATTGTAACCAAGTTTTGTCTCCTTCACTTAGTGATAAGCCTAATCACCATGAGCTATGGTGATAATTATTTCACATCCTAAATAGCCTCCTTGTCATTGTAATAGGACACATCAAAGTAGAAACCTTTATCGATGTAGCTATAACTATAAGAAGAAAAACTCAAGGTCATTCATTATTGACCAATTTCCAGAGTCACTAGGTATATTTGCAATTTAGTGGACATTGCTTGACATAGGAAACTATGATAAGACATTAATTGGCTCTAATTAAGGACTTAGAAATTCAAATGTCTAAGAAGGGACTTAAAATATTTAGTTTCACATGTGTACACAAAAATTTAGGGGACAATTAAAGAAAAGAGAAACACATAGAGGCATGGGCTACTTACTTCCTTTATTATAGAAGACCACCTTGCAAAAGATCAATGCCTAGTCTATTGGGTTACATAGTCTAAAATAGCATAGGGATATGCTATTGCAATTGGGTGGTGGGGAAGTAGGGTAGCACTAGAAAGCAAACACACAAAGTAGGAAAAAAACACTAACCTAGGAAAGTAAGAATAGACTAAACTAAGCACACACCTAACCTAACATATTTATAGAGGTGAGAAGAATCTCACTTATAAAACTAGTAGCAAAAGATACTCAAGTGAATCCACTTACTAATTGATTGAAGTAGGATCCTTTCCTCCATAATTGATTTTTCTCTCTAAGAAAGATCCTTACTTGTAGCAAAAACAATAGCATGGCAACTCCACATGATTCTTTGACTGTATGTAGTATTTGGCTATACATTCATTCAGATCCAAAAAACCATGCTTGATTATAGACCAATTCTTCCTCCTCAAGGATCTTGATGTTGTTCTATAGGGGATATTCAACATTGAGAGGAGGATAGGTAAAACTTTTCCTGATTAAAGTAGCAAGAATCTCAAAGTTGGTGTGGTCTAGGTTTTCATGGTTAGTATTGTATAGGCCACCATATCTCTCCTTGCAAACCTCAACTTTATGACTCTAAGAAGGAAATAACATCTCCTTCACTATAGGGTATACCTTAGGATAGTGACCAACCTTGTGACCATGGGAAAAAAAATATTGGGTCATGCAAGATCTATCTTTTGTGTAAATGGTTCTTTAAATGACAAGCTCAAACTTTAGATTGGAAATACCCAGTTTATAAATATGGGAAGGGGAAACAAAAAACAACTCATCTTCAATAGTTAGAACTATCATACCTGAGTTGTTGTGAGAGGTTTTTTTTGTCCATGTCATTGCTTCTTCAGAGAAGTTATAGACATTCAACAAGTTGTCAAATAGTACATCCACCATTAAGCCTTCTTCAACAAATCCTTCTTTATCATGTGAGCATTTCTCAATAGATGATGACCAAAAAGGTGCTACTTCTCTTTTTATATCTTCTACATTCCCTTTTTCATCTAGGACTTGTTCTTCATCATCATTAGAGGTAAGGGTAATGCAATCAGAGATGAAATTTCCACAACAAGAAGTTATATTAGGATGAAAAATGATCTCATGAAAAGGCTCTTCCTTTTCATTGCTAACTAATATTCTATAAAGGATAGGGGCTGATTGAGACATAAGGTAACCAAGCTTTTCTTTCTTAATCATTGGGCTTCCTATGCTATCTTCATAGGTAGAGTGAGAAGGTTCAGCATCTTGAGAGTAATCATTCATGATATCCTTTTTAAGATGTTAAACAAATGAATCTATAATCTTAGTAGGATTGGATAGGATTTGACACATTTTAGACTAAGACTTAACCATTAGAACATCATTATTATCAAGAACCTCAACATCTTCTATTCCTTTAATTAGTCTTGATAAATTTAAGCTCTTTTCAATCCAAATAAATTCTTGTTTGGTTTTTTCAAGATCACATACCTCAATCTCTTTCAATTGATGGCTTATCTCCAAAGGCATGGCTAGGATGAAGAATACAACTTGGTTGTATGAGTTGGGCATGCTATCTTTAGGGATCTTGGCCAGTATTTGATCAAAGTGGTCCATGAAATCTTGGACCTCTTTATCATGATTCCCCTTGATTTTCAAAATTCTAAGCACCATTGAAGTCACATCTTCTTCTTCTTCATACTGATAGTGCTCTTCCACATTTTGATGGTAGGCTTGGATGTATGGAGAACAAAATTATTTATTTATCTTGGTCCTTGCACAACTTCTCATCTTGGGTGCACACATGAAAATTCAACATTATTTTCATAAAGAGGAGTTAGATCTTTATCTTCCATAGGAGCACATGTACACACCATTGGAGGGGGATTATCTCTAGCTATCAGGTCCTTTTTATTTCCTCCATTTCTTACATTATCTTCCTTAATCTATTTTCAACCCAATCTTGCAGCTTGAGGTATCTTGCACAAACTTGGTGCCAAATTCTTTGACTATTAGTGTAAAAGTGCACCATTGATATTCATTATAAAGTTGATGGAGCAAAGGTTTCCCCATGTATTGAAATATTCAAGAGTAGGGTTTGGCCTAAACCTAACCACCACCTTGCCGTTAGGCATATTACTTAATAGAGTTGCCAATCCTAACATACAAGATAAATTTTGAAAAACTTGGGAAATAAAGTTGATCTTAATACACTAGAGATTCTATTAAGATCACTCCACAATAGAACCATTTGACACCATAGATTATATTTAGATCCCTCCCCAGTAGAGTTGCCAAAAGCTATTAGTAAATAGTTTGTCCCTCACCTTGATTTGATTTTACATTGACTCCTTATGCCCAATGTGATAAGAAATGGGCTATCTCTAATAGATTGGATTAGTAAACTCCTATGCCACTAATCCTTGAATTGAAGGGTATGGTTCCCTTATGTGTAAGATATACTTGGAATTATGTCTTTATGTGATCAAAAGGGTAGCTAGGGGTATGCTCTTAACTTGAGCATAGGAGAGGTTACCCAAGATGCTCATAGAGATAAGCAACATAGGAAAGGTTTTAGGTCTAACAATAACTCTACTCCTACTCCTAAATGCATCTAGGACTATGGGATGCAAGGGGATGTAAAAGAACAAGAACATCCATAGCCCTAAGTGGCTCTCTAACTACTCAAGGTTTCCCAGTTGAAAAATCCAAACACACTTTAATTCTAACTTCACATTACAGATGAAGAATGTTATGTAGCTCTGGAAGAGAGCATAAATACCTATGAAAGATAGAACTCTGACTACCCATACTACTCACACTATACTAACACTCTAATTAACCCAAATACTAGTCACTCTACAAGTACTTGTCCTACAATTCTAGAAAGACTAACCTACATGCATGTTAGCTCCACAAACAAGAGACGATGACAAGAAAAACAATAACAAAACATCATCAAATCCATCCTTGCAACCCCTTAAGTCTCAATCAATAGTCTTTTATATGGGGGTTGAATAGTAGGGTAAATTTTTGGTGATCATTGAAGGTTGCGGTGATGAACATGTGTCATCATCATCGTTGTAATAGAGTTTTGTCTCTTGAACTTAGCGATAACTTGATTGCTATGATCTATGGTGATACTTATTTCACATCATAAATAGCCCCCTTGTCATCATTTTAGGACACATTGAAGTAGAAACCTTCATCGTTATAGCTATAGAGATAAGAAGAAAAAATTAAGGTCATTCATGATTGACCAATTTCCATAGTTGCCAGGTATATTTGCAAATTAGTGGGTATTGCTTGATGGAGGAAACTATAATATGACAACATTAATGTGTTCATGAATGTTTTGGATATTATTTCATGTTTATTATTAAAATTATTATGCACTACTATAATTTGGTTAATGAACTTGAACTTAATATAGGAAGTGAAATCTATTTCATGCAAAGGTTGATTAAGTTTAGGGTGTTTATCAAGTTGATTACTGATAAGTTCAAGTTTTTATAAGTGTGGTGAAAAGTTTGATAGGGCCCATATGATAATTGAGTATAACTAATTTTCCCTCCTCCCCTCTTAGTTATCTAATAGGAACACCATACCTTGAGAATATTTCTTCATGGAGGGATTGAACACCTTTGTTATCCTTGGCATGCTCCAGTGGTGTGGTGTCTACACACTTTTTTACATAGTTAATATAGACTAACATGTAATGTTTTCCATTAGAGGAGGGATCAATGGGTTCCTCAAAATCCAATTCTCACTTAAAAAATGGTGTTACTACCACTTGAGGGAATAGAGGAGTCTCATCTAACCTTGTTGGCTTCCCCATTCTTTGACATCTATCACCCTACTTTGTATTGTTTTTGAATGTCTATGTAAGGTTGGCCAATAATACCCCACATTCAAGATCTTCATGCCTGTTCTTTTAGATGAAAAATATCCACCACAAAGCTCATAATAATAGGAATGCAAGATATAATATGTCTTATCCTCTCACATAGATCACCTTACAATATGATATGAGATATTATAAATTACACTTTTCTATCCATGAAAAATTAAATCTTTTCTCAACAAGTTATCATTTTTTCATAAGTAAAAAGTGTGAGGAAGTCTTACCAACAACTAGATAGTTAGTTATATTTTAATAACATGGGCTGTGAGAAAAAATTAAGAATGATTTATCCTCTAGGAAAATATCCTTAATGATTGTAGGATCATCTTGCACTTGAAGGCTAGACAATTTTTTTTGTTATTGTATTACCCTTTCAAGGTTTTTCAACTATAGTAATATCAAACTCTTGCATTAGGAGAAACCACCCAAATAAATATCCTATGATGGATGGTTTGTTCATGAGATGTTTTATAGTTACATGATTTGTATGAATGAATATTTTTTATCTTATAATGTAGTGCCTAATTTTGTTAAGTGCATAGATGATGACTAAGATTTCTTCCTCTGTGACTAGAATTAGACTCAACTCCTAGGAGATTCTTGCTAAAATAATAAATTGCATGCTCAATTGATCCTTTTTTTGTCCCAAAATTTCTCCCATTAAATAATCTAAAGCATTACTATGGACGTGAAATGGAAACAACTAGCTAGAACCTATTAATACAAGGAATTGTGTAAGAGCTTCTTTGAGGCTCTCAAATTCTTTCCCATAATCTTCTATCCCTTCAAAATAAACCTCCTTCTGTAAAAGATTTTATGAAGGGGTTATAATCTAAATAAAATACCAAATAATTTTTTTTTAGTACCTTTCATTTCCTAGAAATCATATGACATCCTTCTAATTCTCAAGTAAATGGAGGTTATATATGACCCCAATCTTTGATGGGTCCACTTGGATTCCATTTGGAGAAACATAATGTCCTAATAATATCCCTTCCTCCATCATCATGTACTATTTTTTATCATTTAGACATGAATTTTACTCTTGGAATCTCTATAATATTTTTTCTAAGTTATCGCTTGCCTCCTCAAATGTTGAACCATATACACTAAAGTCATCCATGTAGATTTCCATACATTGAAAACACATGTCTAAAAAGATACTAGTGAGAATCCTCTAAAAAGTTGTTGGTACATTGCACAAACCAAAAAGGTAATAAAAAATATGCAAAACTTCTCGATGGACGTGTTGATGCAGAAGCATCCTGAGTGTAAGAGAAATCTTACATCACCCAAAAATATTTCCTTTTTGTTTCTTCAATAAGGGTTGTCTTAGTATAGAGTTTTTGTTTCTTGAGGCTTTCTACTTATTAAGTCATTCATACAATCTCAAAATGACCTAATTTTAGACATCAATGTTCACCTTGGATATATCAACCTTCCATTTGAGGCTTGGTGCCATATCATGAGTATTTGTGAAGTTACTGTAGATTTTTGGTCCGCATTTTTGGTATAAAATTTTTAGGCTCAGTGTTGAATGCCCTAGAGGCCTTGGATGGGATCCAAAATGGTGTCAATTAGAGCTTTCAACAAGTTGGAACCTATATATTAGAAGTTGAGGATTTTGAAAAGTGGTTATAATAGCCAATCAAAGCAACAGTTTGAAAGTTATGGCCTTCCAAAGTTGGGCTGACCAAAATTTCCAAAATAAGTGTCAAAGGTGTATTAGGCTGACTCTATATGAAATTTTATAGTTAGTCAGTCTCAAGGGTTAGGGTTTGATGTCTAGAAACTTCTCAGATGGTGTAAAAATACCTATATAAGGAATGTGTGTACATTGTCTAGGATAGCTCTGGGTGATAGTTCGCAACTCTATGTTGCAAATTATTGTAAGGAAGGTTCCCATGTAGGTTTGAATAGTGTATTTCAAATTTATATAATTTTAGATTTGTGGAGATAATAAGAAGATCATATTTTGTTCTCACCAAATGTTGTTATTTATTTATTTCTATTATGTTATTGTGCTAGTGAGGGGAACACTCTTCATCACATGTGAAGGTTGTTTTATCTTGTTCCTATGAAGAATTAACATCTCAGTAATCCACACATGCTCTCCTTTTCCTCCTTTTTTAGGAATCATCACAAGGGGTGACATCCATTGGTCTTCAAATATTAAATATATGAACCCAACATTCAATAGTTTTTGGTAGATATTTCTTGATTATATCACTTAGGGAAGGGTTTATCCTTTTCTGAGGTTTCCTAAATAGTTTATAATCTTTACTAACATAGATTATTTGGGTGCTCAACATGGGATCTAAGCCATTCATATTACTGTAATCCCATGCAAAATATTTTAGGCAAGTTTTAAGTAACTTGAGCATAAATTTTTCCATTACTCAGTCAAATTCTTATTTTTGTTAAGGTTTTTCCCTTGGGCATCTTCAATTTGTATTGTGAGTTCTACCATAAAAACTTCATGCAAAATTTTTGAATTTAGTTCATGAGGTAACATAGCATGTAAGAAATGTATAGCTACATGATAATATGGGGAAGAACATGTTGGAATAATAGTTTGTAAGGGACATGGTTTTGTACTACATATATGTGAAGTAACACCATAATTTTTTTTAATAATAACCAATAGAAGATTATCTTCATTTTGTACAAAAATAAATATAAGTTCCCTCTCTATCATCATCAACTATCAGACCTAATTAAATCCAAATCCCCCATCTCCTATCTCTTTCCATAAGGATTTAATCTTCCTCTAGCTGGGGTTGTCTAGGAGAATATAGTGAGAATTTCTTGGTTGAAAGTCCATTCAAAATGGTTATGTTCCTAAACCTAGTAGCCATTAAGAGATCATCATAGCTAACCAAGGACTTATTAATAGAATTGGACATCCTTTCAAGGTTTCTTTCAAATATAAGATCACAAAGTTAATAGGATATTCCCAAGAATTAAGGGTACCGACTAAGATCTCTACCATGCCATCAAGTTTAAGTGTGGAGCTATATTCTACAAGTTGTAGGATTATGTGAGTGGCCCTTATGTTTGTAATATCAATTAGTAAAATGATATCCTTAGTCATTACATATATGGCCTCCCCTAAATAAACTAAGGTATTCACTACTTTGGATCCATTCATGACAACATTGCCAATGCACTGTATGGGTCAATATACTTAGGGATAATACCTTTTCAAGCATTAATTCAAAGAACTAGCCTAGGACATGGACATTTTTGGGATCTTTCTTTGTTATCCTTGGGATTTTTCAAGAATGCTTCCCTAATTTTTGTAGTGTAAATGTGTACTTTAATAGCCTTTAACAAGGGTATTTTGACACAAAGGTGTTTTAATTGATCAAGAAGATCAATAGTTGACTCTATTGGGTGATGCGACGCGCTCCCCTACCCACAGGTGGTTAATTATGTGGTGTTCCATGTTCACTAACAGTCATGGCTTTTGGTGCAATGGAAAATGGGCCCTACAATTGGTATCAAAGCCTGGTTTTGGCCTGGTCATGGGTTCAAATCTCCCTGGTGCCTTCCTGACTCGCGTAAGCACCTGGTATGCGTGTCGAGGGGGAGATTGTTCGATGATGTGATGCGCTCCCCTGCCCACAGGTGGTTAATTATGTGGTGTTCCATGTTCACTAATAGTCATGGCTTTTGGTGCAAAGGCAAATGGGCCCTACAGACTCATCCTGAAATGGTGATACCTCTTGGGAAATTATCTAGGGGAATGGAGGAGACTTAACTAAATGAGTTTGTTGTATTGGACTTGTTTTGATAAGGGGATCAAGTGGTTCTTCTTGAGTGACCTCATCATAGGGTATCCATTTAATAAGAAGTGTAAATGGTTCTTGTGGGGTGCTTCCTCACCTTATATGAATTCCATTGATACTAATAAAATAAGTAGGATAGTGATTCATACCCGAGGAATCAACTTATTATTGTGGAGGTTTTCTATTTGGATTGAGTGTTGGCTAAGGTGAGAATTATGTAGGTTTACTTAGAGGAGGTGGATATCATGGTGGAATAAAATATCATAATTGTGATTGTTGCAATAAGCCAAATGGTTGATTAAGCCATTGCTATCTACCTCTCCAATTAGGTCACTACTTCCATTTACCTTGTGGTAGTTGCCATTAGTTTTAGCCTTGTTTCAAATTAGTTTTATGCTTCTTTAGATTATGTTGGTGCTACTTCCAATTAATTTGACTCTATTTATGATCCAATGGAATACCTAGGTTAGTATACTTAGGGATAATTCCTTTTTCAAGCATTAAATTGGATAACTAGCCTAGGACATGGACATTTTTGGGATATTTCTTCTTTCTCCTTAGAATTTTCTAGCATACTTCCCTAATTTCTTTAGTTCTAATTAATGATTCTTTAATAGCCTTAACAAGGGCATTTAACAAAAATGTGTTGTGGACTCATCCTAAGATTGTGATACCTCTTGAGAAAGTCTCTAGAGGAAAATGGAGAAGACTTAGGTAGATGGTTTTTTTGTATTAGACTTGGTTGGATAAGGGAATCCATTGGCTCTTCTCAAGTTACCTCATCAGGGGATATCCCTTTAATAACATGTGTAGATGGTTCCTATAGGGTAGTTCCTCACCTTATATGAATGTCATTGATATTAATAGAATAAGTAGGCTAGTGATTTATATCTAAGGAATAAACTTATTGTTGTGGAGGCTTTCTCTTTTGATTAGGAGTTGGCTAAGATGATAATGGGATAGATTTACCCAGCGGAGGTGAATTTGGTGGCATCAAAGCTAGATATTGTGATTTTTAAAATAAGCCAAATGGTTTACAATGCCATTTCTATTCACCTTTCCACTTCGGTCACAAATTTTATTTACCTTGTGGAGTTTTCCATTATTTTTGGCCTTGTTTCCAATTAATTTGATGTTGCTTCTATTTAGGTTAGTGTTGCTTCCAATTAGGTTGATGATTGTTCCATCCAAGAGTTTGGTAATTTTACCATTGGAATTAGGTATTATTATAGAATTTAATTTTGATAGTTAAAATAATTAGGATTACATTTTTCTTTCCATTGATAGAAAAAATAATTTACAAGTGGACCAAAAAAATTCAAAGGATCTTGTGGCATACCTTGTATTTGAGCCCATGGCCTCATTTGAAAAATGTAGTAGATCTGATCATCATCTCCTAGGATTTGATTAAGCTTGGTGAGAATATTTGTATCCTCCAAGTTATCCACTTTTTTTTATCTACAATCCTTCTTCTATTTATGATGATGGAAAAATTCTACTAGCATGGATTTGACCTCCTCATGTTTCTTTTTAATTTGCATGGTGTCTAACTTTTTTGCCATATTATTGATGATATCTTTCTTGATATATGATATAATATTAGTAATGTCTATTTTTGAAACACTAGATCCATTATATTTTCTCATGTTAGGCCTATACCCTCTTACCTTATTTCAAAAAATTCTATAATAATTAAGGTAGGTATTCTTGATATTATCCCAAGAGGACTTTGTAATGTCTCTTCTTTCCATAAGATCTAATTCCTCAATATATCCTTCATCCACTCCTTTAAGAAAGAGAATCTTTTGTGATTCCTCATTGATTTCATCGTAGGTGTCCTTTTGAAGATTAAATAAGGATATTGAAATGTGATCTAGGATCTCATCCTTATTTTGTGTCATATTGAAGATATCATCTCCTGTTATGTCATTTTCCCTACAACACTCCTTGTGTTTGGTGAAGAAAGAGGTTTTAATATCTTCCCAATTATGAACAACATATCCTCCAAATCTCTTGAGCCATGTTAATGCTAATTCCTTAAGTGTTTCAAGGAATATCTTAAGTGTATGGGCATTAGTGATATGGTCATAACTCCTACATAGGATGTCAAACTCAAAGAGAAAGGCATCAAGGTCCTATTTCACTAACCAATAGAAATTGGGAAAGGTGCCATCCCTACTCTTCCATTCTTGACAGCAAGAACAACAACAAGACCTATTTCGATGTGGCTCTAGGACTATGCAAGAGTATAAACATATCTTGTGAAATAAACAAATTTCTAAGGCTTAATCACCAAGTTGATGAGTGAAGCCAGATTACTTAACACTATATTGAGTTAAAATGAACATTTATTATTTACTCATACTATGAAAATTCATTAAACATAGTGGCTAAAACAAAAACTATTGTTGAAACTAACTACAACTATATAATAATAAGTTGTCTATCTTCTCCACTCAGCTAAAATAGAGAGGACTCAAAAAATAATTTATATTTAAGAATATAACTAACAAACTAAGCTAATGTTGACTACTTCTAACAAGATAAGTACTGGCATTTATTACATCAAAGAGTCATTGAGAAACTTCCTCAACAAGAAATAATTGGTTTTCCATACATAGTTGTAGGAGAAAATGTAGGAAATATGGTGCCTAGATTTATTATACATAAAGCCATAGAAACTAAATTTCCCAATAATTTAGGTGACTCAACTATGCCTATATGCTACTATAATTTATTTCTTCATGGTGGTTTGACTTGATCATAGTGGCTGGTGAAACCTTTTTGAAAATCTATTGGATCTTTCCTTCTTGTTGACATGTTCTTGAAATGGGAGTTAGGAGCACACAAGATGAAAAATCATTTATTTCACATTCAATCCATTCATTATATCTCATTCTGAATTAAACATGCATCCATCACATGGCTACAAAAAAATAAACAACTTGGATGAAGGAACTTATCACACTTCAATCATTCAGAAAGGAATATCATAATGATAATTATTGGTCATCATAGAAAGAATTTATCAAACATAAGAAAATTTCATAACCATCATAAACCATTAACATAAATTAGATATTTGGACCTAAAGCATAAAAAGAGTCTTTGTGAACAATACGAAACCCCATAAACCTAAGAGGTTCTAAAGACATATCAACATAGAATGTATTAAAATAAGGCTCTAAATTTGGCCCATTAGTCACCATAATGGGAAGAATGGGATATTGTATGCTTTCTTTTAGCACTATATCTATCTAGTCTTAGATCACTTTAAAGTATCTTTAGTTGTATCCTATCTTTTATGTATCTTTAGTTCATGCAAATTGATCTTATATTTATTCTAGAAGTATGCAAGCTAATAATTTTAATTACTTTTCCTAAAATATATGTGAGGTGTAAAATACATCAAATTAGAAAAGTAGTAGAAGGATAGATATAAAAAATAATGATATGACAAGAAATAGGGAGAAAAGATGCACTTGAATCCCAACTGAAGATCAATTCACAAGGAATAAAAAAGTTGGAGGGAGAAACATGGTGGGAATAATTCTACTAAGCCTTAACAAATAATTATTTCCACTTCAACAACTAATACAATTGGTGTAATGTTTTGAAGAGAAATCATGGACACAAGGCAATTAATTTGAATGAATCACACATGAGAAGAAGGATAATATCTCCATAGAAAATTGAATTTCCATGAAGAGGGAGAGATGAAATCAATCCTAGCTCATACTGCCAGAGGTTGTCAAACTTGTTGACAATTAAAGAGAGAATAAAGAAGAGATCTCATAACATGCTCTCTCATGAATTGAAAAATATCTTTGTTATTTCCATGGAATATATTCATTTTTGCATAATCAACATTATTGCACATGACTTAAACATGCCCCAAGAAAGATGATGAAGGGTGCTTACCTTATTATCACAAATACATAACAAAAATAGAGAAACAACAACATTTTGCAAGAACAAAAAGTGAGATTCTTATTATCTCCAAAACTACAAAATTACAAATTTCAAAGATACAATATGTGAAGCCACATGGGCATGTTTCTTATAATATTTTGAAAGATAGATCTACAAACAACTAACCTGAACTACCCTAAATAACCCTACGATCCTTCCTTACATAGATAATTTTCCACCACCTAGGAGGTTCTAAAAATCTATCCATAACCCTTAAGGTAGAACAAATTAAAACTATATTATTTTTCACATTTTATTACATTATAGCACTAGTACAAAAACAACAATATATCACTAAATAAACTACTAAAAATTATAGATATATGACTAATTTTGATCATGTGACTATTGGTAGTTTATTTCTGGTCATTAATCTGGCAACCAAATTTGTCACTAAACTATTTTAATCATTAAATTGGTCATTGATTCAATCATTGATTTGGCCATTTATTAATGTTTCCTGGTAGTTTATTTGGTAATTTTGGCAATATAATTAGTAATGTTTTTGGTAATTTATTTGGTATTTGTTTCGGTAGTTGATTCAATAGTTGATTTAGTAATTTATTTGGTAGTATATTTGGTAATTTATTCAGTAATATATTTGGTAGTTTATTTGTTAGTTTATTTAGTAGTATATTTGGTAGTATATTTGATAGTTTATTTGGTAGTTTATTTAATCACTAATTTAATCATATTAGGGCACAATGGAATCGAACCACCAACCTCCTACTATCAAAACAAATGCTCTTCCATTGAGCTAGTACCCTTTAAAGAATATTGATGTTATTAAATGCATAATATAAAGATCGAGAGAATATTTTCAATGTCAAATTCATTGCATGTGGTTTGCTCCCCTTATTATAATAAAGTTGAGGAACAATAATAGAAAGACCTTTATTTGTGCCAACAAGGTAGAAAATTAAGTCTAATTTTTTTGGATGACAATTCACTGTTGTTCTAAGTTCTTAAATTTTATTTTTTTGAGAGGAATTGATTTATTTGTAGCTTCATCCAATATATAACATGGATGTACTTACCTCTAGTAGAGAAAAAAAGTTTATGACTATATAAAAATAAGTACGTTAAATAATTTAAATGTAGTGGTTTGAATTAAACACCTATACATATTGTATGATTATTTTCTACTATAAATTTCCTAATTAATTAAAAGTTGTTAAAAATTAATCAAAAAATTTATTGAATGTTCGATAAATCAACCAAAGTATTCTCTGTGAAGTACCTTTATCTATTCAACTAGATATATATAAGATAACACAAAACTTGATCTAGCAAGAGTGCTTAGAAATCATAACTTAAATTAAATTATGCAAATTACTAAATAGAATCAATAGACTTGACACATATTTTAATTTGATCATCTTTTTCTTCACCTATTTGATTTATGTCTATAACCTACAAGGTACAATATTGCTCCAACATGTACAAAAGCTTTTCCACCCGAACTACTTTGTCCTATGTTTTTTTTTTCTAACCAAGTGGATCAATTAGTTGTTGACTTCTTATCCCAATTTAGTAGAGTTTTGGTTTGATTTATTAATTTAGGTTTTAAGGAAATAGTTAAAAGGAAAGGCAGGGAAACCTAAGTTTCAATCACAAGTTATAATATAAACCCATAATATCTCTAAACATCTATTTGTAAATTCTATAACTCTAATGGGTACCTAAGATGTTAACTTCAAATCTCATTTTAGACCTAATAAAAATAACTCTTAACTAAAAATAAATATACAACAATAGAGATGAATATAGGATAAGAAAAGATTGAAATTTGTTTAGAGAAGAAAAGTTACTGAATTGAAGGTCTTGAGGCATCTTGGTGAAAACCAAGGGTAGTTTGGAAGACAATCATCTACATGGTTGCCCATTTCAAAGATGTGAAGATTGAAGTCCAAGGAAGAAAAGGGTTGAGATTGTGGCCATTTTTTGACAATAATTTTATAGTAGAAGGATAAAACAAGATTTTAGGATGGATAATAGTGACCACCAATGCAAAATTGTTGCATTAGATGCTTCCCTAGGTGACTGGGTGATAGGTATTCTACCTCAAGAAGAGTAGAACACATGATGGATACAATGGTAGTATAGGAAAAAAAATGCAATGTTTAAATCTTAAATGGTTTATGAAAATTTTAATAGAAATTAGTAACCTAGCTTCTTTGGAAAATTGAGTTCATTTTGCATCTTCTAATGTTAACTACTTGGACATAGATATTAGAGATCTTGTATTTAACTAATTTGATATTGTTAGAAATATGCCTAGAAGATAGAATTAGTACCCACTAAATTGGTAAAGAAAATGAGAATTACACATATTTGCATTAATAATCAGAGCAGTAGGGGACTTAAAGAAACAACTATGTTATTATCTTCATCGAAAAGGGATTTGATCAAACAAGCAATTACATATGGATAGGTTATTAATTTCAGCAACATTGTTGAGTAAAGACAAACATTATTAATCAATGATTTCCACTAGTTTTCTTATAAGTGTCACAACTGTAATCATCATAACTACTTATCAATTAGAATATAACATTTCAAGATGGAAGAATATGATTATAAATCTCCATTAAATAGGAAAGAGTGACATTTAATGAATCACCTCCTATGCTCTGACCCCTCTCTTTTAGATATAAGAAGAAAATCACTATCCCATCATTGGAGCTTCCTATCAACTCCTACAATCAATATCAATGCTAATAAGGTCTATGAAGACTTAAAAACTTTGATTCAAAAGAAATAAAAAAAAATGAAATGTTACTTTCTAGAAAATTCAAACCAAAATCTTTGTACAATTAATACTGATCACATTTACCTCAAAATTCAATTATTGTTAATATAATTTGACATTGTTAAAGTACACTTGGAAAGTAAAAGCTTTCAAAAATTTACAAGGAGGGTTCACCTAGATGAGATTGAGGGGATTGTATCCATGAGAAAGAAATCTAGATCCCATTAAAATGGATCTAAGTACATACACACCCAAAAGGGAGACAATTTAGGGTAAAAATATACTCTATAGTGGCTAACAACCAAATATAGGTTAGAATCTAAGTTTTAATATGTTGATTTAGTGCATTAAACAAGTGAAAGTGAGATTGTTAGTCAAGTAAACATTGTGATTTTTGTTTTCTATAGATGTAGTTTAAAACTAACCAAGAAAGAATTCTTAACTCTATAATATATTAAAGAAAAATAATATCATAAATTGGGGAGCATTGAAATCCTCTAGTTTTTCAACTCTAAAATCACTTAAGCTGACATGATTATATTAAAATGAATTTACAAAATATTGGAAAGCTTATCAAAATAAAAAGAATAGTAAGAAGTTCAAACATTCCATGCATTTGGGTGTGGAGATGACACAAAAGCCTCCTTCCTAAGGAAAAGATCTATGAGAAAAATCTCCATAAAAATTTCAAAATTTCAACATGAATAAAAGTAGTGAAATGTGATGTTGGCCAAGCCCACATCATACTCTAGGCCTGCTAGTTGTTAATGTAAATAAAACATCCTTTTAACCAATTGTAAGGCCAAGAAGAAAAGGATTAACATCCAAAGTGAACAAGGTATAGATTGAACACATTTGTTAATATACAAAAAAATTATTTTACCCAATCAGCCATAAACCTATGCATAATGAGGTGCAATTTCCAAATCAGCCATGCATGTGCATGAATTCCTTTGGAATCATTCATGAGCATATATGAGTGATTAGCTATCTCAAGAAGATTCTCATGACAAATAAGTTTTAGTGTCTTTGACTTGACATTTGGCCATCAAAATAATGTCATGTGTTTTGGTTAGTGTATTCTTGAAGAAATATTACCATAATGCTCTATTAGATTGATTCCATAAATAGAAAAAGTTGAGCTGCTATTAGAAATTAATGGTAATCTGCCCGCAGACAATGTAATCAGAGCTCTAGGATTTTGGTTTGCTTATCCCTCATAATTAATTTAAATTTTACCAGTAATCAATGGTCTGTAAGAAATTTTCTATAGATAATTTTAGGCATTTGGAGCTTTTTGTCAGGAAAAGCTTGGTGAAGGCTAAGGAGACAATAGAATTAATATATAAGATAGACAATTCTTAAGATAATTAAGTTAATTTTATTGGTAAAATTTTAATCCTTACATGGTCTCCCATGGTTTGTTTCATGTTTTTAATGCAACAATAATTTAAACATCTAAAAGAAACTTGTGTATCATATCCTTGTGATAGTTTAGTGATAAAGTTGTGAGCATTAGTAGCCATTGCAACATTGGTGATTTCTTCCATGGCAGCACTCTCTTTTCCAAACAATATGTTCTCTTGAATAGAGGTAGAAAACAAGGCTGGCTCTTGACTAACTAGACCAATTAGATTGTGCAACCATTTTAGTTACAAGTCTTCAATGCTCACTTTGTCGAGAAGAATCTCCCCTATAGTTGGATCATAGAAAAATTCTAATAATGAAATTTTTGTGGATTTTCCTAAACCACTTGCCCCCAACCAGAGCCTTAGTTTTACTAAAAGGAACAATTAGAGAGATAATTTTGAATATTTGAGTATCTAGTCAAGAAGGATATGTGAAATGCACATTTCTAAATTGGATTTCACCTCATACCTTTTCCAATACATTCCCCTCTTTTTTTTCTTGATCTATCTCTAGGATTATATTGATCATTTTAGATAGGATTATATTGATCATTTTAGAAATGTGAAATACAATAGTGGCTACCTCTAAAAAGTATTTTAGATTGAGAAGTGCCATCACCAAATCATTGTAGCCAAAATAAACTATTTCAAAACAAGAAAATAGAAAATACTAACACAAAATATTTTGGAAAAAACTATATACATACATTCCACCATGAGTTATAAGTAGGTTGACTCCAAAATTCTTTTTAGTGATACAACATGAGATATGACCAAGCCGCTCCCATACCATGCAATAAAATCCCATATAATAAAAGTTAAACCATTGCTTACAATAACTAAACATTTTGCTGGATCTTTCTTAAGACACTTCTTTACTAGATCTTGCTTAAGACCCTTCTTTACAATTAGATCGAGTACAGACCTCCCATGAGTGAATATACAAGCTTGATGGAAGATAGTGCCTTCTCTACAATTGTACCATCCCTTTTATTTTTCACACACTTATTCCTAGCTAGCCTCATCAAAATCTTACCATAAATGAGTCCTCAGATGACCAGTAATATGATCAATGAAAAGGTCACCGAGGTCAGCTTCCATGACAAGTAAAACCTAGCAACATAATAAACATTTTGCTAGATCTTTCTTAAGACACTTCTTTACTAGATCTTGCTTAAGACCCTTCTTTATAATTAGATCGAGTATAGACCTCCCATGAGTGAATATACAAGCTTGATGAAAGATAGTGCCTTCTCTACAATTGTACCATCCTTTTTATTTTTCACACACTTATTCCTGGCTAGCCTCATCAAAATCTTACCATAAATGAGTCCTCAGATGACCAGTAATATGATCAATGAAAAGGTCACCGAGGTCAGCTTCCATGACAAGTAAAACCTAGCAACATAATAACCAATAAAATTTCTCACCTTCTTGATGAAAAGTGGTGTCTTCAAAGGAAATAATGGTCAACATCAGAATAAAATATCTATATAAATAAGAAATAGAGAAACAAGCTACATCAACATCAAAATTTATGTCAAAATACAAGATTATCTTGTAAATCTATCTAGTACAGACTTCATAACCTTTTCACTAAGGATGTCTCGGATGAGAAGAGTGTCATTGGTAACAACATTAACCATCTCAACTAATTCTTTACCTCATGTGTCAAACAATTGGCCATCATGTCTCAACATAGCTCTTGAGTATTTTCTTCTCACTCGAGAGGCCTATCTTTCTCCACTTCTAATCTAGAAGAAATCATATAAAAAGTGAAATGCAACACAACCAATTCTCTTAATTTCACTAATCAACATTAAACACTTCAATTCTACCAAATAATAGATAGAAATAATACCTATGAATGCTACAATCCATACTACAACAACTGTATACACAAAAAACACAAGTCCCTGCACCAACCATAGACAAGATAGTTATAATATAGCTACCAATGTTATAAAGATAGATAAGCAACTACAAAATGCTAGGAAAATGCTCTCTTATATTTGAATAAAAAGGAGTGCATTATAGCATAGATAATAAAATACTACAATTTATGATAATACAATTTTTTCATGTGTACAACCATGATAAGTTTTTTTACGATTACAAATTATTAAGACAACAAAATTTATCAAGCATGAAACTAATAGAGAAAAAAATATTGTATAGGTTATTTTCAAATAGACATGAGCAACATGATGTATTCAAATACATCAATAAAAGAATCAATCATCATCTCTTGTATTTTATTTCATAGAACATCAATACGAAAGTAAACAATGACTTTGAAATTAAAGGAAGTGTTCAATCTTGAACCACATGCATTCAAAGAGAAAATTAAGATGATGAACATAAATATTTCTAGGAAAACATAAATGCAAGCGTGATTTGTGTCTATGAGGTACAAATGAAAAAGGGTAAGTCTAACAAACAAACCAAACAACAAAAAATATATAAGCCATGAGCACAACAGATGCTAGAGACTATTTTAGAGCATGCCAAATGTTGAGGTGATCATCCTTGAGGAACTTCATCTATAATGCCAACATTGCAAAGACATAAATGCACAAGACAGTGGACAAAGAAACAAACATTAAGAAAAGTGATAATTTCACTGAAAACAAAATATTAGCAATTTGAAAACATGAATTAAACAAAGAACAAATAGGCCAAAAATTAATAAATGTAAAATTGCATTAAACATGAAGATTATTTCTTCTTAACTTGTGCATTCTGAGCATTCTATAGACTATTAATTTCTTCCTGTTGCAAGTGGTACATCATAGACAATAAGAGAATATTCTTGTTGCTAGACTGGAGTAAACATATAAAAGTGAATAATGGAAAAAGTATCTTTGTTTTAGAATAACATCACAAATAAAATGAATCAATATGGCATTATAAGATCATATAATTAAAAACAAAAACAAAAAGTATTCTAGTCCATATCCTAGCCTTAAGAAGAAAGAGAATTTTAGTAGAAGTACCAAGAAATTGATGAATTATGAGCTAATTGTTAAATATATGAACTTAAATGATTAAGCAGGACTTGTTATTGGAACCTACAAGATAGATTACTATGAAGTTGGTAGTAACCAAAAAAATTGTTGGGAGTAATATGTTTTGTCATGAGTCATAATCTATGGAGCTCCTTTTGGCCCTAGTGCTACTTAAATATTACTAGTTTGGTTGGATATGTTGACAGTGGTCTCTAGTTGGTAACTAGTTTTATATACAAACTATTTAATTCTATTGTGTTTATGGGTCTTTCTGGTATGAACTACTTGGTAGTGGGTATGTGGGTCTTTCTGATATGAACTACTAGATAGTGGGTATGTGCAGCTGTGCACCATATCCTATAATTTATGTTTGGTCTCCTTTAGTAATAAATCTCTAATATAAACAAATTATGCATGGCAAGATATAAAGAAACTATATGGCATTTCAACATTTCTACCTTCCTACCCTTTGTTCTAATAAATCTTCTTATTAGAAAAAATCCTAGGTACATAAGAAATAAAGAAAATTATGGCAAAGGCATAAAATCCAAACTTTAATGTATTCCATTCACTCTCATGAGAGATAGGTTCTTGTAAATCACTACTCATGAAACACAGATTAACAAGTTTGACTCAATAAACTACATAGTTGAATCTTGATGCCATATCACAGTTCTTTCATTTGTCTGAGTAGAAATTACATTTATGTATGAATGCAACTACCAAAAGAAATTAGTAAGTGAACTTAATATTTATTAAATTATTTGTGATAGATTCATGTATGGTAGACCTCAAATGAGTGCTGTAATTTAAGGGCAATTGTCGAACAAAAAATTTGGTATTTCACATCATTTAAAGGGTCATACACTTATACTTCACAAAGTATAAAGGCTAGAATAAAGGGAGAGGATAAAACAAATGTGTCTTCTTTGCAAGGTGTGGATGAATATGAAGCTTGCATGTTACATATAAAAGTACAATATTTATTCTTAGTCTTTTGCTCAAAAGGTTTAGATGTGGCTGTAGGTGGGGATTTTCCTCCTAATAGAAAACCAACTGCCTTACAAGATATAAAGGGTTTTTCCCTAGAAAAAATCAATGGTGAATGTATGTGCATTTGCTACTAGTCATGGAAATGGAATGGAAGAAAATTGGAAAGAGAATGGAGGCTATGTATCAGAAAAATTTCAAGCAACCCAATGATAAGAGCTATCATCACAATTAACAACACCAAGCCTAATCACTCACCATTAGAGGGATATTCATAGAAGTTCCTCTACTTAAGGTCCTTTATCAAAGGGTGATAATTCAAAGAAGAAAAATATTTTTACCCAAAATCACTTCTACAAGCACATGTTTAAATTAGGCTCACAAATACACGCATTGTAAAATCAAGTTTGAGTACACTGAATAGTGAATACTCATTGTGGCATAGGTAGTTTAACAATTAGGTTTGAGGGTTAATATGAAAGAAGAACCTAAGAACCATGTCAAGAATTATTTCACTCATATTTGAGTTTGTAATATCATTAGCTTAGATTGAATGTGTATTATTTTTCCTGTTCATGATAGTTAAAATGGGTCTCTATAAAAAGGTTGTAATTTTCAATTGAACCATTAGATTTATCTCAAATTTGAATATGTTTTGGATAGACTAATTATAAAAAACCTCACAGGAGTGATTGACCAAATTAAATCTAGGTTTAGAGTTATCAATTATTGAGGGATAGTCTAGATTATCTATAGTTAATAATTGCAATCTATTTTGTTTTGTTTGATCTCCAATAAACACATTCAATAAATGATTAAATGAATTTAATCAGAGTATGATTGGAGGATAGTATAATTATAAAAGTGAACTAAAGGTTGCAAATATTATGGATGGAATGAAGAATATTGATTTGCAATAATATGAATCTAGGATTGTAGATATTAATCTTTAGGAATCACTTCACCTTAGCCTATAATTTTTAAGAATTGTTCTATCTCCTTTGATTCCTTGATCCCTTTTGTGAAGTTCTCAAATGTTCTTCTACATAATTTAACTCAAAATTTATCATAATAAAGTATTCTAAATTTTTAGTAGAATTTCAAAACTCTCAATGGTTGCAATCTTTCTTGTGTCTCCATATCTTACACAACGTCTAAGGATGAATCCCCTAATTCCAATTGTTTTCTAGATTTCTTATATCCATGATTTCAATATTTTGAATCTTGTTAAGAAGTCCAAGAATCTATAGCTTTGAGCCATCTCCTTCAACATGACATTCATTCTTCCATTACTTTTACTATGTAGAATACTCTTACGGGTAACTATTTTATGTATCAATTTTTTGTGAAAAATAAATCACAACCCTAAAAATTTTTCTTGACAACAACTATTTCCAAGTGCCAGTTCTGCTTGGCACATGAAGGTGCTGAGTGAAAATTTTTCTTGGCACCAATGGATGCTGAGTGGTATGAGGGTGTTGAGTAAGCTTGGTACAAGAGGAAGCCAAGTGAACTCAGCAAACAAAGGGCAACTTGACACAAGTATATGATGAGTGAGCTTGACAACAAGCAATGTCGAGTGAGCTTTGTAGCCACTACAAAGTGGTGCTTGACAGGAGAGGATGTCGAGTGAGCTCAGTAATAACTAAAGAGAGAACTCAGTGAGAGAAAATGAAAAGGACTTGATTAAGACTAAACTAAGTGGACTATAAACTAAACTTACAACATAGATTTTTCCACCATTAAAATTAGAGAGCTGAAGTATGAAGATTTCAGCAAAGAACTTCTCAAATGCAAAACATGCAATAATGAATAAGAGAAGAAGAAAAAGATATGTATGCATGCATGCTTGCTTTCTATTCAAATATGATAAACTATTAGAAAAATTGGGAGCATTCAGCTTCAACCAGAAAACCTTAAAACCTTAAAACTAGTAAAACCTAAAACTTTAAACTTGTAGCTCTAATGGCTGCATACAACAATGCCTAGAGCAATCACTACTTCACAAGACAAATCCAATAAACAAAAAACTTATAGAATGACATGAGGAAACACATGCAACTATATACATGAGAACAAACTTCCTTTTGTCTTCTGAACTCTAATGACTATATCTACTGATCAATTTCCTTAAGAGCTCTATGCACTTGCACTTCTCTGCTCTACAATTCTTCCAATTCTTTGATCTATTGAGCCATCAAATGAATCAAAAAAATTCCTTTTGTATCTGTTCAAAATATTTTCCCCCTCTTTTTAAAAATTGAAACTCACCTATAGAGCATTAATATTTTTGATGCAGTCAGGGTGTTAGGTGGGTGTTTGGCTCTAGGGACAAACAACTATCTGCATTTAGTATTTCAACACTCCCCCTTTGTCCCGAGCCAAACAAAAAAAGGTTGATCCAAATTAACTACACCAAGACACTCTCTTAGGTGTACAAAAGTTCCAATGCCTAATGGCTTAGTAAATATGTCTGCTAGTTGCTGCTCAAACTTGCAAAATTCTATTTTGATATCCCTATTCTCCACCAACTCTTTGATGAAGTGATATCTAATCTCTATATGCTTTCTTCTACCATGGAAGACTAGATTCTTGGACAATGCAATTAAGGAGATGTTGTCACAATAAATCGTGGTTCCATCCTCTTGCCTTTCATTCAAATCTATCAAGATCCTCCTTAACCAAATAACTTGACATGCTATTGCATTTGCTACTATGTATTTAGCCTCTGCTGTAGATTGAGAAACAATAGGTTGCTTCTTGGATACCCATGAAATTGCACCTAATCCCATATGAAACATGTATCTGGAAGTGCTCTTCCTATCATCTAAGCTTCTAGCCCAATCACTATCCATGTAACCAACCAACTTGAAATCACTATTTGTTGTATACAAATTCAAAATCCCTTGGTACCATTCACATACCTTAGGATCCTTTTTCCTGCTTACCAATGGGAATCCTTTGGTGTTTCCATAAATTTAGAAATCAAACTTACTGTATGCATTATGTTTGGCTGAGTTGTAGTCAAATACATCAAACTTTCAGCCATGCTCTTGTATAGTGTTGGATTCACTCTTTTGCTGCAATCTTCCTTGCTCAACTTCAAACCTATTGCTATTAGTGTTGGGGTTGCTTTACTATTCTACATTTTGAATCTCTCCAAGATCTGCCTTGCATACTTTTCTTGAGAGATGAAAATGGCATCATGCATTTGTTTTACTTCTATGCCTAGAAAATACTTCAAGAGACCTAAATCTATCATTTTCAATTCATTTTTCATGGCCTCTTTGAATTCACCAATTAGAAAATTATCATTTCCAGTGAAGATTAAATCATCAACATACAAGACAACAATCAACACATTACCATTTATTGGCTTGATGTAAAGTGTGGGCTCACCATTGCTTTTGCTAAAGCCATTGCTCATCAAATATGAGTCAATCCTACTGTACCATGCCCTTGGAGCTTGTTTGAGCCCATACAAAGCTCTCTTCAATCTATACACCTTATTCTCTTCACCTGCAACTTCATAACCAGGTGGCTGTTCCACATAAACTTCTTCCTTCAATTCACCATTTAGGAAGGTGAACTTCACATCCATTTGATATACCTTCCATTTGTATTGGGTTGCAATTTCTATGAAAGCATGCACAATTTCCATTCTTGCAACCAGGGCATATGTCTCATTATAATCTCTACCATACTACTACTTGTACCCCTTGACCACTAAACATGCCTTATGTCTATCTATTTTTCCTTCAGCATTGCACTTGGCCTTATAAACCCATTTCATTTCAATTACTTGTTTCTTGGGAGGCAATGTGGTTAACTTCCATGTCTCATTTCTTTTAGTAGCATCTATTTCCTCATCTATGCCATTACACCATTTCTCCTCTTTCACAACTTCCTAAAAATATATTGGATCACTATGAGAAAATAATGCAAAATTTACACTTTCATCATAATCTTCATCATACCTTTCTTCTTAACTTATATCCCCCTTAGACTTTTAGTCTTTCTTAACAATAGGGGGGTGAGAGTGGGATCTAAATTCTTAGTATTTTTGCTGCTACTATTTTGCATACCAGCATGGGGTTGTCTTGAAGTGCTTGGGGTTGTTGCTTGGCATGTTAAGAGTTGCATCCCTTTTTGCCTTTTTCTGCAATCCATATTTGCTGCTCCATCTTCTTCCTCTTCAATAGTAGGCACTTTGCTTGAAGTGCTTGAGGATTCATCTATCAATCCATCTCATGACTAATTTTCAAGAAACTTCACATCTCTTGAAATGATGATCTTCTTGTTAATTGGATCATACAATCTATAGGCTTTTGATTCCTAGCTATACACTGTGAAGATGCACTTTACACCTTTGTCATCTAGCTTTTTCCTTTTTTCCTTAGGCACATGTGCATATGCTACACATTTGAACACTCTCAAGTGTTCAACTATCCATCTAATCCTTGACCATGTCATGCCCAAAATACAAGGGCAAAACACATGTAATTTTTTTTAAAAAACAACAACAATAAGTTCATTAAGTTTGATAAGTTTAGATTAGTTAAGATGTAGGTATATTGCAAGACAACATCACGGTTCCACAAATAGGGTCCTGACATTTCCATTTAATTTTAAAGTCAATGTGTAGGAGTAGATCGATGAATTTGAACAATCATTAAAAATTGATTAGGCATTTGATTCATTATCTCCTTAATTTTAAGGTAATATATTATTAGTAAATTAAATCAATCAAACAACCCTAGACTCATAATACTACACATTTACCTATATATATATATTCCATACTTAAGGTTTAATCTAAACCCTAACTCAAACTTATACACTGTACTAGTCAATTTCATAATCATACTAACCTTAATTTAAGGACAAAATAACTGCTAACATTAAAATGAACTAATTAACTAATCTCTTCAATTAACTTTAATGAATATGAAAATTCTACTTAACAACCACTAATTACTTAGCATAATGAATTCTAATTTATTTCTTACATGAATTAATAAATCAACTAACTCATTTTAAACAACACATTGTACTAATCATAGATTTTTTTTCTTTTTTCTTTTCTAAATATGATTCAATATTGAAAAAAATTCAACACTAATTTGTAATGATATTTATCATATAATATTATAAAGGTAAAGCTAATTATAATCTAATAACTCTACTTATACAAAAATCTAAAATTATTGAATACTAATATACTTTAATTAAAATTTAATTGAATTAAAACTAACAACATTCTATTAATACTAACTTCTATTAACTAGTTAACTAACATAATACTAATATTTAAATAATAATGAAAAAATCTAATTTAATTTAATATAAATACAACTTAACTAATAACAAAAAAAAAAAAAAACTAATATTCTTTTAATAAAACTAATATTAATTAATACCTAAACTAAACTACATTTAAACTAACAAACTAATGACTATCTATATTAATCATATTCTAACTAAAAATTTTAAATTTTCATTTACCCACTTACCAACCTAAACTAATTTAACAAAACTAAACTAACTCATAATTTAAAACATACAATTGAAATTACTAACAACTAAAACTAACCAAATCTAAAACTTTAAACGTATTAATTCAATTACTAATAAATTTAAAAACCAACTTATAAAACAAACAACTACAACTTTAGTAGAAAAAGAAACTAACCCCAAAACAATACTACACCACTCCTAATCTCCCTTAACTTTTTCCAACCCATGTGCCCCAAGGATAAGGTGAACCCCAAAGAGGGTGATGCAGGTTGCCTAAACGATGACCCTTGACATGACACCATGGCGCCTTCCAAGGAGTGATTAAAGTGGTGGTTTCTATTTGGATTAAAAGGTGTCCAAAGTCACTTTAATACATATGTTTTCTTTTTGAAAACTTACAATCCAAACTCCCCAGCCGCCCACATATTGAAATTTTTTTGGGGTGATGCCCCGAACCCCACTATTGGGGTAGAGTGTACAGTACTCAAATATCTTAGTTTCCACATGTTTTCACCTGTCATTGAATCTTCCTAACATAGCTCTTACATGTCTTAGAAATCCATCATAACTATTTTAGTCATGATCTCCTTACACACAATTCAAGATGTCAACACATCAACATTATTTGCAAGAAATACATTTTATAAAACAAATAATAAGAATAGGAATTATACAAGGTTGAGACACCTTATTCCTAACATTCTCCCACTTGTCGAACACCTTGTAAGAGCAACAGGAACATAATAGGAACTAACCGCTATAGGCCAAAAGGCCCATAGACTTCGAACACCATCTGAACTTCTCAGTGCCCACTGGTTTCATTAATGCATCTACAACATTCTTCACAGTATCTACCTTTTCCAAATTTACCTTTCCATCTTCCACCATATCTCTCACAAAGTGATACTGCACATCAATGTGCTTCATTCTAGCATGGAAAGTTGGATACTTTGCAAGGAAAATAGCACTCTGACTGTCACACCAAATAGTAATCTGTTCTGCATCAACACCAACATTAGAACACAATCTCTTAAGCCAAATGGCTTCCATACAAGCATGAGTAGCAGCCATGTACTCAACTTTTGTAGTGGACAAAGCAACCACAGGTTGTCACTTGCTCATCCAACTAATGGCACCACCAAACATAGTGAACACATAAGCACTGGTGGATCTCCTGCAGTCAATATCACCTGCCCAATCCGAATCCACAAACCCATGAATACAAACTAAATGCTGATATCTAGAAGAGTTACCATGATAACATATGGAGTAATTTGATGTACCCCTCAAATATCTGAATACTCGCTTAGCTGCATCCCAATGTATCCATCCAAGATTAGCCATAAATCGACTCAAGACTCCCACTGCTTGGGCAATGTCTGGTCTAGTATAGACCATAGCATACATAAGACTGCCAACTGCACTAGCATAAGGTACTCTACTCATGTCCTCCACCTCACTAGGATATTTTGGACAATCATCTACAGATAACTTTGTTCCCATAGGAATAGGAACACATAGTGGTCTACAATCTCCCATGCTGAACCTATCCAACATAGACTTCACATACTTACTCTGACTCAACCAAAGTTTTCTGTTAGACCTGTCTCTACTGATTTCCATACCCAAGATGTACCTAGCTGCCCCAAGATCTTTCATCTCAAACTGTACTGACAACTGAGATTTAAAATCAGAAATCATACCCTTACCCTTCCCAAATAGCAACATATCATCAACATATAATGCAACAATAAGAAGGCAATCATTTTCAATTTTGAAATAAACAAAATGATCTGATTTTGATCTTACAAATCCAATTGACAATACAAAGGCATCAAACTTAAGGTACCACATCCTAGGAGATTGCTTCAAACCATATAGAGATTTCTTTAATCTGCAAACTAAGGATTCTTTACCTTTAACAATGTAGTGCTCAGCTGTGACATATAAATCTCTTCCTCCAAATCACCATGAAGGAAAGTTGTCTTCACATCCATCTATTCTATCTCTAAATCATATGATGTAGCAAGAGATAACAAAAATCTAATGGATGTCAAATTTGCAACAGGAGAGAATATTTCACCATAATCTATTCCCTCTACCTGTGAATACCCCTTTGCAATCAATCTAGCTTTGTACCTTTCAACACTGCCATTTGCATAGAATTTCTTCTTGAACACCCATTTATAGCCAACAGATTTTCTCCCTTTAGGAAAAGGTACAAGGTCCCATGTTTTTTTTTTCTCTAAAGAAGCCATCTCATCATCCATAGCCTCAATATAGGAACCTGCATCTTCCATGCCCAAAGCCTCTTTCACAGATCTAGGCTCATCAGTGTTAGTAATCAAAGAAAAAGCACAACTGGAATCTAACATAGAATAACCAAAACTTTTTGGTTGCTTTCTTTCTCTCATGGATCTCCTCAAGGGCCGAGGTTGAGGTTGTTCTTCCTCTTCTTATGAACTATCAAAGCTGCAAGAGCTCTCCTCATCATTAGACCCAACATGGTCTCTCTATTCAATCTTCTCAGGGGTAGGAGGCAACTGAACAACATCTTTTTCCTTTTCTTTTTCATCTGGCTGTAGCACAATAGGAGAAGATGTTAGCTCCCTAAAAATAACATTTCTACTATACAACACCTTACTAGTCATAGGATCCCAAAGCTTGTATCCTTTCACACCAGCACTATACCTGATGAAAATACATTTAACAGCTTTGGTTTTCAAAATAGATCTTTTCTCCATTGGAACATGTGCATAAGCTTCAAAACCAAAAACACGAAGATGTCTAATTGAAGGCTTCTTACCAGACCACACCTCCATGGGTGTCTTACCAACAAGGGCTGATATAGGAGATCTGTTAACCAGATAGCAAGTAGTGGCCACAGCTTCGGCCCAAAACCTTTGTTCTAAACCAGCTCCACTAAGCATACTCCTAGCCTTCTCCATCAATGTCTTGTTCATTCTCTCTGCAACTCCATTTTGTTGTGGGGTATACAGAGTTGTCTTATGCCTCTCGATATCTTGTTCTTTACAGAACTATTCAAACTCTACTGAGAAAAACTCACCACCATTGTCAGTTCTCATACACTTAATCTTCTTACTAGTCTGATTCTCTACAAGGGATTTAAATTCCTTGAATCAACTAAAGAATTGTGTCTTACTTTTAAGGAAATAAATCCATCTATGAAAGATACAAAAAATATAGACTTAGAGATTGAAGGAGCTTTTACAGGACCAAATACATCAGAATGAATAAGATCCAAAACATCAAAAGATTTGTGAGAACTAGAGTAAATCTAAGCACGATTTTGTTTACCACATACACAGTGTTCACAAAAGTCAAACTCGAGATTGAAATCATTTAACCCCTCAACAAGATTTTTATTTTTCAGGGTTCTGAGACCCTTCTCACCAATGTGGCCAAATCTCATATGCCACAACATTGTCTTTTCTATAGGAAGCTTTCCTTCCAAAGTGTTTGCAACCTTAGGTACACTTATTGCACTACCATTAGAACCACTAACCACAATCTTCTTTGCTTCTCGTTCAGATGGTGGGGATGAAGTGATAGTTGCTCTCTTCTTTGAAATAGAAGAACTATTACACTGAGAAATGTATGCATCAAGCTGAAACAAAGTACCTCTCCTAGTACCCTTAGCAAGCACCATAGCTCCTCTCATCATCTTACATCCATCTTTAGAAAAAAAAACTTGCACACCTACATCATTCAACATACTTAAAGATAATAGGTTTCGTGCCAAACTTGGAATGTGCTTAACTTCATTGATTCCCTTTACTCATCCATCAGGAAATTTGATAGTGACCCTTCTGCGTCCAACTATCTTTAGGTGAGAATCATCACCCAAGTACACCTTTCCACCATCAAACTCTTCATATCTTGACAACCAATTTTGATGAGAGGTCATGTGAAAAGATGCACCCAAGTCAACCAATCGCACATCATCAGATGCATGGGCTGCCAAAGCTACGATGAATGCATCACCATCTTCTTGAGATTTTTTAGAATCAGAATCTGAGGCTTTCTTCTTCTTCTTAGGCTCTTTACAGTCTTTATGAAAGTGCCCAGTCTTATTACAATTCCAACATTTTTCCTTGGACTTATTGGAAGTATTTGACTTCCCACAGGATTTGGATCTACCCTTATTGTCAGACTTATTGTCATTTTTCTTTCCTCTTTCCATGGATCTTCCATGAACAACAAGGGCTTCTTTTTTTAAAATGAAAGCCTTTCTTTGCACATCATCCATTTTGAAAGAGACTAACGTGCTTCTGAGAGCCATCACAAGATGGTCCCATGAATCTGGTAAAGAACACAAAAGTGTGTAGCAACGATCCTCCTCCTCTAACTTGACACCAGCTGATGTCAACTGTGTAGCTAGTAGATTAAATGCATTTAAATGATCCGTTAAGGATCCACCTTCCTCCATTTGTAGAGAATACAACTTCTTCCTCAGGAACAACTTGTTCACCAAAGATTTGGCTTGATACATGGCCTCAAGTCTCTCCCACAAACTATATGAAATTTTCTCATCTAGAACATTCAGAAGGACTGCATTGGTTAAATAGAGTCTTATGAGACCCTTAGCTTTATGGTCTTTGATATCCCAATCTGCTTGGGCTATAGTTGCTGGTCTTGTATCGCTTGTAGTCGCTTCCCATAGGTCACGATCTTCCAACATGTCTTCCATCTTGAGTTTCCACAACTCAAAATTAGTGCCATTAAATTTCTCCACCTCCATTCTTCCATATGATGAACTCGCCATCTCAATTTGCAAATAAGATTCAGGATGCTTTGCAAAAGACTCCCACTCAACTTGAGATTAGCTCAAAAAACCCTACCCAACAACTAGGATCAAAAGTTGATCAAGCTCTGATACCACTTGTAAGGAAACTTAGGTGCAGAAATAGCTTCCTACACTAATCTCATAAGGAAAGTATGATACAAATCCTATTAAAATCTTCTACACTTACAGATTCAATATCATGTAGACAACAATATTGCAACCAACCATGCATACAAAAAATAGACAGAGAAAGAAACACATAACACAAAGATTTTTCGGTTGGGAAAAACCTTTTGGTAAAACAACCCCACCCCTTCAGAACCTGCACAATGTATTATCTTCAACAAAAGGTTACAATACACTTGCAGTGCAAGTTCAACATCGACAACAAAAGACTCCAGTAGCTACTCATAGTACCAAAAATACACCTTTTTCACATTGCATCTCTTTGCAACCCTAAAAAATGCTTATAACATGCGCTTCACTTTAGGACTACTCCCAAAGGTAAATCGTATTAGGGTTTTACCATTCTTCAAAAAAATAGGAACCTCAAAAAATTTTTCAGGGCGATGCCCCAAACCCCACTATTGGGGTAGAGTGTACAGTACTCAAATATCTTAGTTTCCACATGTCTTCACCTATCATTGAATCTTCTTAACATAGCTCTTACGTTTCATAGGAATCTGTCATAACCATTTTAGTCATGATCTCCTTACACACAATTCAAGATGTTGACACATCAACATTATTTACAAGAAATACATTTTACAAAACAAATAATAAGAATAGAAATTATACAAGGTTGAGACACCTTATTCCTAACAAAGACATGGCTCCAAATGTACATGCTAAGAAAGGTGAGATGTGGTGAAAGTTTTAAATGGCCTATGCTCTGCACACCTATCCAAGTACAAGGAAAAAGATGGAAAGAATAATTTAAGACTGAGCAATTCTGCATGAAATCAAAATTTGTTTCTCTCTTCACATCCATGTCATGTGGTCCCCCTAGGCTACCCATTAAAATTTGGCTTATAACGTATGGAGGGAATAATGAAAGCTCAGATTTAAGACTTTTATGACATTTCCATGTGTTAGGTCAACTAACATCAATGCATATCAAGCCTTGCACGCAAGCCAAGAGTCTTCCCAATTGAAGTACGCCTGGGTGAGAAATTCACAAGCTTCAAGGGAGTAAGAAATGATATATGTTTTGTCAGACTCAATATAAGATTTGCATGGTCAAATCATGAGGTGGGCAGGGTTATGATGGCATTCAATAAAGGCCTTAAGCCTTGTACTCCAATTGCCTCTGTTTCTAGGTCTGACACCTAGGCCAATATGGAGGTGAGAATATAGTTATTTTTATTACAAATTGTTCTTTCAAAATTGCCTCCCTTTTAATTCAAATCACAACATTTAAAGCAACCAAAGCCAAGTGGTCTGCACCTAGGGAAAAGAGAGAAAGTTAATGTAAATTTTAGTAGTTGGCCCTTTTTTTGCTATGATAAGAAATTTTTGTTGAATTATGTTTTGTACAATTTTAAAAAAAAATTATTTATTCAAATTTTGATTAATTTAAAGAATTCAAAAAGGATAATTAGGAGAATCTTAAAGATTCTCTGTTGCAAAAAGTGGTGGATTAATTTTTCCCCTATACAAATTCCAGAGGGATTTTTGGTTCCTAGGAGTTATCTTTTTTTTTTTCAAGGCCTAATTTCTTCTAAGTGTTAATTTTTGAATGTAACTATTTTTTTTCTTTCTTTGACAAGGGGGTGTTGTTTTATTTTCTAATTGGGTTTAAGCCAACCATATCAATTACATAACAAGCAATATTATTAATTTTCTTTCTGATGCCAATTCATGATAAACCCAATGAAGTTCCAATACACTACAAAATTTCTTTAACATAATTTGAACTCATAAATTTCAAGATTTTAACTCATCATATTATCAAATTAACTAAATCAAATGGGTGCAATTACAAAACATAAGAATGTCATGCAAAGGTAAAAACATCCTCGCATCTACTATCAAGTAACATATGCAAAACTGAAATAAAAAACATCTCATATGCAAGAAACATCACAATTTTTTTTAATATTTTTTATTCTCTTCTATTGATCAACCTAGTTCAAGGTTCCATCGGAAAAGAACCAGTAAAAAAACTCGACATCCTTGCCACTACAACAAAATTTGAATACATTTATACATAATGCTACAATACAAATTTGAATTCTTTTCTAAGTCCTTCACAAGGGATCCATTCCAATATCTTCAATACATCATGGTGATCATGGAGAAGATGAAACTAACCCAGAGATAAATCAACATATCATGAAGAACAAATCAAGCATGCATTCCCATCCCAGTTTGTACAATAGGTTCAACATTGAACCAAACTAGGGAGAAGGTGGATTTTCCCAATAGGAGGCGTCGATCACCATACCACAACATAGCACTTGTAATGCTAAAAATTCAAGAACTTCTATTCTTCCACAAATGCCCTTTTGAGGCCAATATTACAATGATTTTCATTCTTTCATTTCTTCAATTTTCAAAATTCCAAAACATGGTATGTGATGACAAGTAGGGGCCCATAACACACTACCCTCTTTCCCTCTTCTTGTCATGAGTAGAGACTCTACACTATTGGGATCCAACTAAAGCCCTTCCCTCATACATGGCCACTTCTTCCCTATCCAAGGGTGAGTAATGCCAAAACAACCCACAAAATCCCTTCAAAAATAAAGCAAAACATGAAGGAAAGACTTTCAAGAAACATGTTTCAATCCCTTCCAAGCATACCCAACCTACATACAAGCATACCAATGAAAACACAATAACATATGCATGAACAAAGCATGAAAAATATGAACAACATAAACAAAATTAGCTGAAGAATCCTACCTAAACAACAAGGTTATGGCCAAATGAACCAGTTGAGATGAGCTTTTCCTTCCTTCCTTCAATCTTGAAAATTTCTCTCTAAAATTAAAGATTGGGTAACAATCAAAACTTCTCAAAGATGCCTCTAAATATGATCCTAACTCAACTAGACATTAGGTAAACCTCAAGGTGGAGTCAAGGTTACCAACTCAAGAAGGAAGAAATCAATTTTCGCACTCAAACAAAAATGGAGTTTTTGAGTGACCATAAAAGTCAACAAAAGGGGCTAAGGGGGTGGAAAATGTCCCCAACCCATACCTATACCCCTTGGATACTTAGATTTCATGATTTTAGGCCTTTAGGATTAATTAGAGACCTATCAAAACCTAGGAATATTTTAGGACTTACTAACAACTTTCAAAATGCAGATTATTCACTAATCATGATTAGGGTAATTAACCTTGATTACTCATTGATTAGCAAAGAGGTCACTAACCTATTTTGACTAGATCTTTAAGTTACTTAGTTAACCCTAACTATCATGCTGGAATGCATATACAATTCACAAGTGTCAAGTGACACTATAAAAAAAACACTGTTACAAAACATTAACATTTAAAGATTAAAGAATGATACATTTATTCAATTGATGACACAAATAAAATACGAATAATAAGGTTTGCATCTTTCATCAGACTTAACCCTGGTTTTCACAAACAGTACATAGGATTCAGTTTCATTTCTCTGTTAGATTTCTCGACTAAAATATCCTACACACTCATTGCACACATTAGTAGCACAAGAAAATCACATACATATATGTATATAATGTATCAGGGAAATTACATAAATTAAAATATCCATCTTTCAAATAAATTAACTATTTATTTCATTTCTACTCACATATAATCATCATAAATCACAAAATCAATATAACATAACTTATCTATTAATTTAGATTAAAATACTAGACTAATCATCATTAGGCATGCATATACCTATCATCATAAACATCACCATTTAAGGAATGTTGAACTATCTGAAAGCATAAAACCTAATTATTGAAGTACCAAAATCAACACCCTTATTATCAAGTGAAAGAGCCTCATATCTTTCTTAGTGAATTTTAGTGTTTAAACAGTCGAGATAATGTAATAGCTTTCAAATCATTGGGTATTAAAACATGGATGTATCAACTAATCTCAATTTTCATTAGGGTGTTCACAACATAAATCATTACTTCATATTCATTTTAATCTCCTATCACGGTCTTAATAGATAATTCATATTTGATAATTACATATGAGGAGGGTCCTTACAGACCAAGCCTCAAGAGGTATCTTGTTACGAATTGATTTTGTAGGACACCTATTAATTGAATATATTGTTGTTGCTATAGCTTCTCCACAATATTCAGTTGGGAGCCCTTTTTCTTTCAGCATGCTTATTGCCATTTCAACAATGGTCCTATTTTTTCTCTTAGCCACTCCATTTTGCTACGGAGTATAACTAGTTGTAAGCTCTTTCTTGATGTCATTCTACTTGAAAAAAATTACAAACATATTGGAGGTATACTCCCATCCTCTATTTGATCTAAGGACCTTAACATAGTGTCCACATTTTTTTTTCAGCCAGGGCTTTAAATTTTACAAATTTGTCAAATGCTTCAATTTTGTTCTTCAAAAAATACACCCATGTCCTATGACTGAAATCATCTATGAATGTCATAAAATAAGTACTCCCCCCAATAGAAGTAGTTTGCATAGGGCCTACCAAATCAAAATGCACCAATTCTAATGGTGCCCTAACCCTTTTAGAATTTCCAAAATTAAAGGGAAGCCTATGTTGCTTATCCAATATGCAAGCCTCACACTTGTCATATGAATCTACAATGCTTGGCAAAACATCTACCATTCTTTTCTTGGACAACAAATTTAAACCAACAAAGCTAAGGTGTCCATACCTAAGATGCCAAATCTTGGAGGGGTCTTCAATCACACTCCTAAGAGTTGATTGCTGGTGTATTGTTGTACATGCATGCTTGGGAGGTGCAACATTGACTTGAGAAGAGAAACATGTCTCTATCCTCAATGGAAACATCTATTTCTTTGTCATTTGGACTGCTACAAGTAATCTATTACTCCCATCCTTCTCATGAATGACACACTTTCTATTTTTCATTAGCACCTTATATCCATTTTTTATGAGTTGTCCAACACTCATTAAGTTGTGTTTCATACTAGGGGCAAAATACACATTCTATATCTTCTTCTTCTCACCTTGCTTGGTGCAGACCATAATAGATCCTTTTCCCACTATGGGAATGGTTCCATTATTTTTAATTTTAATTTTAGACATAAAAGCCTTATCAATGAAAGAGAATAAACTTTCATTACCACTCATGTGGTTGTTATAACCACTGTCCAAGTACCATACCTCAAGGCTTCCTTCTTCACCAATGTTACACATGATGAAGGCTATGGGATTGTTTGCATTTCCCATGTTCACATTAGCCACATTAGCATTCTGCTTTGACTAATCACCCTGCTTCTTTCAGCATTCACTTGCATAATGCCCATACTTATGATAGTAGTAGCATTCAACATTGCTCATGTTGGAGTTGTAATTCTTTTTACCTCCTCTAGAGCTATTTTGAGAGGTGCTTGCTCCCTCTTGGTTGTTTGCTCTTCCTGAGCTTTGTGCACCAACATTCCTTTGACCATTCCTTCCATGACCTCTATTTCTTGAGCCTCTACTTGAGCCATTTCTTCCTCTCCCCCTACCTCTTGAATTCTCTTGAGCCTTGAAAGATTACTCTTGGGAAGTAGTTGCTAACCTATTTATCCGGTGCTCATGGGTTTGAAGAGTTCCCATCAACTCATCCATGGTCAATGTAGTGAGGTCATTTTCTTCCTCTATAGTCATCACAAGGTTGTCATATTTCTAAGGTAAAATCCTCAATATTTTATCTACAATTCTTTTCTCATCATAGTCTTCTCCATTTGACTTAAGCTCATTTATCAAAGTGGACATCCATGAGCTGAACTCTGCAATAGGTTCATTATCCCTCATCTGAAAGTTCTCAAACTCTCTTCTAATTATTTGTAGCTTTACTACTCTAACCTTATCAATTCTCTTGAAGTTCATCTCAAGGATGTCCCATGCTTCCTTTGCATAAATTGCTACTAAAATCTTGGGGAAGACTATCTCTATCATTGTTGCCTAAATCAAACCTAATGCCTTTGCATCCTTTCTCCTTGACTCCTTCAACTATGTCTTTTGATTGTTAGTAAGGGTAGCATACTGAGTTGGGTCTGTCACATCATCAAACCCATTAATCAAAAACTCCCATAAATCATTTACAACCATTATGGTTTTCATTTTCTTTGCCGATGTATCATAATTTTGTCCATTGAAGGACGCTGGTTGTTTCCATACCTTTCCTACATCTCCTGCCATGTCAACTATCCTAGAAAAATTCCCTAACTCACTATGGATGTGGGACCTCAAAGCTTTGATACCACATAAAAATAAATCACAACCCTAAAAATTTCTCTCGGCAACAAGTATTTCCAAGTGCCAGTTTTGCTCGGTACATGAAGGTGTCAAGTGGCAATTTTTCTCAGCACCAATGGATGTCGAGCGACAAGAGGGTGCTAAGTAGGCTTGATACAAGAGGAAGCTGAGTGAACTTGGTAAACAAAGGGCAACTCGACACAAGAGGATTCTGAGTGAGCTTGGTAGTAAGCAATGCTGAGTGAGCTTGGTAACCACTACAAAGTGGTGCTCAATAGAAGAGGATGCTAAGTGAGCTCGGTAATAACAATAGAGAGAACTCAGTGAGAGAAAATGAAAAGGAATTGGTAAAGGCCAAATCGAGTGGGCTATAAACCAAAATTACAGTATAGATTTTTCCACCATTAAAACTAGAGAGCCAAAGTATGAATATTTCAACAAAGGACTTCTCAAATGCAAAACATGCAATAATGAATAAGAGAAGAAAAACAAGATATGTATGCTTGCTTGCTATTCAAATATGATAATCTATTGCAAAATCTAGGAGCATTTGACTTCAACTAGAAAAACCTAAAATATTCAAATTGGTAAAACCTAAAACTTTAAACTTACAGTTCTAATGGCTGCATACAAAAATGCTTGGAGCAATCACTGCTTTATTGAACAAGTCCAATAAAAAAAAACTTATAGAATGACAAGAGGAAACATGTGCAATCGTAGACATGAGAACAAACTTCCTTCTATTTATAAACTTTGACAACTAGATTTGCTGATCGATTTCCTTCACAACTTTGTGCACTTACACTTCTCTGCTTTGCGATTCTTCCAACTCTCTGATCTGCTAAACCATTGAATAAATCAAAAACATTCCTTTTATCTCCGTTCAAAATGTTTTCCCCCTCTTTTCCAATTTGAAACTCACCTATCAAGCAGTAATATTTTTGATGCAGGTAGGGTAGTAGGTGGGTGTTTGGCTCTAGGGACAAATGACTATTTGCATTTAATATTTCAACATTTTCTCCATTTTTGCTCTATAGTCTAGCTTGGTTACTATTACTTTATCTCAATACTAAAAAAGCCTAGAGGTAAGAGAGTTTGCATTCCAAAAAGCTGATGATTGTCATATTGAGCTAAAAATTATATTAGTTCCCTCAAGTTCTGAAAATGACAATCCATGTTAAGGAATCTATGCCATTTCCTTTAAATAGAAAGATGTACTATATTGTTAAGAAAATAAGTTGTCTAATACTAACTTAATTAGATGCATTACTTGTACAGAAGTATAAAAAAATGACTACAAGGAGAAAACTTGGTTTCTCATTTACCAATGTTCCTTGCCTAAATCCAACTTGTATCTACTTTTTGACATGAAGATTTATGTGTGAAGACTGTTATAAGAGGGAAGTGTATAAATTTACAATTCTATATTATACATGTCAAACAAATTCTTGATATGCACAAGTTAAATTTACTTTTATTCTTTTTGAATGTGCCCTAGTCTCTGATGAGTTGCTTGCATAATGCAAGGATAGATGTCAATTCTCTATTCAAAGTTGGTGTTTCAACCAAGACATTGTGGAAATTCTCTAGTAGATATCTATGCCTTTAAATAAAATAAAAAATGTTAAATGAATTAGAGACCCAGAGGTTTGAAATCTATCGAAAGGGTAGATGGTGAATATAAATAGGTTTTTATTCATTCAAGAAAATCATTCACCTTCTCCAATTGTAACAATTAAATATTCATTCACCTTTGTAAAATTGTTACCAATCACAATATGGTAGTTGAGTTTATGGAGTAGTAAAAAAAAATTCTTTAATTTTTCTTTTCCACAATGTTTGAACGTTCAAAGCTATTATGCAATTAAAGATATTGTTCACCAATATTGTGTAATATAAAAGTAAGCATTGCAATTGGCTGATTGCTATCTCTAGCATCACTATTTATTCTATGCAAATGTAAAGCTTAGCATTGTAATCATGTGAATGTCATCTTCAACATTGCTATTTTTGCAAAAGCCTGGGACTATAGCTGCATCGTAGCACTCATTTTCATTATTCTTGAAGTTAGTGTATGAAAATTTTTGTGCACAATTATTTAATAATGAATGTCATAAATGTAATGGTTTCCATATCTTCATATTTAGATGAAAGTAGAGGTTAGATGACTATCTTTTTGGTAGAGTAGTATGTCTAATTACTATTTGGTCACCATAGGAAAATGATTCAATATCTTTCTTCAAAGCACATGCCTTGAATATGCACCATACCTATCCCTCTCCATTTGTTTCACAAAGAAAATATTGTCCTCAAATTTATATCTTTGTATCCACAGGGACTGAGGTACATAAGATTTTGTGCCACTCAACCTAATTGTGTTAGAAACTCTTAGTATTTCTGCTTGTATTGAGGCTAAAAGGCTTGATTTGCCTGAACCCATTGATTTTTATGAACCCAAGATAATTATTCACCTTAGATATCAACTGCAATATCAGTTGTATCCTTGGATATTTTTTCTACAACATTACATTGCGACTCTTCCTCTTTCAAAATTATAACCACACTATCTATGGACACTTTAGTTTGGAAATCATGTATAGAAATTTTAAAAGTTTATGTATAGGATCAAGTTATCTCAATGTTTCCAAAGTAGAGAGAATCTTTCTTGCACTTAGGGGCACTCCCATTAGCATGGATGCACCAAATATAATAATTGCTACTATTGTAGGGGTTCCTCAAAATGAAAATAGTAAAATACATTCTATGAAAAGATACTTCTTCAGCCAATCACAAGTTGTTTTCCTCAAAGTTTCAAGTTTCAATAGAAACCTAGTCTCCCAGGCCTCTAATTTTAGCATCATCACATTTCTCTATGTTTCTAATATTGTTCTCATCCTTGCATCTTGTGCTTCCATGATTTTATCTTGTAACTTTTCTTGTAGATTTTCAATAGGCACATTTCTTACCATAACTATTATTGTGGCTACTAGTCTTGCAAGTGAGGACAAGTCCAAGCTCTTATATAGGATAGAAAGGTCCAATTTTTTTGGTGAAGGGATATTCCAAAATTCATGAAAATATCAGCTGGAATCCCCAGCACATTTTGCATCTACATTCATATAATTTATGATTTCACCACTTAGATGTTTTTTATTTGATTTACTAGAAGACAAACCTTTTTTCATATATAGAAGCCATGAAAGATACGTTGAAATGTAAACCTATCTACTACAATTTAATAAAAATATTTGGTCTTGTATCACCAACATTGCTACTATATATGTACAAGCTTGATCATAGCTTTGATATGGAGATTTTTGGTTTCCATTCAATATTGTAAAAATACATCAATAAAATATTGGACTACATATGTTGCACAATATATATTACTGCAAAGAAAGTAGCCAAGATAACTTCTTTTCAAAGAGACTTTAGTGTAGCTTTTTCCTTTGATTTTGTGTCAAGAGTACCTCCTGGCTCTAGCCAATCTCTAAATACATTTGTACACATCTTAGGCACTCTCCATATGTGCAACTTGGGGCACATCACATATTTGTAAAGGGTTCTTGAAGCCAACAGATAATAAAGTACCTATCTAAGAAAATGACATCCTGGTGAAAACACATGTACTTATATATGGTGTGACTAGCTTGGGGTTTTCACTTTTCTCAAAAAAGCCATCCAAAAGAGGCTCCTACAACTCCTCTCTAAATGTATGTCTGATAATTCTACCATGGCATCCACCATTACATGAGAAGTTATAAATAGCTAAACACAATAGATCAAACCATATGAAAGTGGGGAAAATGTCAAAGAAGAAGAGAATGGCATAGAAAATAAGTGATATGATCCACCATACTCTTAATAAAATTAAGAGCTTGTCTTTCCTCCATTTTGTTGAGACTGATAAGTAGAAAGTAGCTTTCCAAATCCAGCCTAGATTTTTTCATGGCCACTTATTTTCCTTCTCATAAACAACACTAATGATTATGTTATGAAATTTGTAAATAATATGATCTATGTCAATTTATTTGTCTTGTTCTTCTATACGGGGTCCAAATGTTAATTTGAACTAAAAAAGGGATTATGGAAATTGATAATAGTATATTGTAGAAAATATTTATCTATATTCAAGGGTGTTTTCTGCCCTTATAGTGTTGATGAAATTTCATTTCACCTTTGATTTATAAAACATTGGAAATACATTTATAATCAATTAATACACGTTATAAAGATTATCTTAGTAATATATAAAGATATATATAAATATATTTGGAAACAACTGATAATGAAATAGAAGAAAGATTTTTGTTGGTGGTTCCTAATATCTTCCTTTATGTGAAAAATTTTAATGTTTCCTTTATAAATATTTAATCAATGTGATAAAGTTTTTTGAGAAATATTCTTTATCACTGTTCATTAAATATTTGGCAATGGACAATATACTACTGTAAATTATCAAACTATGTGATAAAATAGTAATAGTGATTCTATTGAAAAGATTTTGAAATTATCAATCTTTATGTTGAGATGAAATGAATGCCTATTTATGTTAGATATCCAAAAAGGTTTTCTGTAAGGGCCCGTTTGGTTGCTGGAATATGATGTGAATTGGATTAGAAAATTAGAATACATTTTTAATTCTTTGTTTGGTTCACGAAATGGGAATGGAGAATAGGATTACGAATTCCTATTTTAGCCCAAAATGGGATTTTATCCATTCTTGGAAAAACTTGTAATTGGAATGGCCAATCCCATTCCCAATCTGGCTTTCCCAAAATTTGGCAAAATGTATAAATCGTTGGGTTCGTGGGAGCCTTTTATCCAATAAAAAAAACTCTCGCTCATACTCTGCCATTTCACAAGATCCGTGTGAGCAACGAGCATCGAATAGCAATAGAGTGTGAGCAGAAAAAGAGTGGGGGTTTTGCATGTATTTGGCATTCATGTCCATTTTCTATTCTAATGAAGGGCTCAAAATTGCCATCAAGGCTAATCTGACAATGCCGATGAGAAAGAAAGGGCTCTGTTCATGTTTGGAGACTCTTATGCCAACACAAGAAATCACAATCCATATAATAATAGCAAAAATGAATCTTGGAGATGACCATACAATTTAACTTGGCCTAGTTATCCTGTAGGCAGGTTTTCTTCTAGAAAAATCCAAACAAACTTTTGGGGTAAATATTCTTTCCATTGACTACAAATGGTGAATTTTTTAGGATTTTAAGCAACCTTTGTCTTAGTATTATGTGTCTATGTTGTATGCAAAAAATATTTTAGGGCTTCCTATTTCGATATCTTACAAACAGTTAAAAAGTCATGAATGTAAAACAAGTTCAAAGAAGGTAAGAAAAGGAATCAATTTCACAGTGGGAGGCAGTGGAATATTTTGAGCCTATGGATTCATAATAGTTGCAAAATAGGTGAAACAATTTAAGAATCTGGTTGGACGATGTCACGGGTTCAATTCTCACAAGCTCTTGTGTTCTACAGTGCTCATCTCATGTGAGGTAGAGTCACATGTCGATGGACTCTAATCCTTTTGCCTATGATTTATGCCCCTTCACTAGACCATAGCCGAACACCAACTTATATTCCATACAAGCTAAAATAGAATTCCCAATCAAATACCAGATGAACCAAACAAGAATGGGATTACTCTTTTCCATTCCCATTCTCCATTTCCATTCCTATTCAAATTTCCCATTCTAATTTTCTATTCCTATGCCAACAACCAAATGGGCCATAAGGTACTATTTGTATTCATGTTATACATTCAAGAAGAGTAGCAATGAAGAGAAGATCCAAACACAATAAGTCTAACAACCAAAAAAAAAATAGAATTGTGATATACAAAGATTAAAATCATAGAGGAGAATATAGAGTCTCACTAAAACATAAGATATGAAATTAGACTTCTGAAGCTTGCTTTATAATTTACAAAGCTTTTGGAGGTAAGAATTAATGTTAGAAACTATATAACAAGGGGCTAAATCATCATACCAGTTATTTTAAGCTATAGAAGTCTGAAGTCAAGATTTGATGGATCCTGTATCCACTCCTGAAAGCTCTCCTCTCCTACAAATTCAACATATTATTATGCCATGTAGTAGGAAAATGCCTCCCTAAGAGCTTGAGTTATTTTTATCTAAGTTCTCAAATCAATCAAAAGTAAAATGAAGAAGAGGTCGGAAAGGTCAAATGACTTACCCTCAAAACTAAACCAAATCTTTTCGCCTGTGTTCAACCAAATTGCTAATTTTTGTTTTCAATAAGATCTACTTGAGGTTAATAAAATTAATTTATTTTCAACCAAATTAGCCTGAACATCTATTGAAGATCATGTCTTCCTGGTTGAATCCTGTGAATGTCTAGTTAATTCTTATGCCTGACTATAAACCCTTGCCACGTTGAAGCTCACCTCTGATTGAAGCTAGTGCCTGAGATTCCTACTGATCTGCATGTTGATTGGATAGTCAAAGAAGGAGTCTATGCCTGGATGAAGTCTACGCCTAAAATCCATACCTAGTTTTGTCTCAGTGAAACAATACCCGATTAAACTTCAAAGATATGTTTGGACTGAGCTTCTTTGGTTAGTGTCAGTGGCTCCCATTAACTGTTTGAATCATAAGACAATTTTCTTTGATGCACCCACAGTAAAAAAAAATAAAAATGATGGAGAAATAAAGAACAATGTTAGGCTATCCAAATGTTTTAGGTCACTTCTCTTTTCTTTTCTATCTTATTTGGGATTAGAGGATATTATTTAAGTAATTATTATTTATGTTAAATATAAATAAATATAAATATTTATTTATTACTATAAAATTAATGATAGAAAGATATAATTGATTAGTAAACATTAAAAAAGTACATAATAATTAATATATTTAATATTTAAAATTATTGATTATAGTCTACATTTTCTATTAATTTTTGTTTTTGTTTTTGTTTTTGAAAAGTTAATTTATAGAATAATGTCTTTGTTAAAGCATCTTGGTCTTTCTCACCGAGTAATGTATGAGTCAAATTGTGCTATCACTATCAAGATTCAACTTGTAGTTTTTGAGTAAGACTCATTGACCTAGTTTAATACCATTAACACTACTCCTTTAAAACACAAGCTCTAAGAATAAAGTGATAGATTCTATGAATCAATTTCAATAAATATAATTGTATGTTTACATAATTGGACACTACCTCTCTCAAACACAAGTTCTAACATCATGTTTAAGGTTTAGATCCATACACTTTGCAAGTACCAAAATCAATTAGATTGTCAAATAATATATAGATTTATTAATATATATTTTTTCTTTGAATTTTTAAAATATTAACGTACTAATAAAATAATTGGTAACATGTACAACAAAAAAATATCATATCTAAAACCAAATATTATCTATCTATTTTAATATATTTTCAAATATTTTCCATTAACTAAAGTGTAAGAGTAAATATTATTAAAATTAATTTTTTATCATGTATTTTATAGAAAAATAATATATTTTTTCTCTTCAAACATCTATATAAATTATTTTATTTCTTAAAACTCAGTGAACATGTTATAATTAGAATAAGATAAACTAATCTTATTGTTTAAATTTTTTATTTTATTTACAAAATCTCAATTAAAAGCATTAACATATCAATATAGTTATTATTTAAAAAATTATAATTAAGGAGTTATAATGTCCAATACATAAAGTTGCATGCTTGAGAATTATAGTTTAATTAGTCTATTTTAAGTGTTGTGGTATTTTGTTGCATTTCTTTTGTAGTATAAATCAAGGAGAGTGCAAAACAATTTTTTTTAAGTAAAATGAAAATATTTTATTATAACTAAATAAATCTCATCTGAATTTTTAATATATAAATACAATTTGAGGAGCTCATAGATAAATTTTGAGGAGTTTGAGTGCAAATTATTCTAATTTAATATCAATTGAGAGGATATTTGAGGAAGTTAACTGATAATAATGCATTGATATGACAAAAACTCCATTGATGATAAATAAAAGTTAAAGAATGTATTAATATGATAAAAAATTCATTGATAATTCATTTAGTCATTTGTTTGAGTGACTAATTATTAGTGACCAATGGTTTAGTCATTTATTTGATCATTTATATAGTCACTTATCTTTCTTTAATCTTGTGATTTTACCTGATGATCAAATTAGTCATTTATTTAGTCACATATCCTAATAAATTGTAAAATGTTATTAGAAATCAATGACTTTTAGTTGTGGCTTAATTTTTATTCTTGTGACTAAAACTTTTAGTCACATAGTCATTTGTTTGTCAAAATTCTACTAGTGTAGTGAGCACAAAATAGTTGTAAATTATAATTTCAGGTAACCCATCTTCTGAAGGCACTTTTTAATCGTAGCTCTAATTGGATATTATAACTACTTTTTAGAAATGACATATCTTGATCCAAAAATGTAATAACACAAGCATCTGTTAGCTTGGGTTTTACCTCATTTTAGAGGCTTTAAAGCCTTCAAATTGAGGTCAAAGCTTTTATACCAAAAATACTCAATAACTTAACTAATACATATGATATGGCAATGAAAATCAACGGGAAGGTTGATATATCTAAGATGAACCTCCATCTATGAAATTAGAATATTTTGAGCTCATATGAATAATTTAATAAAAGTAGTAAGTTTCCACAAATAGAAATTGTGCATTGAAATAACCCTTATTAAAAAGACAAACTGATGTAGGAGCATCCAAAGGTATAAAGGGCAATCCTATGTCACCCAAAAAATATACTTAGTTTCTATTTCATGTGTTTTCATTTTTGGATACCCATTTGGGTCAAATAAAGGTTCCAACTCTCACAGTTCCACTATCAGTGTTCGTGTAAATCTCAAAAAAATAGGAGTATGTAATTTAGCCATCATTTTGGTGAACTAGGAGGTGTAAATTGGCTAGATGAATGTAATTGTAATTTAGAGCATTCCAAAAAAAGAATCAGGTCAAAAGGCTCCACGGTTTGAAAGTTATTATAGTTTTTCGGGTTGTGGAGACCTCCTAAGAATGCTTCAAAGTCAAGTTAGGGGCATTAAATGACCTCAAAAAGGGCTGAAAAATGGGGGATGAGTGAAGCTAGTCCATAGGACTATAGAGCACTTCGAGAGCTTTTTGAAAATGTAAACAATTTGTCAATCGAAGCTACGGTTCAAAAGTTATGCCTCCCGAAAGTTTGGTTACCATTTTTGGATTCTTCTAGATTTGCGTCAACTTCTAACACAGCTTTTGGAACCTTCTATTTGGTCAGTGGATGCCTACTAGCACTTTCTAGAATGTACTCCTAGTCCCTAACCCTCTGAGGTCTATTTAAGGAGATTTTTGGCATTGTAAAAGGCAGTTCGGAGTGGAGTTTGAGAGGAGGTACTGAAAGGAGAAATTATCTCCACATTTATGCTATTGTAAGCCTTAGGGCATGTTTTGAAGTTTATTTTCTCTGTACTGAATGTACTAGCTTATTTTTTAGTTAATACAATTTCCCTTTTCTATTGTGTCCATTCTGTTCTTGGGTTGTGTCCCCATCAAGTGGTATCAGAGCTGGTTTTCCTGAGTGTGTAGACAAAGCGTCGACTGTGAGGCAATTTGCACCAAGACTATGTGTTTGTGGGTTTGAGTTAAGAAGATGCCTCCATGAAGAGAGTGTGGCAGAAGGGCTAGAGCTATTAATCCTAAGGAGGTTAGAGCCCTCCAAAGGTAGGTACAAGCATTGCAGGAGGAGCTCCGTAGAGGAGCAACTGTGGCCACAAGTGATGAAAGTGAAGATGAAAACAAAGAAGATGAAATTGGACCAGAAGGGGAATTTGACAGGGAAGTTCTGAATCATGCAGAGGAAAGGATTTTTAGGGCCATTACTAAGTTTGGGAAAAGACCTACAATTGAAGTAGGTGTATTTTCAAGAAATCTGAAACCAAATGAGTTGATCGATTGGATCAATGAATTGGAAGAATACTTTGAGTATGAGGATATCAGGGACCCAGATAGGGTTAAGTTTGCAAAGGCCAAACTGAAAGACCAAGCCAAAATCTGGTGGCAAGAGGTCCAATTGGAAAGAAACAATAGAGGAAAGGAAAAGATCACAAGAAGGGATCGCATGGTGGACAAATTGAAGAAGCAGTTCATTCCTGTGGACTACGAGCTTGATTTGTTTAAGAATATGCATGGGTTAAAGAAAGTAGGAAGATCAGTCCAAGAACATACAGAGGAATTTTACCGACTCTTGATTAGAGCGGGGCATGTAGAAGCAAATAAGGAGAAGGTTGCTCGTTATATCAGTGGGTTACGACCTAGCATCCAGGAGGAATTAAGTCTAGTAAGAATGACCAACGTTGAAGAGGCATACCAATTTTCCCTACAAGTTGAAGAGAAGCTAAATAAAAGGTTTGAAGGAAGACAAAGAGGGCATGGTCAAGGAGGAAGGGGAAGCGGTAGATCATCTGGAGGCCGCAATGAAACCCAAAAGAAAAATGAAGATGTGGGTACTAGCAGGAACCAGAGGAATGAGGGTTTCAACCGCTTCCATGATCAAGACTTTGGAAATTAGAGAGGAAGAGGTAGAGGATGTAGACAAGGAAGAGGAGGCTTTCGTGGTACCTATTTCCATTGCAATGAAGAAGGTCATCGTGCCTTTGAATGCCCTCAACGACAAGGAAGGATAGATAGGAGAGCTGAGGTCCAAGCTAGGGTTGCTCATGTGGATGAGAATGCACAATCATCACATTCAGAGGATGCAGAAAGAGGAGAGACCTTGGTAAATGAAAGAATCCTACTAAGTGGTGAGAATGAACCAGGACAACAGAGGAGTTTGTTCTGTACCAGATGCAAGTGTGAGGATAAATGTTGTGATGTGATCATTGATGGTAGTAGCACTGATAACTTGGTATCAGAAGAGATGGTCTCTAAGCTGAAGCTCAAGAGGGAGAAACATCCCCAGCCCTATCGGATTTCTTGGGTAAAAGATGATCATAAGGTCCTGGTAAGTGAACAATGTTTAGTGAAATTCAAAATTGGAAGTTACCATGATGAAGTTCTCTGTGATGTTATTCCAATGGATATTTGCCATCTATTGTTGGGTAGACCATGGCAGTTTGATAGACATGCAGTACATGATGGGCATGCAAACACATACTCTCTGACAAAGGATGGAGTTTGCCACAAATTGAAGCCCATGAAAAAGGAAGGTGAAAAGGTATGTAGCAATGCTAGGATTTATCTTGTTGATAGAAGGATGTTTTTAGATGGCATGAAACATCAACATATGTGCTATGCTTTGATTCCTAAGAAAGATAAAGAAGGTAGTAGTGAAATACCACTTGAAGTTTCAAATTTACTAGGGGAATTTGGAGATATTATCTCTGATAATATTCTAGATGGATTGCCACCAGTAAGGAAAATTAGTCATTAGATAGATCTAATTCTAGGAGCTAGTTTTCCTAACAAGGTTGCTCACAAGATGACTCCTACTGAAACAGAGGAGCTAAATAGATAGGTTCAGGAGCTGTTGAGGAAGGGCTTGATTAGAGAGAGCCTGAGTCCATGTGTAGTACCTATAGTACTCGCACCAAAGAAGGATGGAGAGTGGAGGATGTGTACAAATTCTCAAGCTATAAATAGGATAACCATCAAGTACTGGTTTCCTTTGCCAAGGATGAATGATCTTATGGACTGCTTGAGTGGAGCTCAGTACTTCACAAAGATAGATCTCAAGGGTGGCTATCATCAGATACAGATTTGAGAAGGAGATGAGTGGAAAATAGCCTTCAAGACCAAGGAGGGTCTTTATGAGTGGTTAGTCATGTCCTTTGGATTGATGAATGCCCCAAGCACCTTCATGCGGCTCATGAATGAGGTACTTAAGAAGTTCTTGGGAAAATTTGTTATTGTTTATTTGGATGATATTTTAATTTTCAGCAAGACTTTGGAAGAACATTTATTGCATATTCGTAGTGTCCTTGAAAGGCTAAGGGAAGAGAAACTGTTAATTAATCTAAAGAAGTGTATCTTTGCAAAAAGGGAATTAGTCTATTTGGGGTTTGTTATATCACCCGAAGGTCTCAAAATGGATCCAGAGAAGGTAAAAGCCATCTTGGAATGGCCTACTCCAAGGTTTGCTACTGAGGTAAGATCATTTCATGGTTTGGTTAGTTTTTACAAAAAGTTTATTAAGAATTTCAGTGGCATATGTGCACCCCTAACTGATACAATAAGAGGGGATAGAAAAGATTTCAAATGGACTGCAGCAGCTGCGAGAAGTTTTGAATTGCTAAAGAAGAAGGTAACAGAACAACCTGTGTTGGCACTTCCAGATTTTAGAAAGGTTTTCTAGGTGGATTGTGATGCCAGTGACAACGCTATTGGGGCTATATTAAGCCAAGAAGGCAAGCCTATTGCATATTTTAGTGAAAAATTGAATGATGCAAAGAAGAAGTATTCTGTTTATGATCAAGAGTTCTATGCAATAGTTCAGGCCTTAAAGAAATGGAGGCATTATTTATTGCCAAAGGAATTTGTTTTGTATACTGATCATTAGGCATTACAGTACCTAAATAGCCAAGGTAAATTGAATCAGAGGCATATGAAGTGGGTAGAGTTCTTGCAGAGCTATACATTTGTGTTGAAGCATAGAAGTGGAAAATCTAACAGGGTTGCAGATGCACTAAGTAGGAGACAGTTGTTTCTTACAGTAATGCAGGTTGAAGTAGTTGGGTTTGATGAACTCAAGAAATTTTACCTTGAGGATCTTGATTTTGCTGAAGCATGAAAAGCTTGTAAAGAACCTGTTGCTGTAGATAGAACCAAGTGGCTAGACTATTTGATTCAGGATGGCATGTTGTTCGAGGGTAGTCAATTGTGCATTCCAAGGAGTTCCATGAGGGAAAATCTGATTAAGGAGAAACACAGTGGAGGGATGGCATGACAGGTCGAGATAAGACCATTGCCATTCTTAGAGAACATTATTTTTGGCCTCGAATTTCACAGGATGTGAAGAAGTTTGTACAGAGTTGCTAGGTTTGTCAAGTTGCCAAGGGGTTTAGTCACAATACTGGCCTATATCAGCCATTGCCTGTTCCATCAAGGCCATGGGAGGATATAAGTATGGATTTTGTTCTTGGATTTCCAAGGACACAAAGGGGTAATGAATTTGTATTCGTGGTGGTTGATAGGTTCTCCAAAATGGCACATTTCATTCCATGCCACAAAACTCATGATGCTGTCCATATTGCAGACTTTTTTTTCAAAGAGGTGGTAAGACTACATGGTCTTCCAAGGAGTATAGTTTGTGATAGAGATACTAAATTTGTGGGGTATTTTTGGAGGACATTGTGGAAAAATTTGAGAATAGACTTGAAATTTAGTTCCACGCATCACCCAAAAACTGATGGCCAAACAGAAGTGGTAAATAGAAGTCTGGGCAATTTGCTGAGATGTTTAGTTGGGGATAAGCCCAAGGGATGGGATTTGATTCTACCACATGCAGAGTTTGCTTACAATAACTCTATAAATAGGAGTACTGGAAAATCACCATTCCAAATTGTATATGGGAATAGCCCAAGGACTGCACCAGAATTGAGGAAGATAGAGCAAGGGGAGAGGACAAGTGCTGAAGCAAAATAATTTGCTGAACATATCAAGCGTCTACATGAGGAGGTTCAGGTACACATTGCCAAGATGAATCAAGAGTATAAAGCTAGGGCTGATCAAAGGAGAAGACATAAGGAATTCCAAGTAGGGGATCTAGTGATGGTGAACTTATGAAAAGAAAGATTTCTAGCCGGTACTTACAAGAAGCTTAAAATGAAGAAATTTGGCCCCTGCAAAATTTTGAAGAAACATGACTCAGGAAATGCATATGAAGTGGAGCTGCCAGATGGTATTCACATTTCTCCCATTTTCAACATTGCAGATTTAACAGAGTATCATGATGATGGTATAGATGAGGAGCTGGTGTTAGAGCCATGTCCAATTCTTGCTTCTAAGAAGGAGGAGATAGAAGACATTCTAGATCATCGTGTGGGTAGGAGTACCAGAAATAGGCAGTATGAAGAGTATTTGGTCAAATGGAAAGGATGACCGATCGAGGACTCAACTTGGATTTCAGCAGCTAAGGTTTCCTATTTGGGATTTCCTTTACCATTCATAAAGTGACGAGGTCACTTTTCAATCTACCTTGGGTGTCTGATGCAGGAGCATCCAGAGGTATAAATGGAAATCTTGTGTCACCCAAAAAAATATACTTAGACTTAGTTTTTGTTTCATGTGTTTTCATTTTTGGATACCCATTTGGGTCAAATAAAGGTTCCAACTCTCACAGTTCCACTATCAGTGTTCGTGTAAATCCCAAAAAAATAGGAGTATGTAATTGAGCCATCATTTTGGTGAACTAGGAGGTGTAAATTGGCTAGATGAATGCAATTGTAATTTAGAGCATTCCAAAAAAAGAATCAGGTCAAAAGGCCCCACGGTTTGAAAGTTATTGCAATTTTTTGGGTTATGGAGACCTCCTAAGAATGCTTCAAAGTTAGGTTAGGGGCATTAAATGGCCTCAAAAAGGGCCAAAAAATGGGGGACATGTGAAGCTAGTCTATAGGACTATAGAGCACTTCGAGAGCTTTCCAAAAATGTAAATGGTTCATCAATCAGAGCTACGGTTCAAAAGTTATGCCTCCCGGAAGTTGGCTTACCATTTTTGGATTCTTTTAGATTTGCGTTGACTTCTAATGCAGCTTTTGGAACCTTCTATTTGGTCAGTGGATGCCTACTAGCACTTTCTAGAATGTACTCCTAGTCCTTAACCCTCCAGGGTCTATTTAAGGAGATTTTTGGCATTGTAAAAGGCAGTTCGGAGTGGAGTTTGAGAGGAGGTACTAAAAGGAGAAATTATCTCCACATTTATGCTATTGTAAGCCTTAGGGCATGTTTTGAAGTTTATTTTCTCTGTATTGAATGTACTAGCTTATTTTTTAGTTAATACAATTTCCCTTTCCTATTGTGTCCATTCTGTTCTTGGGTTGTGTCCCCATCACAAACAAAAATATTTTTGGGTAATGGCAGATTGCCCTTACATGCAAGATGTTCTTGCATCGAATATCTAGGGTAATTTGAGAAGTGACCCTATCATGTATCAGGTGTTCATAGAAAAACCAAAATGGTTAACCTCCTCCCTAGTTAGCCATGATGAATCTTCTACAGATCATCCTTTATATTGGACCAAATATTCTTCGTATGTCTTATCCCTTGTTCTTTTTCCAATATGATTGTCCAATATATCCTCAATGTGCTTTGTAACTAGAATAGTTATCTAAATATTCCATTGTGTTTCTACAACCTCATCTTCAAAACCTCCTTCATGATACTTTGTCAGATCTAAAATATTAAATACTAGTGAAATATTCAATTCTATGGGCAACTGTACTTTATAAGCATTTATGGAATTATGATTCTTCAATATCTTACATGGTCCAAACTTCTTTATTTGCAAATTATTATATGTTCCTATTGGAAATTTCTCCATCCTCAATTGAACCATGACTTCATCCCCAACCTAAAATTACTTATGTATCATTTTATTAACTACCATAGCCTTTTATTATGTATTCATTTTTATGATATTCTTCCTCACGTCCTATGGATGTTCTTCAAGTGTTCTAAAAAAATCCTTAGCTTCAACACTACTTATATCCACCTTGTCCAAATTCCTCAATTAAGAAGCATGTTTCAGACTACTTCCATACAATATCTAGATTGGTGATTTACTAGTGGTCATGTTGAAAAATTTATTAAATGAAAATACTTCCTGTTGTAAAATCAAATCTCATCTTGTGGGTTTATCTCGAACCAAACATCTCAACAAATTCTACAAAATCCTATTCACCACCTATCTCTATCCATCAATTTGTGGATGATGTGATGAGTTGAACATCAAATATGTCTTCAACTTCTTCCATAATGTGCACCAAAAATACCCAACAAATTTAGTGTCTTGATTTGAACCTATGCTCTTTGGTAGACTATGTAGTCTCGCCATTTCTTTGAATTTTTTTTCTTCATATGAACAACAACACTAGCCTTCTTGTAGGGAAAAAAATGTGCCATCTTTTAAAACCTATCAACCACATAAAATATTGAATCTTTTTCTCACCAAGTCCTTGACAAACCAAGAACAAATTCCATGTTAACATCCTCCCATGGATTCTCTAGTAGATGTAATGGTTGATAAGACCTTATATTTTTCTTTGCATCTTTTTCCATTTGACATACTCTACAACTTTGTATAGATTTTTTTACATCTTGCCGCAACCATGACTAGTAATAATGATCACTAGCCAAAGAAATGGTTTTATCTTGACCAAACTATCCAACCAACCCTCCACTATGCTTCTCTTTGATGAGATTCTCCCTCATATAAATCCTTAGAATAGACAATTGACTTCCTCTGAATAACATTCAATCCTAGATTATGAAATCCAACCAATTTATTTTGTCAAGTGTAACAAGTTCTATACAAGCTTTCCAAGCTTTACCAAACTTGGACCCTCTAGATACAAACTCTTGAGTTGCTTGAACCTAATCACCTCAATCTACATCTCTATCAGAAAAAAACTATCTCCTGATAAGAGCATCTACAACCCCGTTAGACTTCCCACTCCTATTTTTCAAAAAAAAGGTGCAACTCTACAAAAACTCAACCCATTTCAAATGCGTCTAATTCAAATTTCCTTGACTATTTACACATTGTAAATATTGATGATCAATTTACATTTTTTTTAAAGGAATAAGATAGTGTCTCCATTTCTTCAATGCTTGAACTATAACATTAAATTCTTGATCATAAAAAAATATTTCCTCTTGGTATCATTTAAATTCTCATTGAAATAAGAAATAGTTCTACCTTCTTATCTCAAAACAAATCCTATTAGAGTACCACTAGCATCACAATCTACTTGAACCACCTTATTAAAATATGGAAGTTCTAAATTAGGCTATTCTATAACTTTCTATTTCAACAAATTAAAAGTTTTATATGCTCTTCTAGTCCACTTAAACTCTCTTATATCCCATTGCATTATTTTAATAAAGGATCCAAAAAACACTGCTAAAACTCTTGATATTTTTTTTTATAAAATATAGCCAAACCATAAAAATATCTTACCTTAGTAGCACTCCCAAGAGTATGTCATTCAAGGATAGTGTTCACTTTCTCTAGGTCCATATTTAGACCTTCTATTGACAATAAAAATTTGAGTTATACTAATTCTTTCTTCACAAAGTTGCACTTCTTCAGGTTAATCAATAATTTCTCTTCCCTTAAATTCTCAAACACCCTATGATTATGCACTATATGTTCCTCCAATGTCTTATCGAAGATCAAAATATCATCTAGGTAGACAATAAAAAAATTACACAAAAATTCTTCCAATACTTCATTCATGAGCCACATGAAAGGTCTCGGTGCATTGGTTAGCCCAAAAGTCATGACTAAATACTCATTCACTCCTTTTGTCTCCAAAAAAATCTTCCATTCATCTCTTTATTTGATCCAAATGTGACGATATCTACTCTTTAGATCTATCTTTTTGAAACACATAACTATGCTCAAAAAATCCATAATATCATCCATTCTTAGTAAGGGAAATATATAATTGATTATTAACTTATTGATAGCCACAGAATCTAAATACATTTCCATTCTCCATTCTTATTTGTGCTAGTATTGTTGGTACAACTCATGGACTCAAACTCTCTTGAATTTACCCCTTCTACAATAAATCTTGTTCTTGCTTATTCATCATTTTTCTTTTTGTTGGTGTCATTATGTGTGTTGCCTTATTTGGAAAGATGGCTCCTAGAATCAAGTTCATCTAATGAACGATCTTCCTCATTGATGGTAATACATCAGACATATTATTGAATACCATATCTTGAAACTCATCCAAAAAATTGCAATTTCTATAGGTACATCTTCTACTTCATCTTTACTAGCTATCAAAATTATAGAAAATGCATATGATCATGCCTCATACCTTTTAGGAACTTTCTTCCACCAATAAAACATATTATAGTATTACTACATACCTACTCTTTTATGTGCTTCAATGACCTTAGCTTATGTTTGATTCAATCTTTTTGTTATGGAATAGGTATTCACATGATTATCATATATAGAATTCATGTCAAACTACTATGACCTACCCAAAAACATATGAAACAAATCCATGGGTATGATATCACATAGTACCTCATCATGGTAGCTCCCAATCTTAAACTTTACTAGGCATTATTCATTTAACATGACCTTGTAGTCATCCTACACCCATGCAATCTAGTTGGGATGTGTTTCTACCTCTTGAGCTTTAACTTTGTGACCATCTCCTTTGACACTAAATTTTTAGTGCTTCTACTATCACAATCATATCACAACACTTATCCTTAAGCTTGCACCTAGTACAAAACAAACTCCTCCTTTTCCTAGGTTCATTCTCACCACTCAACATGACTCTTTTGTTAACTAGGGCTTCTCCTCTTTTAAAATCTTCAAAATGTGATGATTTGACAACTTCATCCACATGTGAAACTCTTTCATGGCCTCCACTTCCTATCTCTACTTCCTTAGTGATGATGACATACATATGCTCTATGACCTTCTTTGTAGTGAAAATATGTTCCACAGAAGTCTCCTTTTCTAAGTCCTTGTCCTCATCCTCTTCCTCTTTGATCTCTATTATTTTGATCATGAAAATGATTGAAATTATTTACCTTTGATTTTGATTTCTAATAGTTGAGAATTCTTCTTTTCTTGATCTTCATTTTTGCCTCCATAAGACCATCATTTGGATCTTCCACTACAACCTATTCTCTTTGCTTGCTCTCCAGCTTTTTATTCAATTTTTTCTCTACACTTAGTTTAAACTAATATTCCTCTTCAATACTGGTCATTCTAACTAGACTAAAATCCTTCTAAATACTTGGCTTCAACCCATTGAAGTAACAAACAATTGTCTCCTTGTTAGCTTTTGCATTGCCTATTCTAATGAGGACTCAATAGAAATCTTCTGTATACTCCTAAAAAATTCTTCCTTCTTTCTTCAACCCTTTTATTTTATTTATAAGATAAAGCTCATGATCAATGGGAATGAATATTTATCCACCATCTAATTCCTTATTTTTATCTTCTCATTTCCTCTCCTATTTTCTCTAATTCAATCTCTTGTGGCTCCAGATGTTTACATGATCCTTTAGTCTGGCCTTTGCAAGCTTGAACCTATCAAGATCCTTGATATCTTAATACTCAAAATATTCTTCTAATTCATTGATCCAATTGATCAATCCTCTAGGTTAAAATTTCTTGAAAAATATGAGGACCATAATCTTAGGTCTTTTCCCATTCTTGGTTATGGACCTAAAAAAATTTCTTCCCCTTGGTTCATAGTGTCTCCTTGTTCATCTTGGTCGATATTTCCTTCTTCTTCAAATTTTGTGATGAACCCTTTCTGGGGGTCCATCATTTATTTATGACTTTCCTTTTATTTATATTCTTTTGGCCATATTTTCCAATTGCTTATAGAAATGGGTGATTTGCTACTCCTAATTTATCTTGATGGATATGCAAATATAATTGATATTGCTTATAGTGATGAGGTGATGTTTCCGCTTTGTCCTTGTAAACTTACAACCATGGTATTCTTCCTGATTTTGAACTTGATATATATCCAGCCAGTTTATGCCAATGGAAATTTGCTCAAATTATTAAACCATTAAGGATGTAAAGGGGGATAAGAAAATAATTGATGATTGAAAGAATGAATTTGATATCCATTATATATCTTGCCATATCAAAGAGGTTGCATCTCTTGAATGTCTAAGGGACATATCCTTTCATAATATATTATATAATTATATATTTTTAAGCTTAGTTATAACAATTAATATAATAAGATATATTATATTAATAGTTATATTACAATTAATATATCAACTATATTTATATTATATTGTATTAATATAGTATTACTATATTAAAATATATCATAGTGATAATATCATTATTTTTATATTAGATTATTATTTAATTTATATTTTCATATTACCATTATAATATGATATAATATGATATTATTACATGATTATAATATAATATTACTTGTAAAATATTATTATTTTAATATTAATATTAATATATAATACTTATTTATTATTTAAAGTATATGTTAAAGAGGGGACATTACAAATTCATTGTCACTTTCATCTCTTACTGCAAGATTCATCTCTCTGTGAATCTCTTCTTGCAATGATTACACTTATCTCTAGATATTAAGTGTTACATCTTTGTCTCTTTTGCCTCATTCCCTTTGTGGATATTTTTTCACACTCATCACTAAAATCCAAAACCATAGTCTTGGTACAAACTACCACATACTTTGTGATCTATCTTCACACTTAGAAGCTCCTTCTCTTATACTACTTGATTAGGGGTCACACTGATACTACTTGATGAAGGGTGCTCCCCTTAATACCATAGACACATAACATAAAGTGAGAAACACTAGAAATTTTCAAGAACACAAAGTGAGCTTCTCATTATCTCCAAAGTGTGAAATTACTTATTTTAGAGATACAATAAGTGAAGCCACACATACATTTTCCTTACAATTTTCTACAAGACAGAGCTACAAACTACCACCTAGAACTGCCCTAAATAACCCAATGGGCTTTCCTTATATAGGAAATTCTCTATTGCCTAGGAAGATTCCAAAAATTTAATCCCAACCCTTCAATCCAACCAACTCCAAATTGTATTATTTTTCATATTTCATTACATTAGAGTCAACTCAAAACAATTACAAATTACAATTTTAGATAACCCATCTTTCAAAGGCCATAAATTTTCAATCATATCTTTGATTGGCCAATATAATCACTTTTTTGGAAATGATAGATCCTAATAGATAGCTCCTTAACCATGCAAGTGTTATTCAACTGGGGTTTGACCTTGTTTTGAAGCCTCTAAAGCCTTCACAATTGTGCTCAAAATTCTTATACCAAAACTCCTCAATAACCTCACCAATATATATGATATGGAAATGAAACTCAATTGGTAGGATGACATATCTAATATGAGATTCCACCTAAGAAATTAGAACATTATGATCTTGTGTGACCAACTCATTAAAAATAGTAACACTATATTGAAAAACCCCTTATTGAAAAGATATAAATAATAATATTTTTGGGTGACTCAATATTTTCCTTGCACTCAAGATACTCTTGCATCACTAATGCCTTTCCCCTCACAAAATTCATTGTTTAAGTTAATGCTTTGTAGTTCTTGTGAGATTGAGACTAGAATTGAGAGGCCATGATTGTACGCCCCATAAAACTCACCCAATTTAAGAGGCAACTCAATTGAAGCAAGAATGAGAATAAGATATTGAATACAATCCATTGTGTATGTGGACATACATGAATTCTTGTCATATTTCTTCATTATTTGTGGTAAAAAATCTTTGACATTATTCTTCTATTGTGTCCTTGTAAAAATTGTATTAAATTTTAAATACTATAAACCTTATAATGCAAGTTGTAATTGCATTTGTTCTTCAAATACATACTTCTAGAAACCATATCTTATCTATGTGCCTCTATATGTTTATAGTTTAACTAAAGACAAAATAGAGTTGATGTAAGCTACAAACACAACTTATATACAAGGTTAACATCAACAATCCTCAATATTTTTTCTCATAGTAGTATTAAATTTGTGAAAAAAAATTCATTTAATGACTCCACCATTAGTAATTTGTTTATCATTAGAAACCATACAAAAGTATATTATTAAATTATATACTTACTATACTTTTACATTTTCAATAATAACATAAGATCTCATGCATTTTTTTGATGTGGAGGTTAGTCACAAGTATTAGACAAACAATTGATAATTTCTTTAACCACGGATGCCCAAATCTCATAGGATTTCTCCCAAAGTAACTTCATACTAAAACATCATGTGGTTAAATTAGAAAATGCAAACAATATATAAAATACTTTCTTGAATAATAATTTTAGCTTTATTGAATGAAAAATAATATTCATTTCCAATTCATTTTAGTGATCTTTAATGCACACCAACTCATCCTTATTTTGGTTGTGATAATCATAATTTTTATCATTAGTTGATATAAATAATTTTGTTAAGAATATATGCTTTTCTAATGGACTTGTAAGGATTTGGGTGTTTGAGGACAAACATGTGTAATAAAAATATCTTGCATGTTTTCATCCTTTAAAATAGACAAACTATGAGCACTAATTGTACTACATCCCATATTGAATGATGTATTTTAGCACAAATTTATCATATTAACAATAAAATTAGGCTCGTGTTTCTTTTTGTTTTAGAATGTTCTTTGGAGGCTGTGACGACTTTCTAGTCAAATAATTTCTAAGTTGAGTATCTTCATGTTACTTTCCTACATTAATTATAATAGGACATCCCTTAGTTGTATTGATATATTTTAATTGTGATTCACCAATTTGAATAAAGTTGATAGTATATTGAGAGACTCTCAAAATCTCATTATTATGTGTTGTTTGTATAATGTTATTAGGCATTGTAGTTGTCCTAGATGGACACATTGAAGTGAATGGTTGATAATTTAAATTGAACATTAAAAATGATAAAATTTGTGGTGGATATAGAGTAGGTGGAACTAAGCATGATGGATATGGTGAAGGTGGTATGATTTGTCATAATCTTTTTCATGAATAATATTGGTTGTTATAAAAATTCATTTTTTTGAGTTTTGGTACAAAGAGATTTGTTTCTATTTTCCATATGGTAGTAAGTGGATAAATATACTATAAAGAAACATATTGATTCTTACTTTTATTTTTATGCTATTGAGGTTCACAAAATGTGGTCTTCTTATTCTTCAATAACTTGACCTTTTTAGTTGGCTTCTTTTCTTTCCTAGAAGCTTTAGAACAACACATGAGAAATCTTCATCAGTTAGTTTCTAAGAGCCACTTGTAATTTTAATAATTTTAAAATTAATTATTCTAATTTAGTCATGGAGATACAACTTAGAGATTTTGATGATAAAGAATATGGATCATCATGTGACCTTCTAAGTTGTATTCATTATTTAAATAAAAGGGATATAAAATTGTTTTCTATCAGTGCAATTTCCCACTAATTTATTCTTTATTTATAAGTTTGAAAACACATTTTTTTTTGTGACCACTCTTAGTAGCATCAAGAAGTGCATATGTATGCTCTTGACATGATACAAATTGAACTCGATGGGGAAAAATGTCATCACCAAACTTATTTTCCCTATTTTGTGGCCTTCAAATTCTTTATTTTTATGTTTTTGTGCCCTTTTCACTTGTTCTTTTTTCTTTTTTGAAAAACTAAATCCAACTTGCTTCTTGTCCACCAATTATGTCAAACTATGTAATGCTGATTTATAAAAAAATTACATTGTTAAATTTTCCTACAACATAACCCAAAATAATTTGTTAATAGTAAATCATTATACTTTTTATTATTCATCTATCTATATGATCTAACACAATGCAAACTAAGATCAATTACTAAGGCAATTTTGACAATTACGTGATATATTTTTCTTATAATGTCCAATCTAGAGCCTTTTTCCATAAAAAAACTTCTTATTGAAGTTAAAAATAGTAATCAATCTATCTGATATTGCATTTATGCAAATGCGTTGTAGTGCCCATAAGATTTGAGACTAGAATCGAGGTGCCACGATCCTACTCCTCATCAAATTCACACAATTCATGAATAAAATGGATTGAAACAAGGACACAAATAAAATATTAATACAAATTCATTGTATATGTGGGAACTCAAAGAAGAGCTCTTTAAGACATAGATTAATTCTTGTCATATTTCTTCATTATTTGTGCTCAAAAAACCCATGGCATTGTTATTCTATTATGTCTGCATGAAAAGCATATGAAATCCAAATACTATAGAAATTATAATGCAAGTTGTAATTAATTATATTTAATGTAAATATATATTTATAGAAACCATATCTTATTAATGCATCTTAACTTTTTAATAGTTCAACTAAACACAAACTACTATTGATGCAAATTACAAACATGAATTACATACAAAATAGACAAAATAGTTAGTATATTATTTTGCATCACTGTTATATTTGTGAAACAAAATTTATTTTATGACTCCACCATTGGTAATTGGTTTATCATTAGAATATATATTAAATCATATGATTCGATTCTATACTTACTATACTTTTACACTTGTAATACTAACATATGAACTCATGCATTATTTTGATGTGGAGGTTAGTCAAAGGTATTAGAGAAACACTTAATAATTGCTTCAACCAAGGATGCTCAAAACTCATGGGATTTATCCCAATGTAACTTCATAATAAAACATCATGAGGTTATTATATAATGTAAACAATCAATAAAATAATATCTTGAGTAATACCTTTAGCTTTGTTGAATAAAGAATTATTCATTTGTAGTTCATTTTTAGTGATCTTTAATGCATGCCAACTCATCCTTGTTTTAATTTTTTAATAATCATTGTGTTTATCATTAGCCCATACAAATAATTTTGTGAACAATATGTATGCTTTTATAATGTACTTGTAAGGATTTGGGTGTTTGAGATGAACATGTATAAGCAAAATATCTTGCATCTTTTCATTCTTTAAAATAGACAATTCATTAGGACTAGTTATACAACATCCCATATTGAATGGTATATTTTAGCACAAATTTATTATCTCAATAATAAAATTAGGCTCATGCCTATTTTTGTTTTAGAATGTTCTTTGGAGGATGTGATGACTAGCCAGTCAAACAATTTATAAGTAGAGTATCTTTATGTTAATTTCCTACATTAATTATAGTAGGACATCCCTTAGTTGTATTAATACAATTTTAATTATGATTCACCAATTTGAAGAAAGTTGATAGTATATTAAGGGATTCTCAAAATCTCATTATTATGTGCAAGTTGTATAATGATATTAGGCATTGCTGTTGTTCTTGATGGACAAATTGATGTGGACTATTGATAGTTTGAATAGAATAATTAGAATGATAAAATTTGTAGTGGATATAGATTAGATGGAGCTAATTATGATAGATATGTTGGAGGTGGTGTAATTTTTTGTTGAAAACAGATTGATACAAGTATGAATATCTGTTTCAATAATTGTTTTGTCACTGATTTCAAACCTGCTACTTGCTGGTAAGACAATTGCTTAGATGATTTGAGTATTATTATTTGTTTGATTCATGAAGATGATTTGATTAAATAACATAACAATAGCACCTAGATGAGATGTTGAGTTATGATATGGAAAAGGAGTACAAGGATCAATTAAGACATTGATATTATAGCGCATTAATAATCTACTTAAGGTTGAAAAGGAAGGATACATTGGTTATGTTCAAAAGAACAAGTTAAATAAAGTATGTTTACCAAGATTAACAATCTGAATAGTAGGTGCCGAGAAATATTAGTTGGAACCAAGTAAAAAACTAGTTGGAGCCGAGCAAAGTCAAATCTCAGTATATGCCAAGTGATACAGTGTAAGCCAAGTAAAGTTTAGCTAATGTCAAGCACCAGTAAACTTTAGTTCATGCTAAGTGATTTGATAGTGGATGTCGAGGAATGCAGTATGTGTTAAGCATCATAAGAAAGTCAATACTGAGTGTCAACATTATGAGAAAGATCGTGAATTTGATGAATCTAAGCTGACAAGTTTGATTTCTTAGATTGTGTGAACTATGTAGAAGATAAGCTTGATCATCTGGTGGCATAGAATTCAAGATGAACCATTTTTATGTGAATTCAAAGAGGATTGAAAGAGAAGTTTCTAGAAGGGAATAAAATGATAAGATGGATAGATTTTATGAATCCTACCTAATCCAACTTAACCCTAAAATGGATGATGGTGGATGAAAAAAAAAAGATCCTAATTTTATATTTATAGAAATAACTGGTATGAAGCAAAGGTTGTCATGTGCAAGAACCTAAGGAAGACAAGGAGCCTAGGGTATTTCTTCATTTAGTGACCTAAAAGAAGAGACTAGTATTGACAAGCAAAGCAAGAAGGCTTAAGTATATAGATGCTTGAAGGGCAAACAAGTTATGAGAGTTAAAGTGTGTGAAACCCAAGTAGAATGAAGGACTTAAACAGAGATCTATAATCTACAAAATGGAGTTGTAAGTTGCTATCAGATCAAGCTTTAAAGTTACTTTCTATTCATTATATCAGTATGGGGTAAATCCTTTGGATTAAGTTTGACCTAATAGTCATTTTTAAATCCTCTAACTATGTGACATTCCAAGTGAATGATCTAAAGTCCTCTAACAAGGCTCACTCCTAATAGGGTAATTCAAATCCTCTAACTTGGTCACATTTAATAGTGTGCATTGTAAACTTTAATAGGGTTGGCCTTTCACAAGGCATCACTTTAGAAGAGTGAGAATTAGTAGCATGTTACTAGTGGTTTTTTCCAAATTGAGTTTCCATGTTAAATCATTATTTCAAATGTGTTATTGAATCTATTTTTCATGCTTACATTTTTGCAAAGTTGATTTGACAATAACCTACAAAGTTTAATTGAATGTATGATCTAATGGATGCATGCATGATGAAAATGATTTACGGATATGGGTTCACTAAATTGTGAAAAGTTTTATTTGTATATCTAGACCTTAGATAACTGATTCACCCACCCCCCCCCCCCCCCCCCCCCCCCCCCCCCAAAATTATTCTAAAGAACTCCAATAATTGGTATCAGAGCCATTTGCTTAAGAGGACTAGTTTGAGGGTACTAGAAGCAAAAGATCAAAATGTCAAAAAGAGAGGTATCCAAGCTTAATAGAGATAAATTTCTTGCATGGAAAAGTATGATGAAGCTATACCTATGAGGTCTTGGAGATCATGCACAATCGACCATTGCTAATGAGTATGTTGATCTTGCTAGAGCCCTAATTGTTGAAGATTTGAAAAAGAAGAAAGAACACAACTAGGCAATTTTGGAGATTGCCTTTGCCCTAAGTTATGCTGAATTTGATGATATCAAGGGTTGTGATAGTGCAAAGAAAATATGGGATGATCTACTATCTATGTTCTAAGAGCCAAATCCAAAAGTCTTAGAGGTAAGTTTGATGATATGAGAATGCAAGAAGGTGAGAATGTTGCTCAATATTTCTCTAGGATAAAGAATGTTGTTAATGCAATAAGATGATCTAATAGTAAGATAGATGATGAGATTGGTAATAAAAATTTTGAGAACACTATTTCCCATCTATGCTATTAGAGTTTCTATAATACAAGAACTAAGATGTGTACCAGGTTCTAATCTAACTCTTTAAGGTTTGGTAGGTAGGCTTACTACTTTTGAGCTATCTAATTTTGATAATTTCAAATATGACAATGTTGAATCTTATTTCAAAGCCATCTTATCATTGAAGGATCTAATGAGAAGAAGAAGAAAAAGGTAAAATATGTGTCCATTGACAATGAAATAGATGAGGAAGATGTAGAACAACTTGAATCACTACTAGCAAGGAGATTTCATAGAGAAAAAGGAAAATTAAAAGGTAAGTTACCTATCATATGTTTCAATTGCAATTAGATTGGTCATATTATTGCTAGATGTCCAAAGAAGAAGAATTATGAAGGTGGAGACAAGTAAAAAATTAAAAGAGATGAAGATAGCAAAGATTACATAGACAAAGGCAATAAATCTTGCTACATTGCTAAAGAGAAAACTAATGATGGATCTAACGATCATGATGATGAAGTGGTGTATGTTGCAATGAAGGATGATTCTAATGAGGATGAGGCAACTACACTAGTTTCTTGTGTGAACAAGAATGACAGATGGATCATTGATAGTGGGTGTTCACATCACATGACTGGAGATAAAAGTAAGTTCATTACCTTGAATTATTATGATGGAAATAGTGTAAGGTTTGGTAATGATGCATGCTGTCTGATAAATAGAAAAGGCTCTATCAAACTCATAGAAAATATTTTATGTGACGATGCTTATTATTTTGATAGACTTAACTATAATTTGTTGAGTGTGTCACAACTGTATAGTTCAGGTTGTAAGGTTGAGTTTGGGAATAAGATTGCTAAGATATATGACATTGATGGAAAACTAATAGGAAAAGGTGATCAAACTAGAGGTAATCTATTCTAACTTGATATGGAGGATGCTACTTGTTTAATTTTACAATTTGATGATGTGTGGTTATGGCACAAGAGGTTATGTCATGCTAATTTTGTTAACTTGGTTAGTATTAGTAACATGAGAAGAGTCAAAGGTTTTTCTAAGTTGAAGAAACCTAACAATGTAATTTGAAAACAATGTCAGTTAGGCAAAATGACAGAGTCAAGTTTTAAGAGTAAGGCTCATACCTCTAAAGAAATATTAGAGATTGTTCATACAACCTTGTGTGGACCAATCAATATGCAAAGATACAAAGGAGATTAGTACATTATGTTATTTGTTGATGATTATTCTAGAATGATGATAGTTATGTTTCTAAAATAGAAATCTGATACTTTCCAAATGTTTAAGTGGTACTCATAAGAGTTGAGAATGAAACAGGTAAAAACCTAAAATGTTTGAGATCTGACAGAGGAGAATTTACATCAAATGAGTTTGGAATGTTCTGTAATGATAGAGGAATCAAAAGACAAACATCTTCTCCTAGGACCCCTCCACAAAACATAATTGCTAAAAGGAGAAACATATATATAATGGACTATGCTAGGACACTCACAATGGAGAAAAGTGTTGCTTTGAAATACTAGAGGGAAGCTATAAGTATAACTATCTATACCTTAAACCATGTGTAAGTCAATAAATGTACTCATTCAACACCTTTTTAAATATGGCATGGATACTCACCCAATGTAAAATATTTTAAGGTATTTGGAAGAAAGTGTTATATTCTCAAGAATTTTAAGAATGGTAAATTAGATGAAAAAAGTGAAGAAGGTATACTCCTTGGCAATTCCACAAGAAGTAAAGCATATAAGTGTTTAAATACTAACACTAAAAAAGTTGTGGAAAGTGCAAATGTGAAATTTGATGAATATACAAAAGTACATGAGGCTGAACCTATGAAGGAACCAAAGGAATACAAATCATTTGTATATTTTTATGAAGGTATACCTATTGATGAAGATACTATAAATCAATTTGAAAATCAATAGCAAGTTTTATTGATTGTTGAGTCACATGCTATGAATGTCGAGTTGAATTTAGGAACCAAGCTATATTCAGGTGCCAAGTTACAGAATGAAGTTGAGGCACATTTTGATTCTAAGATTACTGTACATGAAATAAATTTTGAACTACTTGATAGAGATGTACATAGTGATTCAAAAGTTGAGAGACCAAATGAGGAAAAAAAAAGTAGAACCAAGACTATCTAAGTATGTCAAGAGACATCACCCTGCATCTCAAATCATTGGAGATAAAGATGCTAGACCAATGACAAGGAATAAGTTGAGAAATGGTACATATTTTCTTAGCATACATGAACCTAAAATAGTGAAATATTCCTTAGAAGATGTGGATTGGAGTAAAGCCATGAAAGAAGAGATTGAAAAAATTGAGAAAAATAAGACATAGACTCTAGTTCCTACAACAAAAGATAAAAATGTGATTGGCACCAAGTGGGTATACAAAAAAAAGTTAGATAAAAATGGTAAATTCACAAGGAACAAGAGAAGATTAGCTTGTAAAGGATATGCACAAGAAAAAGGGATAGACTATGTAGAAACATTCGCTCCTATTGCAAGATTGGAAGGAGTAAGAATTCTACTTGCTTACTCTTCATACAAAGTTTCAAAGATTATCAAATGGATGTTAAGTTTGCATTTCTAAATGGTATATTGGAGGAAGATGTTTATATAGAACAACCAGAAGAATTTGTTGATGCTAACAACAAAAAAATCATATGTAGACTACATAAATCTTTATATGGTTTGAAGCAAGAACCTAGAGCATGGTATGAAAGGCTTCATAATTATCTTGTGGAGATTAGATTTGAGAGGACTAATGATAACAACAATCTATACTTGAAGACAGAGAAGGAAAATGTATTTTACTATTTTAATTTTTTGTTGATGATATCATTTTTGGAGGTCAAGATACTTTATGTAAGGCTTTTAAAAATGAAATGAAGAAAGAATATGAGATGTCTATGTTTGGAGAGATAAAGTTTATTGTGGATTTGCAAGTACAATAGATGAAATATGGTATATACATCTCTTAGTCAAAATATGTAAAGGAGTTATGGAAAATTTTTTGATTGGAAGATTCCAAGCCAGTAAGCACACCTATGGTGATAGGACATAAATTGTCAAAGAATGATGATTTAGTTGAGGTGAATCAAACACTATATAGGTCTATGATTGGAAAATTACAATATGTAGTACACAACAGACCTGATATTGCATTATCTATTGGGATAGTTTTAAGATTCTCTACCAATCCCAGGGAAAATCATTTGATGGATGTTAAGAGAATAATGAGATATCTGAAAAGAACATAAGATTATGGTCTATACTATAAGAAAAATGAAAAATTTGAATTGAGATCCTATACTGATGTTGATTGGAATAGAAATATTGATGATAGAAAGAGCACTAGTGGAGGATAATTTTTGTTAGGAAAAAGGTTGGTTACTCAAGCTTAATATGTTGTTGCTATAGTAAATTGTACAAACATTGTATGGATCAAACATCTGCTCAAAGGTATGAAGGAGGAAATTACTAAACTTGTAATACTTTATTGTGATAATAAAAGTGCTATAAATATATCAAAGAATCCTATGATGCATACAAAAACTAAAAACATTGCAATCAAGTATCATTACTTGAGAGATTTAGTTCAAGATAAAGAGGTGAAGATGGAATATGTTAATACAAAAGAGAAAATAGTTGGTATTTTCACAAAAGAATTATCTAAGAATGCTCATGCGTATCTAAGAGGTAAACTAGGGGTGATACCCATATCAAAGGCTATTTAAGAATTATGAGAAGTTCCCTATATCAAACAAGATGATTGACATATGTTACACATTGATGTAGTGGATCTTACTTTAAGAGCTGCCTAAAGTAATCAAAGAGCTGGAGCTACAAATCAGTCACAAGCTAGGTGATCGAGGGAGAAACTTAAACTATTAATATCTGCATGCTAAGATGATAAGTCTTTTGCCTTATTGTCAAATAGGGAGAAATCCTAAAGGGAGAAAAGTAGAAATAAAAGGAGACAAAAAATAAATAAAGGGAGCAATCTAAAAAGGAAGAAAGAAGAGAGAAAAGAAGAAATAAAGGGAGCAATCCAGAAAGGGAGAAATAAGATACATAAGAAACATGGGATACCTAGTCAGAGGGAGATAATGTCAAGGTAGATATAAGAAGTCATCCAAAGGCAGTCATAAGGATGAATTGATAAATTGTTTATTGATCAAAACAAAAATTTTGTAACCTATTTAGAAGATGAAAGTTACTGATAGAGGGAGAGATTTCAATACAAGGAACTATTTTCTTTTTGATTTTTTTGGGTTGTACTGATTAAGTTTGGTTTTTCATCAATGTCAAAGAGGGATATTGTTGAACATAGATTAATATAAGTATGAATATATTTTTCAATCATTGGTTTTCCATTGATGTCAAACTTGCTACTTGTTGGTAAATTTCTTAGATGATTTGAGTATTGTCATTTTTTTGATTGATGAAGAGGATTTGATCAAATAAGGTAACAATAGCACCTAGAAGAAAGGTTGAGTTATGATGTGGAAAATGAATACAAGGATCAGTTAAGACAATGATATTATAGTGCATTGATAATCTACTTAAGGTCACAAAGGATGGATACATTGATTAAGTTCAGAAGAACCAGTTAAATGAAGTATGTCTACCAAGCTTAACAATATGCATAGTAGGTGCCAATAAATGTTAGTTGGAGCCAAGTAGAAAACTAGTTGGATCTGAGAAAAGTCAAATCACAGTAAATGTTGAGTGTCACAGTGTAAGATGAGTAACATTTAGTTGTTGCCAAGTACCAGTAAACTTTAGTTTGTGTTGAGTGATTTGATAGTGGATGCTAAGCAACATAGTATGTGTTGAGGATCATAAGCAAGTCAATACCAAGTGTTAGCATTATGAGAAAGATCATGAATTTAATGAATCTGAGCCAACAATTTTGATTTCTTGGATTGTGTAAATTGTGTGGAAGATATGCTTGATGAGTTGGTGCCATATAATTCAAGATGAACTATTTTGAGGCAAATTCAAAGAGGATTGAAAGAGAAGTTTCTAGAAGGGAATAAAATGAAAATATGGGTAGATTCATTGAGTCCTACCTAATCCAACCTAACCATAAAATGGACAATGGAGGATGAATGACAAAAGATTCTATTTTTCTATTTATAGAAATGGATGGTTAGAAGCAAAGGTTGTCATGTGTGAGAACCTAAGGAAGATAAGGAGTCTAGGGTATTGCTTCATTCAATGACCTAAGAGAAGAGACTGCTATTGGAAAGAAAAGTAAGAAGGCTTAAGGGTATGGATGCTTGCAGGGTGAACCAGTTATTAGAGATGAAGTGTGTGCAATCCAAGTAGAATGGAGGATTGAAACAAAGATCTATAATCTTCAAAATTATGTTGTAAGTTGTTATCAAATCAAGCCTTACCGTTACTTTCTAATCATTATATTAGTGTAGGGTAATTCCTTTGGATTAAGGTTGACCTAACAGTCATTTATAAATCCTCTAATCGGGTGACATTCCAAGTGAATGATCTAAAGTCCTCTAACTAGGATCATTCCTAATAGGGTGATTGAGATCCTCTAACCAGGTCGCATTCAATAGTGTGAATTGTAACCTTTAATAGGGTTGGCCTTTCACAAGTCATCACTTTAGAAGAGTGAGAATTAGTAGCATGCTACTAGTGATTTTTTATATATTGGGTTTCCATGTTAAATCATAGTGTCAAATGTGTTATTAAATATGTTATGTTTCATGCTTTCATTTTTGCAAAGTTGATTTGATAGTAACCTACAAAGTTTAAGTGATTGTATGATCTAATTGATGCATGAATGATGAAAATGATTTATGGATATAGGTTCACTAAATTGTGAAAAGTTTAATTTGTATATATATACCTTGGATAATTGATTCACCCCCCCTTCCCCCCCTCTTACTTATTCTAAAGAATTCCAACATTTTTCATAATTGTTTTCATGAATAATAATAGTTGTTATAAGCTTTCATTTTTTTGAGTTTTGGTAGAATGAGAGTTGTTCCATAGTATGTGGAGAAATATACCATGAAGAAACATATTGATGCTGACTTTTATTTGTATGTTATTAAGGTTCAAAAATTGTGGTTTTCTTATTCTTCAATAAATTATTTTCTATAGCAAGCTTTTTCCCTAGAATATTTAGAATAACAAATTGTTAATCTCAAATTGGTTTTAACAAGGAAACAACAAAACATAGAGGTCATTTACTTAACATAAATTTGTATGTATTGAGTAGTTAGTTTATGTCAAGTAATAAGCATCACTATGTGTCAAGTAATTCAAGTGCCAAGCAAGACATATATGCTGAGTAAAACAATGGATGCCAAGTCATTTAGGTGACAAGTTACAACATTGAATATGTAATGAATGTCGAGCATTAGAGCTTTCAAGTGCCAAGTAAATAGTTTTGTACATAGTTGTTTATAATGGCACAAACTCCTATGTAAACCATTTTTGAGATGACTTAAGGATTGTAGAAGATATATATGAAGTTATATTGTAAATCCCTATGTAGTAGATGCAACCAATAAAATTAAGGGATGTTCTAAGCGGAAAAATGGGTGAACCATAATCATTGATTCCTACCTAACCCTAGGTCACCTAAGTCTTATTAAGGAGGGAAAACCTTAAAGAAATTGTGTATGTGGATGAGAAGAGAAGGGCAAATTCTAAGTGCAGAGAGAGCATTCATGGTGGCTATGGAGGTTATGATCATGCTATAATTGTGGAATTAGTTAAAGAGAACATAATAGAGTAGTTAAAGGGTAAAAGAGATACATCTTATTAGGAGAATCAAGTAGACATTAGGAAAGAGAAGCTCTAATATCTAATAGAGAAGTACTAATTAAAGGATCACTACTGAAACATTCTAATAGGTGAATTAATGAAAATCTCTTAATAGAGTAGCCTTGATAGGTTTCAAGTCCTAATAGACTTTTGTGTAAATATCTTAACTAAGTTCTTATTTAATTGCAAGTTTAAGTTCTTTAACAAGACACACTTCTAGAAGGGTGTTTAAATCCTTTAACAAGGTGATCTACCTAATAATCTTTGTAAGCCTTTAATAGGGTAGACCTTTCACAGGATAAATCATAGTTTATGGTAAAACTTATTGTAACCTTCATTGGCTACACATTACAGTTTCAAAAATAAAGATGTGTAGGTGTCATCCCCACTCCATTTTTTCCATCTCATTAGAGGGTTTCTATGTAACAAACTTATTGTGTCATGTGTTATTTATCTCATACTATGGATGAACATGTGTAGCTAGCTATTTTAATTTACATGATAATTTGTGAGATGGATGTGTGGTGAATGATTTATGGTTAAAGTTTTGAAGTCCTAATTCACCCCCTCCTCTTAGAGTTTACTTTCCCATTGTTAATTCCAACAATTGGTATTAGAGATTTGTCCTTTGGAAAGGAAATATTTGTAGCTTTGAGGAAAGATCTTGAAGATGGAAGTCTACAAGTTGAGAAAAGTCATTGAGAACCAGAAGATTGAAATCCAACTTCCCTACGCCAACTGAATGAAGTAAGAGATGAGTTGAAGAACTCATTAAAGAGAAGGAAAGATATAACTATTGAGGAGAATGACATACATTACCAAGAGGAAGACACTATTGAATTGTTTGCAGATAGAAACTCAAGTGAGCTTGACGCAATAGTTGTAGATCTAATGGAAAAGAATGGTGCCCTAACTGAAGAGATCAAAAATCTTAAGATAGAACAAGAAGTCCAATCAATATTGCTATGTGAGGTGATCAAGCAAAAAAAGAAAGTTGAGGAAGACACAATTATGATTGAAGATGAAAAAAGGATACTGACCAATAGATTGGAAGAGAAGACATCATAGGTACAAAGGATTGCTAACATGCAACTAGAAATTATGAATCAAGTGATGATTGCCAATCATAAATTGAATGAAAAGGACATTGAGATCACAATCCTAAAGTTACAGAATGAACAATTGAGGAATGAATTAAGAAGAGGAAAATAATTTGTTGAAAGTTTCAACAAACCCATTGTAGCCATTAAATACTTTGTGAAATTGATGAGATCTCCTAGATCTAACAATGATACTATTGGACTAGGATATGTCAGTACTAATGAAGGAGAGTTATCTAAAAGTGGTGAACAAAGAAGCAACAAAGGTATAAACTCCAAACCCAATTGTCATAATTGTGGAAAGTTAGGTCATACAACAAATATTTTCATGAGTAGTAATGACAAGCCTTAAGCAAAAATTCATGGGTTATTGTCATAAGTGCAACAAGCAAGGACATCAGGCACATGAATGCAAGACTAAGACTTCAAGGATATTGCTACAATTGTCAAAAGTATGGACATAAAGCATATGAATGCAGATGTAATGCCAAGTGGAGATCAAACAAGTAGACAAAGGGACAACACACTATAAAATACTACATTGGGATTACAATACAAGGTATAGTTGTCACTATTGTCAAGAGTATGGACATGTTTCTGAGAATTACATTAGAACACATTTCAAAAGTGATTACAACAAATGGTTGAGTCAAACTACATGTTTTATCTATTTGAAGAATGGTCACATTAGTAGAAACTATCCAACAAGGTCAAAAGCACAAAGAAATGAATTCAATAAAGGAAAGGAGAAGGTTGATGTTGAGAAAGTCAAAGTGCAGATGAACAAGACATGGAAGAAAAAGGAAGATTGCAACACATCAAGTTCAAATGAGGTCACTTCATCCAATGGATTAGGTGATAACATCACCTCAAACTAGGCAATCAAAAGGCATATGGGATTGATATCACAATAATATATTTTACATTAGTTCCAAGAATCTAAGTTCTTAAAAGATTATAAATGCATGAATAAAGATGCAATTGAATAGTTAGAACCTAGAAGAAATCTTTAGTTTTTTAATTTTTCATGTTGTTCCTAAGCATGAAAGATTTCATATTATGACGTCAAGTTGTGAAGGTATGGTAGTATTGACCGAGCATTCTCTGTGAATCGAGCGAAGTGGAAGTCATGAGTAAGTTGAGTGAGTTGGAAACCCTATATTGATTGAACTTACAGTTGTGTAAGCATTAAGCATTTATTGCAAAATTGTAAGGATTGTATAGTTATTTTTTGACTAATTTGAATTCATTCAAGATCAAAGAGATCATGAAGAGCATAAAGGTGAATTGTGACAAGAGATTCTTATGTTTGTGAACCAAATCCAACCACAACTTGACATATTCATCAAATTGTGAAAGGCATTTTACCGGTGTCAAGTTTTTTGTTTAAGTTTTCATAAACCCTAGCTATCAAATATGGTAACAAGCTCTTCTGTGAATGTTAGAAAAAAGGAAAAGGAAGTGTTGAATGTGCAATTGATTAGTAATGAGATTATACAACCACCTTTTTGGGCAATACTTGAAATTGCATATAAAGGAGAATAGTCTAGTGTGTTATCAACGATACCACCAAAAGTCTTAATGATTCAGGATGTCATGTGTTGCTACACATGCAAATTTGGAAGCATAGGTGACATGGAAATAATAGAATTGTACAATCAACTTTGTGATAATGGAGTTTTAAGGGAAGAGAATAAAATCATAGAAAGGAAAGGGTTGACCCATGCCCTAGATTTCCCTAATGTATTCAAGATTGAATGGATCAAGGTAGTAGTTAGTTAAATACATGAAAACTTCATTTGGCTAGAAGATGGACCCATTAACTTTGCTAAAAGGATTGTTAGCTAAGTGTTAGGGTGTCCTACCCTTGATTGACCCAAGAGCATGCAAACTAATTTAAAAGAGATGATTGAGAAGAACATAGGTGCAGTATGGAATAATAGGGGAATGCCTATTGATTCTATCTTAGGCCCCCTAATTTTTTTTTCTATGAGAGTGATAGCTCACAAATTATTTGAATAGGGTGTCCTGCATGGTAGTGGACTTGGGATACAAAATAGTAAAGAGAGACCACACCTATGACCTTTATGAGTTGCAACTTCAACAACTATTTGAAAACTTGTAGGCCATAAGGAAAACCAAGAGTGCATCTTGTAAATTTGGCTCTTTATTAGTTTGTATATTATTTTATGTGCATAACACATTTACTTCTTTTGGTAAAGGTACTTGGAAGACCAATAGGTCTATTGCAGTTCAAATTGGAGAATTTATAGAGCAACTTGGAGATAATTTGATTTAGTAATGACAAGTTATTTTGAAGACTTTAAGAATTCTATGAAGCAAAGGTTAAGGATTCTAATGTCACTAGTTGAGAAACATTATGATGATGTTTCCTTTCTAGTTGATGTTGATTATACATATGTGCAAGCAGTCCTACCCAAGGTTAGATGGGTTAAGCCCTTGCCACATGAGATAAATATTAAAAAAGCATCAACAACTATTATAGCTCTACTAGTAAAGGAAATACATATATAAAAGTGCCACCTCATTTGGGAATTATGAGGAATCCAAGTCTAGAATTGCAATTGACTTGAAGACAACTTATGTGGTAAGGAAGAAGAATAAACTTGTGAAGAAGCTAAACAAAAGATTTGGAAAAGGGGGAGATGAAGAAGAAGATGAAGATGAGGAAGACGAAGAACAAGTCCAAGCCCCTTTGGAAATTACTCAAGGAAAAGGAGAAGATGAGGGAGCTCATGAGGAAGGTGTCAAGGGAGAAGAAGTCAAGGAAGCACCCAAGCATATTCAAAAGAAAAGAAAGGTTAAGGAGCCTATAGTAGAGAAACCCAAAAAAAAGGTTGTGAAACTATCATAACAAAAGACAATAGCTCTTATTACTAGGGCTAATAAAAGGGCAACAACTAAACAATTCAAGGTTCCTTAGAAACCTAAAGGCAAGAGGACTATTACTTCAGCAGAGCTGAGCCAACCAGTGAAGAAAATATATGAAAGGACAAAATATGTAGCTCTAGCTAAGCTAGATGAGGAGAAGATAGATTTAGATGACATGAGTCAATTCAAGGTGGTAATATACAATCCCTCCTTTGATTTAGATAATTTGTGTGCCAATATTAAATCAAATGTAGATTTATCTAGTCTTGCACACATAGATTTTGATAAGATAGGAAAATTTGAACAAAACACTATAGAGGAAGCCATATATGTGATGATGAATACATTCAAATAAACTCCTATAGAGATTTCCAACTCATTACCTAAGAGTCTTTGTGATTGAGTTGAAAAAAAATAGAAATATAATCTACAAATAGAAAGACATATTAGGGAAACCACTTTAGCCCAAGTCATGTCTGAATTGCCAAAGATAATGATAGATGAGGCTATGTAGTTACACAAAGGTAAATTTACTCCAAAATATAGAGCATTCAGTATATTGAAGAAGAATATAGAGGATGTGGTAACTAGGAGTAAAGTAATAGGGAGAACTATTTACAAGTTACCCATTCCTACTTAAAAGAGAAAGGTGAGAAAGAATTGCAAGAATCTAAGAAAATTGAGAAAGAGACAACATAAAAAGCAAGATAGACTACAAAAGATGAGTCATTCAAGGATGGTCATGTGGAAGGCACAAAGGAAACAAAGGGAGAAGAGGCCATAGCTAAGGAGGAGTAGAAAGATGATTAAAATGTACCTAAGGTACAAGTGCTGAGTACCCATCCTTCACATGAAGACCAAGTAAGTTAGCAGGACTTAGTAAAAACAAGGATGTTTCTAACAATTCTAATAAGAACATCAATCCCTTGACATATGATGATTTGAAGTAGATATTGAAGAGTTCCACCATGGTAGCTAATTTATGCACAAATCCTATATTGATGAGAACTAATGAAATTGTAAAGGCAGATATGGAAGTAGTAGGGGAGAAGAAAATATAAACATCAAGTATGCCACCAGAGGTAAAAACTACAAAAACATAGAGTGCAAGCACTAAATAGTAAGGTGTTGTTACAACACTAGTTGCATTACCTTTTGTGTCATTCATTTCTCATAAAAAAGCCTTAATAATAATTGAGGAAGATGGAATAGAAACTAGATTAGGTCAAGAAGCAAGTCTTGAACCTACACCATAGACACAAGGTAAAGATAAGAAAGAGGATAGTTAGATTGACTTGCTTAAAGAATTGAAGGTAACTACTGTAATCACCTAAAAATGGTCATCTAGACTATTAGCCCCCTTTTCAACATTTTGGCTAAATTAATTTAATCACTTACCTAAGCCAAATTGCTAATAATCAATTTATTTGATTATAACCTATAGTTTGACTATGCTATCCTAAGTTCATTATTTGATTAAAAGAACATGTCCCCTTTTAATTAAATAAAAGACCCCATTCTTCTAACCCACTTAAAGTGCACACATAAAGTCCTTTTTCTATTTTGCAATTAAAAGAAAAGGCTTTGTGACTTTTGTCTTATATGACAAGTCAACTTATATTCTATTGGTTGACTTGTGTGTGCACATGGATCACTCCTCTTTTTGAATTCCACTGTTGATCATCCACCATCTTCATCTTGATCTCTACCATCCATACATCTTTAAAAGGCATTCCTTGTCTACATTCTCTCATCCATGGCATTTTAGCTTAGATTCATGTTGCATGTTAGTTTAGCTTTTATTTTGCAATAATCTCTCACATAGCTTAATATTTGGATTGTAACACTCTCATACATGTTTTTGCATAGCTGCATTTTGCATTCTCATCTTAGCTTAATCTTCATTTGCATTGCATCCTTGAGGAACTCTTTGAGACATTTGCATTCTTGCATCTTGTCTTTGGAACCTCCCATTGCATGGTTTACTAGCAAGAAGAGTATTGCTAAGGCTCATCTTAGAGCCTTCTTATTCTTGAAATATACTCTCTTGCACTCCGTGGATAGGGAACTCTAAGCCGGCATCCAAGCATTCCAAACTCATGGAATCGTTTGGATAGAAGGGTTTAGAGTGGGACACTTTCGAGTGTACATTTTTGGCGCCCACCGTGGGGCTTGAATCAAGTTTCTAGCTCCATTTGCTTTTATATTTCATCTCTAATTTTTTATAGCAGCATATTGGATCTAATCAAATGCTTTTGTAGAATTATCACTTTGGTTTTAAGGCCAACCCATAAGTAAATTGGTTTGAAGGCCAAAAACTTAGTTGGTTTAAAGATTTGATCATATCTTTTAAACCGCTTGGAGTTTGGTTTTGAAATTTTTTTTTTTCAGGTTGGTTATATGCTCAAAATGTCTCAGTCCAATTTGCAGAGCATTTTGACGTGATTTTCGAGAGTTATGAGTTTTTCTTTATTTTTCATAAAAAGCTATTTTTGATCGCAAATCAGTGAATTGTTTAAAAAAACTTACATTTTTAGAAAGGGTTTTCAATTCTAATGGGGGTTCTTTCTTTGTGTTTTAAATTTTGAGGTCGTATTAAGGATCAAAAACTCGATTTGATAAATTTGACCTATTTTGACAAAATTGATCTCTAGAGCGCAAATGAAGAGATTTTTAATTTTTTTTTTTTTTTGAAAAGCTCTCTAATTTTTAATAGGGGTCTCTTCTTTTCATTTTTATTTTTGGATACAAAATCATAGCAAACAAGTCCAATCTTGTTGACTAGGTCAAAATCAAAGAGTAAAAATGAGAGCATTTGTGATTAACTTGCACTTTCTTTGCGTGCACTTGGTTGGAAGATAAATTGGATTTTTGAGGCAACTCACCACTTTTTATTGTAGATTTTTGTGTTATTTCACACTAAATTTTGGTGCTAACAAGTTGTGATTACAGGTTGCCATCCTTATGAAAAAAATTTGAAACATTGCATAAAAAGAACGCATGTCAAAGCTTCAAATGCGCAAGGGCTACTAACATTGTTTGCAGGGCTGCCCACAGCATAAAAACCCAAAATTTTTTGCTTTTTTGTTTTCATGTGTGGCATTGACTAATTGTTCATTTTTCATAGGCACATAAAACTTGTGATTGGAGTCTTTTGGTAATAGGAGAGTATGCTCTTCACCCTTGTGGTGAATCAGAAATCTTGACTTGCCATTTGGTTTCAAAAGCAAGGGGTAACTGAATCTTCTTGACGTGTTTGGGAGAAAATGATTGGAATAGGAGAGTATACTCTTCACTCTTATGGTGAACCAGAAATCTTAACTTCCAAAAGTTGATCCACTTTGTGTAGTTAGAATCTTTTAGAGGGTCTGTTCTCGAACAACTTGAGAGGAACGACCCAAGTGGGGACAAGCCGATTACCTGGCTCTTCCAACCCACTATAAACTCAAGGCTATCAAGGACACAAAACTTTGGTAGACATAGTTTTTATCTTTGCCTAGTGTGATCGCTTATGGGATTTCGACCATAAGGAGATCACTAGGCAAGAATGCTTAAGGTGCTCTTGTGATCGTGAGATCGGTTACTCATCACAAGGTGAGGTGTCCCGTAATTGGGAGCAAGAGGAACACTATGAATAGAAGCCCTATCTAAACATCCTAAGTTAGTAACTTCTCTTTTTAGCCGCTCAATTTTTTGGTGCAAGGATTGATCCTAGTGGACTACCCGTATCACCCCAAGATTTACACTCACCATATGTGTTCCCTTGGTTATGCTTATGGCATTTCCATGACAAAGCCAATATCTCTTGTGGGCAACCACTTGGTGTGAGGTGAAGAAGCATCAAGCGTGGGCCAAGTTGTTGAGTAATTAACCATGACTTCTAGGTAGATATTGCTTGATGTGTTCTTGAATATGCTATACCAGTGAAAATCTTTTGAACATACACATGATGCTAATTCTAGGGAATTCTTTTGAGACGTCACATATTCTTGTATCATGCAAGGTTGCTTTGTCCCTTGCTTGATTGTTTGAAGAATACTCCATGTGTCACTATCTTGCTTGGAAAGAAATTGTTTTTGAACATCAAACTTGCTATGCTATCAACTATTGTCAAACTTTGTCAACCAAGTCAAAACATCAAATGCAAACATTTTCTTGTGTTGCTTGCTAAGGGGAGTCTCATCATTTGACTTTGATTTGCTATGTCTCTAGTTTTTGAACATGCTTAAAGTGGCTCTTTGGTCTTAGTGCTCTTGGTCTTTCTATCTTCATGGTCTATTTCCACTTGCTAGTTATCTTTTTGCTGAAATGGTTGCCTTGATTTCTTGACTACACTCTTGGGTTAGAGAGTTGTTCACTTGTCACCCCACTTGCTCTATCTATTTGGCTATTTGGGCATCTTGCCTAGCTATTGACTTGAGTCATTCATGTCGTAAGTTTTTACAAGTCACTTTAATCTCTCTCTACTATCTTGGCAAGTGAACACTCTACCTCCTATAGTTTCAACATCAAGTTATCTTCTAGGCTCTTTTATGCTTGGCTTTGCATCTAAAACTATGGGATCTAAACCTTGTGCTACCAAACTTCAACCGAATCTAGATGATCATGATATCTTCCATGTCACTAAAGAGTTTCAAGATCTATATGCACAATACAAAGAACTAGAAGAGACAAATGATCTTTCTTACCTTCATCTCTCGAAGCGCATGACAGAAATGAAGTCTAAAATTGAGAAAAGTTTAGAGGAGAAGATTGCATCATTACGTGAATCTTCCTTAAGGTCTTTACATGCATGTGAGTCACCTTCTTTGAGGTCATCCTCTTCTTCTAGGTCTACATGCTCTACTTCAAGACATCAAATGTCTTCATCTTCTAGACCTAAAGACCTCTTTAGAGAGCTAGAAAATGATACATCCTTGGAGCATACGTCAAAATTTCATGATAAACCTATCTTTGACCAAGACAATGATGAAGACATGTATGCATGCTATTCACTTGGGAAGCAAAAAAAGGACTCTAGACATACTTTTAAAAGAAATTTTACTCCCTTGGGGAATTCTTATGATGACATTTTGAGAACACTTCTTAGCACCAAGCTCATCATGTTGCCTAAGTCTAGCTCCTATGGAAATCCATTCTTGGATACCTATTGTGCCTATCATCAATCTAATGACCATGCTACTTCTAATTGTATAGAGCTGAAACATAAAATCCAAGATCTCATTGATGATGAGATTGTTGATCTTGGAACCTTTAGTGACTCATGTGCTGAGGATACTTCTCTTGAGCAAGATTACATTGATGAACCTATGTCTAGTAGTGGCTCCATTACATCTTCCACTTCTTCCAACACTCATGCATCTCCCAACACTTCAAAGCTTTCCAACATGCCTCCATCAAATAAAGAACCTAATGCTTTCCACATTGACTACACATATCCTCAAAGGCTACTTCTAAAAGAAACTCAAGCTCACCTTCACTTGGCTGCAAACATTTTCCATGCTACCAATCCTAAACATCCTCAACCTTCATGCACTACTATGCCTAAGCCAAGCACTACTCCATTCACTCTTCATTCTCCCTTGTCCTTAGAAGTGGCTCCATGTCAAGAGGACTCTCAAAAAGAAAAAGCTATAAATGTCAAGAAAGATCAAGATCAAGCACCCATTCATCTCTTTCAAGATTTTTCCCCTCCATATCCCATATCTTGTCCACCTCCTAAGTATGATGAAGATACCACTTCCATTATCTCCCTTTAGCTTACTGAAAATTATGAGAAAAGTTCTCTTCATATGCTATCCAAAGCTACTTGTCAAGATCAAAGTATCCCCTCATGTTCTACTTCTTTGTATCCACTTCAAAATTGTGCTCAACCTTCAAGTGCTTCTATTAAAAATGTTGTTCCTATCAAAGGTATTCATGAGTCTACTGATGGCTTTGATCATGTTGCTCATTCTAAAGAGGTTGATATCCCTTCCCACTATCCCTTTGTATCTTCTAAATCTATCCTTGGTCCTTATCCATCTAAGCTACAACATTCAAACCTTCCATCCATTTTGGGGCCTTATGTTCCTCCATCTCCTACATTCACTCCTAGCTCTCCCACCATACCTCAAGATCAACAAAGACACTCATCCTTGATGAATTTTCACCCATCTATCCATCTAAACCAGTCATATCATCCTTATTCATCCACAAATCCCAAGTCCTTTGGAAGTGAGAATAAACATAAGAATCCATTGAAAAATAAAGATCACTATGTCCCATCTAATTGACATGTGAATGCTAAGAAGGAAAATTCACAAAAGAGACCACAAAGGTCCACTATTAAAAAAGCTAAATCAAAGAAAATATGGGTTCCTAAACCCATTATTGAAGAAATGTTTTTTGAAGCATCCAAAGGAAAATCTAAAGCTAAATGGATTCCCAAGTCTCTTTTAAAAGACTTGAATATTGAAAATACTTCAAAGTTGACATTCAAGCTTCCAAAGGTTTCCATTCCATCTTCTTCTGAAAATATTTCTATAAATATTCCAAAGCCTTCCGCTCCACTTTTTTCCAAATCTCTTCTACCTTCTCATAGATCTAAACCTCAAGCTATTTCATGTATGATTCCTCCATCATTCCAATACCCTTCAAGGTGTGTGTCAACATTGATCTTGTCCAATATTTCAACTACCCTCATGAAATCTTCTAAAGCTTACACTTACTTTCTATACATGAACTATTATCCTCCATATACTCTTCCTACTACCATTTCTCTTTCATCACCCTATCAACATCTTTGAGCATATCTTTCTATGGTCTTGGCTTATCATGGCTTATCTTTCCTATAGGAGCACTATCTAAATTCAAAAAGCTTGAGCTCTTTCTAAAAATTCAAAAAATTCAAAAAAAAAAAAGAAAAAGGAAAAAGAAAAAAAGAAAAAAATGAAAATGTGCCTTGGTGAAAACCACTTCTTGTGTCACTTTGGTAGCGAAAGTAAAGAGAAATAAATTTATCCTATGGTGAAAACTACTTCTTGTGGCACCTTGGATAAGTACCATGATGAAAACCTGGCAAACAGGCATCATGCGTAATTCTTCCATCATCCATCTATCCCTTCTTCTCTCTTTGATCTTGACAATGTTGAGCTATCTTTGCATATTGGCTATCTTATCCACCAGATTTTCTATTTGTGCTTTATCATTCCCTCATAGCCTCCATCTTGACCTTTATTTTTATTGTTCTATCCCATTACTATCCTATCTAGTTGACCCCTTGGTCCTTATCATAATAAATGAAACATGGTTCTCATAGGTCTCTTGACATGGCTACTCTTTTGGACTACACACTTCATGCTATCACACTTGTTGGCTTCACCGCTTATCCTACATGCTATCTTTCTCATTTCTTCCATTGCTTATCCAAAACCTACTTTATATGGCTATCTTTCCCTAGCTTGGGTACTCTTGAGGAGTCAGTCCTTGAGGATCACTTTCACTTGCTTCACATTCCTTTCTTATGCATCTTTGCTCATCTATCGACTTGTTTCTCCATCGTGTCCTATACCCTGCTAGACATTGGGAGAAAATGATGTGATCTTAAGAGCTTGAGAACTAGTGATCTCTAAATTATTCTAAAAAATTCAAAAAATCATATATGATGCTTAAAAAATCCTAAAAATCAAAAAAATGTCATGAAAAAATGATCATCTTAGTGAAAACCTAGCAATAGGCACTTTGATGTATCACCAAAAAAAATAAAAAATAAAATAAAATTTGTCAAGTGGTGAAAACCTATAAATAGGTGCTACTTGAAACCCTCGCACCTATGTCTATTAGTCTCAATCATCCACTTTGCTACACATTTCCTGGCTTGGAATTGTTTCTTTTCCTCATCGTGGGGGCATAGTTGCTTAGCCTTTTGAGGTATTCTTGTGCATTAGGGTTTCTTTGACAACTCACAAAATAGTGTTTCTCAACACTACCCCCACCCACTTTGACATCAAGTGTTTTTCAACACTTTACAGATAGTTTACCTACGGTCTTCGATGTCGCGATATTTCTCACTATCAGAATCAAGTCTAAAAGAAATGGCCAAGTGACTTACACACACACACTTTAACATTTAAACGACTGAGCTATGCTGATATTTATCTACTTTGTGTGCTGTCTATGATGATTTCTTTGCCATGTGATCCCTCCCTAATAGTCTTTCGAGGATTTCATTGACTAGAAGACTGGGGGCATGGGGCATGTCTTCTTGATTTCTGCTTGTGGGTATACTTTGTTTGTCTATAGTGTTGTAAGCATTTATGCTGGTCTTATTCAACACGTTGACTTACAAATGTATCATCCTTGACTATTTTGCAAGACCGCGCTCAGGGTTTATCCTAGCGCTTATGCCTTGATACAGGTGTAATCTTGCTAAATTAAACTTAGGGAATCTAATCATGTAGTTATCTTGACTTACATGTCTCTGATGCTTAGATTGGATTTTTACATACCCATCTAATATCGATCATATTCATATCCTCATAGTTATACTAGTGATGGTTGTATGATCTCATGATGTCCCTAATAAATGCTCAATGATGAAATTAAGAGTCTAAATGTTATGCACTTCTTGCTGGTAAACCACTTTGCATATTAGCTTGCATTTTAGGTTCATTTTCTAGCTTAGTCTTGCATTCTTGCATATGGGGAGAGCTCTCTCTTCATCTTTTCACAGACATATCAGCTAACTCCTTTCATATATTTCTTTACTTTCTTCTTGTTCATGTCTTTTCACCTTCTTAATCTTTCGCTTCATCTCTTTTCTATCTTTTCATCACATTATATAAATTTTTGACCTCTTAAATAATTTTGACGTCCTAAATTCATTTTCGGGATCAAAATCCAAATTTGAGTTCATCTTGATGGTCAAAATTGTCTTTTAAAATTTTACTTTCTTCTGAGCAATTAGCTGACCTTTTGAGGTCTAATCTCTGAATCATCACTGGGGCATCTTCATTTCTTTATGTCTTCATCATTTCCATACTTCATATCTACTTAAATTCACTATTTCATGTCTAAAATCACCTTTCTACTCATTTTGACCTTATTTTTATGCTATATCCTTCAAGGTCAACTCTAGTCAAACTGGGGCATTTAATCAATTTTTTTATATAGTCATTCTTGGATTCTAATCATCTATCTGTCATCTTGAACATTGCTATATTCTAATTTTCTCATTTCTAGCTAGTTTTTGCATCCCCTTACCTCATTTCAATTTCGATCCCGAGGGGGCAAAAATACTCTATCACTACTTAGGAGCATTTGTTTGATCTTCTCACTTGCTCTCACTCTATCCTCTTTTCTAAGTGTTAGCATTCTTCTTGAATTCTGACATCATCTCTTCCTAGTGTTCAGTACTACTGCTATTAGGCTTTGCATTCAGGACTTGCTATCTATTTCTGCATTTCACTCTTCGGAATTAGACATCTATATCTATCATCGCCTACTTGGCTTCGATTTTCTTTGACATAATGTGTTCCCAGATCGATCATGCATTAGTCAAAGAGGGGCAAATGTAATCACCTAAAAATGGTCATCTAGAATATTAGCCCCCTTTTCAACATTTTGGCTAAATTAATTTAATCACTTACCTAAGCCAAATTGCTAATAATCAATTTAGTTGATTATAACCTATAGTTTGACTATGCTATCCTAAGTTCATTATTTGATTAAAAGAACATGTCCCCTTTTAATTAAATAAAAGACCCCATTCTTCTAACCCACTTAAAGTGCACACATAAAGTCCTTTTTCTATTTTGCAATTAAAAGAAAAGGCTTTGTGACTTTTGTCTTATATGACAAGTCAACTTATATTCTATTGGTTGACTTGTGTGTGCACATGGATCACTCCTCTTTTTGAATTCCACCATTGATCATCCACCATCTTCATCTTGATCTCTACCATCCATACATCTTTAAAAGGGAGAGAGCTTTCCCCCTCAATCCATCCTCATTTTGAATATTGTTATGCTGCAGGTTTTCTAACAAGTTTCTTTGGAGCTTTGTGGAGAACTTCTCTTCCTTGTCTACATTCTCTCATCCATGGCATTTTAGCTTAGATTCATGTTGCATGTTAGTTTAGCTTCTATTTTGCAATAATCTCTCACATAGCTTAATATTTGGATTGTAACACTCTCATACATGTTTTAGCATAGCTGCATTTTGCATTCTCATCTTAGCTTAATCTTCATTTGCATTGCATCCTTGAGCAACTCTTTGGGACATTTGCATTCTTGCATCTTGTCTTTGGAACCTCCCATTGCATGGTTTACTAGCAAGAAGAGTATCTCTAAGGCTCATCTGAGAGCCTTCTTATTCTTGAAATATACTCTCTTGCACTCCGTGGATAGGGAGCTCTAAGCCGACATCCAAGCATTCCGAACTCATAGAATTGTTTGGATAGAAGGGTTTAGAGTGGGACACTTTTGAGTGTACAACTAATACTGTAGAGGAATAAATTCTATCTAGACTCTGGTAATGTTACCAGTTTCTATGACTCCTACTAGTGGTCAAGTTCTTCATAGACCAAGTACTCAAACCACACCATTGTAGATATCCAGGCTGAGTGTAGAGACATCAAGTAGATTGGAAGACATATCATATGGAGATGTAAGTCTTGATGAGGGGATTGAACTACCCAAGTTTTATCTTTCAACAATCACTATTGAGCAAATGAGCATTCTTTAGGAAGCTCTGCATACAAAGAAACACCAAGAGTTGCTAAGATAGGAGCATAAGTAGAAGCAAGTGCTTCATGACATCAAAGACATATTTCTTGATGCTTTTAGTCTCCCTGCCCCTAATGAAGAGAGACCTATTCTTGAGCAACTGGTAAATATTATTGAGAAAATCAATGATGATGATGTAGACTCAAGCACTAAACTATTGGAGTGGTCAAAAAATAAGTTTTAGACAAAAGTACTTGAACAAATATCTAGTGCCATTGTACTAAGATAGGTTGAGTTGGCAAAAAATATGGAAGATGTGAAAAAGGTGTTGGAGAATATATTTTCTATATACACAAAGCTATGTGATGTGAATTTATTCACACAAGAAGCATAGAGGGCTATTGACTGGTTGTAAGGAGATCTAAGGACTACAAGTAATATCTTACAAATATTTATAGGTCAAAGCTAGACTCATTTTTATAGATTACTCTCTAGTCAAGGTTAGCTAGTAGCACTACATGCACAAGATGCTAACATTCATTCTACCTTGATCAACTTCCAAGCCATGTTGACCCCATAAATGGAAGTGTTACGCAATGAACTAGCCTTTGGAGAAATATTGATGAAGAAAGATTCTCATCTTTCCACTCATGAAGGCCTAGTTAACCTTGATGTCAAGCTAGATATCTAGTAGCAATCTCTAGAGGTAGCATGTAACAATTGGGATGTAGCATTGAAAGTCATCATGGAGGTTCAGATTTTTTTTTTTGGAAAAACACAGTATCAGTGTACCATCCAAATGACATAAATGTCAAAAAAGGGGGAATGAAGATAATAAGGGACAAGAGCAATCGGTTTTGAGATAGGAACAAGGGACAACAACAATACAACATATTTACTCATATAGAGTTATATAGAATTTAGATACAACAAGGAATACTCAACTTAGGGGCATATATCAAATTTTGAAGAGGTATGATAGTTAAGTCATCAGTCATGCAAAATTTTGAAAATTTGAAAATTTGTATGTGATACAGATTATCTAAGTTATGCTTATAGTTAAGATGTATATGCATGACAATATATTTTTTCCACTCTATCAAATAGGGAGATTGTTAATCTCATAATGGTTTTTACAAGGCAATGCCAAAATACTTAGGTCATTTACTTAATAGAAATATGTATGTATTGAGTAAGTAGTTTATGCCACGCAATAAGTACTAGTATGTGTTGAGTCACTCAAGTGTTGAGGAAGACATATATGCTGAGTGATTCATATGTTGAGTAAAATATTGGATGTCGATTCATTCAAGTGACAAGTTACAACATTGAAGATGTAATGAATGTTGAGAATTAGAGATTTCAAGTGTCTAGTAAACACTTTTGGACATTGTTGTTTGTAATGGGACAAACTATTTTTGGGCCGACTTAAGAATTGTTTTACTTTTCTAGAAGATATGTACAAAGGTATATTGTGAGTCCATATGTAGTGATGTAACCAATCAGGTTAAGGGATGTTCTAAGTGGAAAAATGGGTGAATCACAATTGTTGATTCCTACCTAACCTTAGGTCACCTAAGTCTTCATAAGAAGGGAAAACCCTAAAAAGTTTGTGTGTGTGGATGAGAAGAGAAGAGTGACTGATAAGTGCAAAGAGAGAATTCATAGTGGCTATGGAGGTTATGATCATGCTATAATTGCATAATCAATTAGAGGGAATATAATAGTTTAGTTAAAGGACAAAAGATATACATCTGATCAAGAGGATCAAGTAAACATCAAGAAAGAGAAAATCTGATATTTGGTAGAGAAGTGCTAATTGAATGATCAATCCTGAAACATTCTAATATGTGAATTAGTGAAAATATCTTAATAGAGTAGCCTTGACAAGTTTCAAGTCCTTTTTTTTGGGTGTAAATCTCTTAACCAAGTGCTTGTTTTATTGCAAGTTTAAGTCCTCTAACAAGGCACACTTCTAGTAGCATGTTTAAATCCTTTAACATGGTGAGACCTAATAGTCTTTGTAAGCCTTTAACAGGGCATATCTTTCACAAGGTAGATCATACTTTATGGTCAAACTTATTGTAACATTCATTGGCTACACTTTATAGTTGCAACAACAAAGATTTGTGGGTGTCATCCAACTCCAATTTTACCTTCTCATTGGAGGATTTCTAGGTAACAAACTTATTGTGTCATGTGTTATTTATTTCATGATATGGATGAACATGTGTAGCTAGCTATTTCAATTTACATGATAAATTGTGAGATGGATGTGTGGTGAATTTTTTATGGTTAAAAACTTAAAGTGTTGATTCACCCCCCACTCCCTTTCTTAGAGTTTACTTTCCCATTGTCTATTCCAACACAAATGAGAAAAGATTCATTAATTAGTTTCTAGGAGGCACTTGTAATTCAATAAGTTTTATATTACTTATTCTAATTTAGTCATTAAAACAAAATTTAGAGATTCTCATGATAAAGGAAATGGATGATCACATGACCTTCTAAGTTGTATTCGTTAGTTAAAGAGGACATAAAAAAATGTTTTCTATTAGTGCAATCTCCCACCAATTTCTTCTTTATTTTATAAGTTTGAAATAATATGTTTGGATGTGAAAACTCTTAGTAGAATCAAGAAGTGCACGTATATTATCATGACATGATACAAAGTAAGCTGCATGGAAAATTAGTCATCAGTAATCTAATATTTCTTATTTTGTGACCTTAAAATTCTTCATTTTTATTTACATTTTTGTGCCCTTTGCACTCGTTCTTAATTTTTTTGAAAAAAAATATGCAACTTGCTTCTTATCCACTGATTATGTTAAACTATTTCATGTTGATATATAATAACTTTATGTTGTTAAATTTTTCTATAGCACAACCCAAAATAATTTGTAAATAGTAAATCATTAATATTGATTATTCATGTATCTATATGATTTAGCATAACATAGATTTATTTCAATGACTTAGATAATCATGATGGTTAGATGATATATTTTTCTTATTATGTTGGGCCCAATTCAGCTCATGAAACACAAACACCCTTCTCATATTTTCTCTTAAATGACATCAAATGATATTCTGAATCAAACTAAATTATAAAATAGATTTAATGTTTAAGAAATATAACTTCAAGTTGATTTGTGTCCATCTAGAGAATTAAAGTTTTAAAAGGCATCATGGTAATTGTGAAAGAGTTGAAGGAAATGAGGTGAATGCAAATGATATACAATGATTTCAATATGGAGATGATTTTAGTACAATAGTTTTTTATACGTACTATAGGAACTATGCAATAATAATATGAGATTGCATAAGATAATATAGAAATTGAGAAGGATATAAAAATTGTATATTGTAGAAACAATATACTATAAAAACTGTAGGTGAAATTATAATTTCAAATTAATTTTCTAGTTATGAAAGTAATCAATTATAAACTTTTAGAAAGTATTATAGTCAATCTTACATGAATTTGATTAAACAGACTATTAGTGAATTGCACAATAAATTGAAGCAAATTAAATTTAAATAAGGAAAATTAAAATACCTAACAAAAGACTACATAATCAACATCTCGTAAGAGTGGGCCTTCATTTTATTCCATTGCTTAACATAGTTTGCATCAATATTTATCTCTCATGCTATGACTTATATACATTTCATGATCACAACTTAAAATTGATTTAATAAAACAATACAAAGTTGATTTCTTTTACAAATGAGAAATGGGCTAAAGATAATTTTTTTTTACTCTCAAGAAACTATAATTTTTAAGTTGTGCCCATTCCTCATAGCATCACAACAATCAGAATATTATGGTCACAATAAAAAAGCTATGGAGTTATATTCTTGGTATATGGTCATTTCATGTTAAAAAGCTAGAAATAGAGTACAAGAGATATTTATTTTCAGATATCCCTTTAGCTAAAATCTATTTTTGGTAAGTGCATCCATAGTTTATAGGAAATTTGTTGTTTCCACATTCTTAAAAATGTATGCAAATGTATGCATGATATAATATAAAAATAGAGCACAAAGTTGGAGATTATATTATTTGGAAATGGATATAATATGGGATGAATGGAATACAAATACCTCTCATCAAGTAGTTTAGTACCCAAAGTCCATGACTCAAATTTCAACTCTATGATATTTTGAATAGGGTAAAAGTAATCATACCATATGGAGGCATGCATTATTAGTATCCAATGCACTATTTTTCATCCATCTATTTGAAATTTAGCACATGTAGAAATACTTAAATGACCATGTCATATAATGTAATACTTCTAGTCAAGATTATTTGTTAACAAGCTCTTACATCATGAGATTTGTTAATGTAACTACTACTATGATGAATTAACACACATCACAAGATGTTGACACATGGAAAAAAACTTATCATCCGTATTGAATGAAAATAAACTCTTTCAAAAGAAGATACAATCACTAGAACATGAATCAACAACTTCCTAAATAAAAATAACACTCTATTATAAATAACTACTAATTAAAATATCAAGGTAATCAATAACTAGAGAACTAACAAGATCATTGCCACTTTAATCATTTAACATATCCTCAAATAAGATTGTACAATCCAATGAACACATAATTTTCCTAGAGCACAATATCTTTTCACAATTCTAATATATTATTGAGAGTACATCATGGCACAATGCATACCTTTCTCTAGATCAAGAATTACCTATCAAAATCAAAGGCCACAAGAAACACATTAACCAAAGTCTCCAAGATTCCTTCATGGTCAAAATTACTTATTGATTTAGATAAGCATGGATTTGGAAAGAGTTCAAAACCCTGAAGGAAAAAAATTTAAAAAATAAAATGAAAATTTGAGATCTTGACTCTACACAATATTGCCACAAGGCAAAGAGAAAAAGTCCAAGCTAGCCAAATATAGCATTGAAACTATTATATGGTGAAAATTTGGTGATTAGGGTCAGTGTTAATGATGTAAAGTATGTGAACCCATTAAAAAGTGGTGTAAAATATGTGAGGTAAATTCATTAATTTATTTTTTTCCACACATTAAACATTAAATACAAGAGAAAGAGGGACTTTTAAACAAAAATCTCTATATAAGCCAAGTTATATTACCTAAACCAAAATGAATGAAGAGATGCCAATGATAAATCTAGATTATACCAACGATGTATAAAAATGAGTCCTCTTTCATGAAATGTTATTTGATTAAAGATATGCAATGTAAATGTAAATGTAAATGTAAAATTGAACCAATTGATTATTGATAAGGGTAAAATAGATCTATGTGTTAAATATATGCAATCAACCCAATTAAGATACAAAAATAGGTTTATGATAAAAGGTGAAATAAATGATGGAGTTACCTTGAAATGTGTAAGGGAAATTTCCATTTCACTCCAAAATTCATGGTTTTGAACATGTGATTGAATTTGTGACTGCAAATCTATGCTCACAATATAAAACCTAGAAAACCCTATTTTCCTTAGACCTCCAGAAAGAGGCTGGCCTTGTGGTAAAGTTTCTAGACACTTTATAGGGATATTGATCTGTTCATAAGATACTATAGAAAAGTCAACCTAACTTCTTTAGAAAGGTCTCATTAAGTAGTTTTTGGATCTAGAACTATAGTTCAAATATCATATGCTTCTACATAGTAAAACTTAGTTATTCTTTCAATTTGATGAGGAATGCCTTGGTCAATCCCTAGATTGAGGAGTTGACCTTGAAATTGACATGTAAAACATGAAAGAAAGAAATATAAATATAAATATATGCCTTTCTGGATGAAACTCTCATCAATAAGGATTTTGCAATGTTCATGTGTTGTCAATATTAAGTTCACAATAAAGGATGTAGCGAATCTCCAAAAATGCAATGAAATTACTAACAATTTATCATGAAGCCATGTATGTAAATGTGCATCAATAAGCTATATGTTGATGAATGGCACAATGTAGATCTCCTTCCTTGATGGCTAACAAATGTTAGAATTATTTCTCAAGTGCTTGAAAATGTCTTGAAATTCTTTAATGTCGAGCGGATGTCGTTAGATCTCTAATTATGTCTTATGATGCAAAAATAAGGTGTCTAGGTATCCTTTAATACTAGTTTTTGGGTGTAAAAACAAAGCAAGATGATTAAGAAAACTAATTCTTAAATTTGCAACCTTGAGACTAAAATGACCTCAGAACCTAGAGTCCCAAGAGAATAGGTCAACCTAGGATGACCTATGCTAGGGTTGGCCAAAAAGAGCTAACCTTAAGGTCTCAGAAACTGCACAAATGAAAATGAGAGACGTGGGACCAAATAGGAGAAAGATTTGATGGAGAAAAAATTCATCCGTGGACCATAAGGTCACTAATGGGTGGGAGCTAAAAGGTCTTAAATGATGGGTGCTTCCATTTTAAGATAGATTTATTCCCCACTTTATCAAAGTATGAGTTACCTCAATCTCATGGTAAAGTAAATATTAAGGAAGAGATGATCTTATTATGACTAAGGAAATGTATCAAATATCAAGATCCAAAAAAACTTGAGTCTTCATCATATTTTTCATGCCCAAAATATATGGGCAAAACACACACAATTTTTTTATAAAAAACTATAAGAACTATGATCGATTAAGGTAATATGGTCAAAAAAGATTTAGATGTTTAACTATAATGGAATTAATTGACCGAGTAGTTTATAATTTAGATTACCATAGGTACTTTGAAGCTAGATGCAAGATCACCATTGATATAAAAAGGTTACAACTCGGTCTGAAGCATATCATAAAATAGACAATTACATGAATCTTTCATAAAATCAACTATTTAATTCATATCTACCCATATTTAATCATCTGAATCACATAATCAATATAACACAACCTATTTGTTAATTCATATTAAAGTACCAGAACAATCATCGTTAGGCATGCATACACCTTTAAATCATCATAACAACATCAATTAAATAATACAGAACTATCTAAAGTGTAAAACTTTATCATCAGGATACCAAAATCAACACCCTTATCATTAGGTGAAAATGCTTCATAGCATCATTAGTGAAATTTTAATGTTTTAATAGTTGAGTTAATGTAGAAGTTCTCGAATCACTAAGTATCGAAAACATGGATGTATCAACTACTCTTAATTTCATTAGGACCTTCACAACATAAAACATTACTTTAGATCCATTCAAATCTACTAGAACAGATTTACAAGAAAATTCATAATTAATAATTACATACGAGGAGGGTCCTTACAATATTTAAAATCACAAGAGTGATGTCATTGTCAAGAGAAAAAGTGTACAATCAACTTGTCTAATTGGTTTTTGTTCTTTATGGTGAACCACACAAAAAAGGTGGACTATTGCAAAAAGATATTTGTGAATAGTTAGAAAGTGTGTGTGGAATGCCAATAAACCCATCAAATATGAATTGAATGGTCCAAAAAGTGTGTTTGCAATGATAGTCAATCCATTAGAAAGATTAATCCTCAAGAGAACTCCATGTCCTAAAAAAGAATAAAAAATGACTTGGGCATAAGGATGTGTATCCTTCAGGGATTAGAAACAAGATTAGGCTTCCTAGACTATCAATAGTCCAAATAAGGACAAAAAAATGATTAGGCCTCTTAGAATGTTACTAATAAAAGAGGGATCAAAAGAAAGAATAATTCCCCCCAGAATGTTAGTAATCCAAAGAGAGATCCAAAAATAAAAATCACCCTAACTTGCCAATAGTTTGGAAGAGGAAATTGATACTATCAAAGTGCATATGTAGTACAAGTGAGTGAAGCGTATTCCCCATATTAAAGTGATTACAAATGCATTAACAAGAGAAATATATTTAACATAAGCATGTATGCACCCACTAGATAAATTTCCACTATGAAATTCCCCCAAGAGAGAGAACACTTCAAGGGAAATTAACACAGTACAAGATGAGAGCACTATGGAATCTACCAACTTTTTGGTCAATATGATCATCTGATAATATGTAATATTATATCAAGTATGAAACATCATCATTCTCGAAAGGAGTATAAATACAACACAATTGAGAAAAATAACGTAAGAGATACAAATAAAAGTCTTTTTGGGACAATGCAAAGACAAAAAAGAATCAATTCTACCATCTCGAAAGCATCTAAGTAGAATATGCAAAAGAACACATATGAACAAAAACACATATACAAAATAACATGTAATGACATATAGAAGAGATAACATACAAACAGAATAATGTGTATGAAATTTTGAATTACTTTATCATCTTGCACCAATAAAGAAACAAAAATTGTCTAAATTAATTTAGACAAAAATAATAATGAAGAGAACAACACAAGGAAATACAACACAAACTCACAAAGAATACCATACTAGAGAAGTCAAGTGTGTCTCCTACCCCTCATCTTAATTTTTATCATTAGGGAAAGGTTGGGCTTCTTGCAAGAGGAAGAACATCTAATAGAGTAGGAACTATAACTAGATATGAGAAAGGACTCTCATTTATAGTCACCATGCTCTATAGTAGGAGTGAGTGTTAACTATTTGAAAATTATGTTAGGAAAATCATAATTTATATCAATATTTTAGTATTCATCATCACTAACATGCTCATTATAATTGATATCATCATCAACATCATCTTCCATATCAATATTAATAGAATTTAAATATGAACATAATCATCATGTTTATCCATTTACATGTTGTTAGTATGATTAACTTCTTCCAAAGGTTCAAGCATGGGTTGATCAAAGGAAAGAAAAGGTTGATAATAAGATTTAGTTTGAGAAGAAAGAGCACAATTTGTGGCCTTTTCTTGATGGTTCTTGTAACGCTTACAAGAATTTTGATTGTGAATGGTTTTACAAGATAAACTTGAAGGATTGGGATTAATTGGCATCGATTCCAAAGAGGGAATAACTACTAGCTGAGGAATGGTAGGTAGATGAATAGGTGGGGTAGGCAAGATAACTATAGGAGAATCAAGCTTGATCTAGAATATTATCTACCTTGTATCCCTAATAGGATTGATAAAGATGGTTAGGATGGGTAGGGGGTTCTTGAGGAAGAGATGGCAAGTAGAAGTCTATCTCAACATAATCTTGAGGACACAAAGGGTTATAAGAAAATTATTAATGGTAGCAACTTCTTCATTATGGGGAAATTTAATGAGCTTATGACTAGGATAAGAAATAGATTACATGGAAGAAATCCACAAAATATAAATCTTAACTTGAAATTAATTAGAAGTGGGAATGAAAACAAAAATAGTATGCACAATATTACCTAAAAGGGTCATAGGAATATTGATAGAACCTTGATAGAAATAAAGGAAATTATTACAATTTTGAGTCCAAATATTGGTTGTGTCATATGTATCCTTATGCAATCATTTATTAAAAATATTCTCTTTAATGATAATATTCATAGAGGAAGAGGGATCAATCAAAATACCATGGTAATGGATACGAGAAACTCTAGTAGTAATGTAGAGAGGATCATTAGGTACTTTAAACATATCAAAATGATCAAAGGTAATAGGAAGTGAATTTTTAGGTTTAGGAGAAGGTAAAACTAAAGGTTGAGGTTGAGAATGAACATGATTAACCATATTATTAGCTTCTTCTACCTTCTCATTGTAACTAATATTAGTGACATGAGAAGAAGGTTGAATGGTTGTTTCATGTGCTAGCTATGGTGTTGGTGTAGATTATGGCATGGGGTCTTCTGAATCTATTGTAGTTGGTGTCCACGGTTTGGATCCTGGCATTGGTTCTATTAATAGTCTTGTCATTGGTGTAGTCACTAGAGAGAAAATTGGCATGATTGTTGGTATGATCACTTGAGTGGTTGTTGGTGCAGTCAATAACATGATGTCTTTTGGGGATGCTAAAAGCTATTGTGTAGCTAGTTCAAGGTCCAGTTTTGGATCCAGTGCTAGTGCGAATGCTGGTGTAAGGTCTTTTGGAGCTAGGATTGGGGGTTTCTACAAGATTTTCTATGGATGGTTTTGGGTTTGGCAAAAGATTTGGTTCTAGCTTTAGTGTTAGGGCCTTTTTGGGGGGTTTGGTAAAGTTTTTGATGCTGGTTATTTGACTAGGGTTTCTATTGGGGTTGTTACTAGCAGTAAAGTATTTGGGTTTTGGTGTGATTATTGGACCTAGGGTTCTTCCTTTTGATGGTCTTATTGATGCCAATAATATGGTTGAGTTGGATGTTGGTGCTAGTAGTATCGCTAGATATAAAATTTTATTGGTAATGGTTCTTCTAGATCTGGTGCTAGTATGACTACTAGTGTGTGAGCTAATACTGCATTGGGAGCTAGGGTTAGCTTGTTGTATGCTTCCAAGGTTATGACTAGGTACTCTGTACCTCCTCGTCATGGTGGGTTGGGTCCTAAGGAAATTTTTTTGTTTCTAGTTTCTAACCCTATCTATATCATTTTGGAGGAGGATGTGTTGAAGGAAATTGAGTATGCTTCTTCCATCTTATCATTTAGTGATTTTCGAATTTCAAGGACTATGACTTATTCTTCGTAATTTGTATGCTTGGATTTCTTCACATTGGGGACACATTTTAGTAGGTACTATTCAGATAATTTCCATGGCCAATGGATTTTTTTCTTAGTTTGATAATACTGAGGGAAAAATGAAGATAATTTGTGTTTCTTCCTTTTCTTGGTCAAATCTGCATCACTCGTTGTTGGTGAATCCATGACACCCTATCTTTTCACTTGCCTCTAAATATTTATATAGGGTTTTGATTTGGGTGAGGCTTCCTAGTCTCCCCATTCATTTTAGGGTTAAGTCTCTTTTGCAAGTTGTAGGAGATACTATTGGTGACTTCTTGATGGTTCATGCTACTTACATAAGAATTCTTGTGGAGGTGGATATTTCTAAGGGATTACCTATGAAGCTCAAATAGGTGCTTCCTAATGGTAGTTTGATTTATACATTAGATTATGAAGGACTCCCTTCAGATGTAGAAAATGTTCCAACATTGAGCACTTGGTTGCTCAATCTAGAATTCAAAAGGTTAAGAATAAGAAGTCCCCTTCCTAGTGGAAGGGAGCTTCTTCTAAGCATTACATAATGTCTAAGAAGTTGTTGATTCAAACTATTGAGCCTATTGTTTCTTCAAATCCTCCTATTTTGAAGGATGTTATGAGTGTGACAATGGGTAGTGAAGTGACTATGTTATTTCTACTACTTCCATAGATGTTGGTTTTACTCATGATAGTAGTGTTGAGGTTTCTTCTAGTATTAGTTTTCCAGCCATTGTTTTCTTTATTGTTGGATCTATCTTTGATGGCACTACCCAATTTTTTTGATTTGTTGTTGGTGACTTTGTCCTAGTTATTGGAGCTGGGTCTAACCCTATAGGTTGTGTTGGGTTTTACAATGATGATCCTTTTGATGTTGATCCCTTAATAGTTATTTCTTTTGTTGTTGGCTTTGTCCACCTTGTTGGATCAGCTATTGATGGCTCTTCTATTGCTATCCTTGTCTATCTTGTTGGATCTATTATTTTTGTTGATTCCTCTATTTCTAGATCTACTATTGTTGGCTTTGTATTGAATTATAGGTTTAATTATCACTATTGATTCCTCTATTTTTGGATCTATTTTTGTTGGCACTATCCAGCTTGATGGATCTAATACTTCTATTTTTGTCTTGGCTATTAGACCCAATGTTGTAGATTTTCTTATTCTTGAATCACATAAGGATATTTATTTGGAAGGGGAGGTTTAGAAACATAGTTAAACACCATTTGAAAATCCTCTCTTTATTTTGACATGAACTTAAGCTCTTAAAAGAAGGGAGTTAATTGGAAATCCTAGTGTTTTCCTTGGTTTAAGTTATTTGAGGGTTTTCCTTCCCTTAGGGTATAGTGGGTCTTTCTCACCTATTCTTTTATCTGTTAGTTCTATCTAGACTTATCTTCTGATCTTTTCTAGTTTCATTTTTTGTATATCTTAGTAGCTATTCTAAGTGTTTAAGCTTTACTGAAAATATTCTTGCAGTGAAGTTGTAAAGGGTTTCAGGATCATTCAAAAACTATTTTAAAATTAATTTATAATATGAAAAGAAGGTTGATTAATGACATTTGTTGAATATGAAAGTAAAAGGTTCATGTAAATTTTCAAATTTTGGTTAGGAGGTTCTACATATTATGTTGTATTATTAACCTCAACATCAATAGATATAACATTGGAATCAATAAGGTCTTGGATAGAAATCTTCAAATTATAACACTTTGAGTATCATGACCAAGCTGACGATGGTGTTGAGAAAAAGTATTTTGATCAAATGAATTAAGTAATTTTTTCAAGTGTCAATAGAATGGGTAGGAGGAACTTAGTAATGTTAAAATTAATCAACTTTGACATCACTGCATGCAATGGTTTAGATAAAGTTGTGTATTTATGATTAGGATGATACACAAAGGAAAAAGTATTTTTTACCTTTAGATGTAGTAGGTATTGAATCACTACTATGTTGGTTGACTTGTTTATTTTGATGTAGTGGTTAGGCTTGCAAAAGTTGTTGTAATAACCGGAGGCATCACTCTTATCAATAGTAATAGGATCAATTCGAGTGGTGCTTTGAATATGACTCACTTGTAATTGATAATGGTGAGGCACTATGCAAAGATGTGAGAAATAAGTATACTCGGTAAGGATAATATTATCTTTAATCTCTTTTGAAAATTATAAATAGAAATATGTTGAGTATCATGATCAAGCATAAGGTAAGATATTTGAGCATAAAAATGTTTAAATCTACCAATAACATCATTAATATTTTCTTTAACATTCTATTTTCAATGCATCAAACTAGTTTAAGAATTTTGAGGACCAAATTTGTTTTGAAATTGTTAAATTAAAGTATTTGAAAGGAATCAATGAAATACATGGGTAATGAGAAATACCATTATGAATATTTGACTCTAAGATTACACGTAAATAACTTATCCATAAGCATATGGTTGTGTGCAAAATCAATACATATAATTTGGCAAGTCCTAACATGAATCAAGAGATCACCCCTACCATTGTAAGTATCAAGGAAAGTGATGTAGGAGCATCCTAGGTGTAAGAGCAATCTTGCATCACCCAACCATATTTTCTTTCTAGTCTTTTCTACTTTAATAAGGACTAGTAGATAGGGTGGTTACTATTTGTGGGAACTTTCTATTTTTGGTAAGTTTATCATAAGAGCTTAGAATGTTCTCATTTTCTACTAGAAGGTTCATTTAGAGTTATAAGCCTACCATAAAAAATTTATTGCTCAAGCTTAAGTATCAAAGAAGTTATTGTGAATTTTTTCTTGAAAAATTTGTAGAAAATTTTTAGGCTCATCATTGGAGCCTTAGAGTGCCCAGATGAGGTCTAAAGACTTGATGGAAGGGTGCTAGCACAATTTCAAGCCTGTAGATTAGAAGCTGACATTTTTGAAAAGTGGTTATAATGGCCAATCAGAGCAACGATTCATGAGTTATGGCCTTTCAAAGTTGGGATGTCCAAAATATCTAAAATAATTGTCAAAGATGTATTTGGCTGACTCTATATGTATTGTTAGGGTTCGTTGGCCCTAGGTATTAAGTTTCAATGTCTAGATCCTTCCTAGGTAGCATAAAATTTCCTATTTAAGAAAGGCCTGAACATTGTCTAAAATAGTTCTGGGTGGTAGTTTATAGCTTAGTCTAGTAGATTACTTTAATGAAGGCACCCATGTGGGTTAGCATTTTGTACTTGTGAATTCTGTAATTCTCCATTTGTGGTGCAAGTAAGAAGTCCATATTTTGTTCTCTATTTTTTGTTTATTCTTTGTTTTTGTTATGAGTTTATGGTTTTAAGGGGAGCACCCTTCATCAAGTGGTATTAGAGCCAGAGTTCTTGAATGTGTGGATAGATTTCTGACTGTGAGGTAGTTCACACTAGGATCATGGTTTGGGTTGAATATGTAGATAGATCATTGATTAAGAGGTAGTTTGCTCTAGGGTTTTAGCAGATGCACAAAAATGCCTCCACCAAGAGAGCATCGTGGAAGAGCTGTAGGTGTTACACCTAAGGGTTTTCAAGCCCTCCAAAGGAAAATGCAAGTATTAGAAGAAAAAATGCATAGAGGAATAAATCCTCTTGTAAGAGATGAAAGAGAGGATGAGGAAAAAGTAGACAAAAATGTTGAAGTAGAGATAGTTCTAAATCCAAAGGAAGAAAGGATTTTTAGGGCCATCTCCAAGATTGGAAAACAACCTAAGTTTGAAGTTCCCACATTTTTAGGAATCTTGACCTAGAGGAGCTGATTGATTGGATCAATCAACTAGAGGATTACTTTGAGTATGAAGATATTGATGATCTTGATAGGGTCAAGTTTGTGAAAGCAAAACTAAAAAGACATGTAAAGATCTAGTGGTAGGAGGTTCAGTTGGAGAGAAATAGAAAGTGAAAGGAAAAAATCACTAGATGGGAATGGATGATAGCTAAAGTAAAGTGAAAATTCATTCTCATGGATTATGAGCTTTATATGTTGAAGAAAATGCAAGGGTTGAAGGAAGCAGGAAAATATGTTAAGAGTATACCAAAGAGTTCTACTGAGTTCACATTAGGATTGGCCATGCAGAAGTTGATAAGGAGAAAGTGGCCTATTATCTTTATGGGTTAAGGCCAAGCATTCAAGATGAGCTGAGTCAAGTTCAAATGAATATTATTGAGGAGGCATACTAGTTTGTCCAATTTGAGGAAAAAATGAACAAAAAGTTTGACAACAAGAATAGTGGCAAAGGTCATCGTGAAATATCTGGTGAATGATCTTATGGAGGCCATAATGACAATTAGAAGAACAAGGATGATGCTATAAGTAGTAGTCAGAACTAGAGGGGAAATAATTCTAATCATTTCCATGATCAAAACAATAGATATTAGAGAGGAAAAGAAAAAGGACAAGGATCTGGAAGAGGAGGCTTCCATGGGAAATATTTTCATTGCAGAGAAGAAGGGCATAGAGAATTTGAATGTACCCAACACCAAGGAAGGATAGATCAAAGAGCTGAAGCAAGGTCAAAGTTGCATATGTTGATGAAGATGCTAGATCCTCACATTCAAAAGATGTTGAAAAAGGAGAACTCCTAGTTAAAAGAAGAGACATGTTGAGTGGTGAGAATGAACTTGATAAAAGAAGGAGCTTGTTTCACACAAGGTGAAGATGTGAAGATAAGTGTTTTGATGTGATCATTGATGGTGTAAGTACTAAAAATCTAGTGTTAGAAATGATGGTCACTAAGTTGAAGCTAAAGAGATAGATGACCACAAGGTCATGGTCAATGAGCAGTACTTAGTGAAGTTAAAGATTAGAAGCTACCTAGATGAGGTACAATGTGATTTCATACCTATGAACATATGTCATATGTTGTTGGGTAGGTCATGGCAGTTTGACAAGAATGTTGTACATGATGGGCAAAGAGATACTTACACTCTAACCAAGGATGGAGTGAAACATAAGTTGAAGCCATTGAAGGATAAAAAAGAAAAGGTATGTAGTGCTGCCATAATATGTTTTGCTGATGGAAAAGAGTTTCTTAAAGGTATGAAGCGTGAGCATATGTGTTTTACTATAGTTCTAAAAGATAGTAAAAAAGAAGTAGAGGAGGTGCCTATAGAAGTTGTAGATATGTTGGGATATTTTTCTAATATTGTATCATATAATGTGCTTGATGGATTGCCCCCACTAAGGAATATCAGCCACTAGACAAGGAAGCACACAAAATGACACTAGTTGAAAGTGAAGAGTTGAATAGGCAAGTTCATGAGTTGTTGTAGAAGGGGTTGATTTGAGAGAGTCTGAGTCCATGTGTTTTACTAGAAGTATTAGCAACAAAGAAGAATGGAGAATGGATGATGTGCATGGATTCTCATGCTACCAAAAAGATTACAATAAAGTACAAATTTCCATTGCCAAGGATGGATGATATTATGGACTATTTGAGTGGAGCTAAGTATTTCACAAAAGATAGATATGAAGAGTAGGCACCATCAGATTCATATCAAGAAGATGATGAATGGAAGATTTCTTTCAAGACCAAAGAAGGACTGTACGAGTGGTTAGTTATGCCTTTTGGGCTAACCAATGCACCTAGCACTTTTATGTAGCTCATGAATGAGGTATTAAAGGAGTTTCTAGGTGAGTTTTTTATTATTTACCTAGATGATATTTTAATCTTTAGTGAGAGATTGGAGGAGAATTTGATCCATATTTTCAAGGTGTTTGATAAGTTAAGGGAAGAAAATTTGTTGATAAACCTAAAGAAGTGCAATTTTCTAAAGGAGTTGGTGTACCTAGGATTTGTAGTCTTGATAGAAGGTCTAAAAATGGACCCAAAGAAAGTGAAGACTATCCTTTAATGGCCTACTCCAAAGAGTGTGACAGAGGTAAGATCTTTTCATGGACTAGCTAGTTTTTACAAAAAATTCATAAGAGGTTTTAGTTGTATTTGTGGACCCCTGAGTAAAACAATGAGAGGGGATAGGAAAGAATTTAAGTAGATTGTAGGAGTAGATAATAGTTTTAAATTGTTGAAATAGAAAGTTACTGAGCAAACTATTTTAGCACTTCCTAATTTTAACAAGGTGTTTCAAGTAGATTGTGATGCTAGTGGTACTGCAATAGAAGTTGTTTTGAGCCAAGAAGGTAGACTTGTTGCTTATTTTAGTGAGAAGTTGAATGATAAAAAAAGAAAATATTCTATTTGTGATCAAAAATTTTATGCTATATTTCAAGCACTGAAGAAGTGGAGACACTATCTTTTTCCTAATGAGTTTGTTTCATATATTAATCATCAAGCTTTGCAATATTTTAATAGTCAAGGAAAATTAAACCAAAGGAATTTAAAGTGGGTTGAGTTTTTGCAGAGTTATACATTTTTTTTTTGAAACACAGGATGGGAAGTATAGAAAAGTTGTAGATGCTCTTAGTAGAAGAAATTTTTTCTGACAAAAATGTAGATAGAGGTGGTTGGGTTCAAGGAACTTAGTACATTGTATCCAGATGATCCAAATTTCGGTGAAGTGTTGAAGGCTTGTACAGAACCTGTTACACTTGATAGGACAAAGTGGTTGGATTTCATGATCTAGGATAGTATCTTCTTCAAAGGAAGCCAGTTGAGCATTCCCAGAAGTTCAATGAGAGAGAATCTCATCAAGGAGAAGCATAGTGGAGGATTGGCTGGATATTTTGGTAGAGATAAGACCATTGCCTTGGTTTATGAGAATTATTACTAGCCATAGTTGTAGCAAGATGTGAAGAAGTTTGTATAGAGTTGCAGAGTATGTCAGATGGTGAAATGAGTGAAGTAGAATACAAGGTTTTATCAGCCATTACCTATACCAGAGAAGCCATGGGAGGATGTCAACATAGATTTTGTTCTTCAATTACCATGGACTTAGCATGGGAATGATTCTATTTTTGTGGTGGTTGACAAGTTTTCAAAGATGGCACATTTTATTCCTTAGAAGAAGGCTAGTGATGTTCATGTATCAGAGTTGTTTTTCAGAGAAGTGGTGAGACTACATGGTCTTCCAAAGAATATAGTTTCAAATTGAGACACCAAATTTGTTGGGTATTTATGGTGTACATTATGGAAGAAGTTGTAAGATTTAAAGTTTAGTTCATTACATCATCCACAAACTAATGGACAGATAGAAGCTGTAAATCATAGTTTAGGAAATTTGTTGATATGTTTGGTTGGAGACAAGCCAAAAGGATGGGATCTAATTTTACCACAGGAAAAATTTGCATATAATAATTATGTGAATAGGAGTACTAGTAAATCACCATTCCAGATTTTATATGGGAGTAGTCCTAGAAATGCTTCTGAATTAAGGCAGTTGGATAAAGGAGAGATAAGTAGTGCTAAAGCAAAAGAATTTGCTAAACATTTGAAGAACATCTATGAGGAGGTGAGGAAGCACATTATAAAGATGAATACATAGTACAAGGATAAGTCTAACCTAAAAAGGAGGTATAAGGAATTTTAAATTGGAGATGAAGTCATGATTCATTTGAGAAAGGAGAATTTTCTAGTGGGTACATATAATAAGCTGAAGATGAAGAAGTCTAGACCATGCAAGATAGTAAAAAGGCATGATTCTAGAAATGATTATGAAGTGGAGTTTCCTACTAAATTGCATATTTCACTAGTATTTACTATTTCAGATTTGACAACGTATTATGAAGGAGGTGATGGAGATGACATTGCATAAGTACAGTGGAATATTCTAGCAGCTAGTTCAGCTACAAAGGAGATTGAGGAGATACTAGATAGTCATGTTGGAAAAAGTACATGGAACAAAATTAATGAGGAATACTTGGTCAAATGGAAAGGGAGGTCAATAGAGAATTCATCATGGCTAGCAAGGGAGGAGGTTCACCGTGTTCATTTTCCTCTAAACACTTGAGACGTGATGGAGTCACTTCTCAAATTACCCCAAGTGTTTGATGCAAGAGCATCTTGGGTGTAATAACAATCTTGCATCACCCCCAAAAATATTTTCTTTTTAGTATTTTCTATTTTAATAAGGACTAGTAGATAGGGTGGTAACTATTTATGGGAACTTTCTATTTTTAGTAAGTTTTTTAGATGAGCTCAAAATGTTCTCATTGTCTATTGTAGACGCTCAAAAATGGTTCGCATCTACAACCTCATCACTTCTTCATACTAATTTGTCCCATTTTCTCATTCTACTAACTTCGATCTTTTGGCCAGATTGACCATATTTTGTCATTTATATCCCCTTTCACATCAATTTCATATCAACTCGGAATCATATCAAATTAACTCGAAATCATATCAAATCAACTTAAAATCATATCAAATAAACTCGAAATCACCCCAAATCAGCTCAAAATCACTCGAAATCAGTCCTAATCAACCCAAAACATATCAAACATCCCAAATCAATCATCATTTATTCGCTTCTAGGCATTGTTGTGGCTTTCAGTGTCTTAGAAACCTATCAACTTATCAATATTATCAATTTGACCTTAGTATTGTCATGGCTCTCAGTGCTAGGTCAAAATATCATTCATGTCATTCAATCTTTGATGTTGTTGAGGCCTTCAATGTTAGATCATGGCATCATCAACCATTTTAATAATATTGACAATGTTCGTTAGTGTTATTATGATCGAACCTTATCAATCAATTTCAATCATGTAGCATTTACAATGTCAGTTAAATGTTACATATCAATTTATTCATGTCATGTGTCCTTGACATGTTATCAATTTTGATCTATCAATTAATTTGACCATGGTTTTGGTCTCCCTTTTCATCATCTTATTCGATATCCATCATTGTCACATTTTCATCAAAGGATACGGTTGCATTCATTTAATCAATTTGGCCAGTCATCTACTAATTTTCTCTATAGGATTAAATAACCCATAATTTAATCCTATTCTTTCTAATTATTCTTCCCAATTATCATCCTCAATTAATTAATTTTATTAATTAATTGATTCATTATCTGCAAACCATGGAAATTCTTAATTTCCTAAGTTCCATTTTTCATCATTAAATTCCATTTTTTACTAATTCTTATTTTGTGGAATAAGAGGATTTTTAATTCAAATATTCCTTAAAATATTCCATCATCATGACACTTGGATATGACACCTCGTGGATTCTCCTTTGACACTTGACTGAGATTTGTCATAATCAAATATTATTACCTCTTACGCATGTCCCTATTTGGCTTATTCGTCATAAATTCTTGGCTTTAAGTAGGTTGAGGAATCTTATGACGCGTCATAGATTCTCTTCCAAATTTGACTCTCATGTGTCATAAAATCTTACTTTTGGCATATTCTGTCATATGCGTCATAGGAATCTCTTGCCACATTGCATGTCTATGGGTGACAAATCCAATCCTCTGACCCTGCATGGAAATTATAAAATGGACACCCTTCCTCTCATTTCAGATCTAGAATGCTTAAGTCTTGAGTCCTTGAATCTTTGAGTTTTTGAGTCTCTACTAATTTGCATTTTGCATTCTCTCTCTCACATAAAATCACACTTCAAGTATTCTCATGGCATTATCACTATCATAGGATTTTGCTTCAATTTTGTGTGCACTATAGGAAACTTTGGAGCTACAATCATTTGGAGAAGAAAGAAGGACATGGGAGCTACAAATGGAAAAGGGAATTTTTGATTATGTTTTCTTTCTTTTGTTTAGTTTGGCTTTCATGGTAGACTAGTGGGTGCTAACGTATGATTATTGATTTTGTGATTTGCTCATAGTATGTTATGCTTTTAGCCCATTTTTTGGTCCTACATCTATAAGAAGGTTCATTTTAGAGTTATAAGCCTACCATAAAAATCACATTTCTCAAGCTTAAGTATCAGAGAAGTTATTACAAATTTTTAGTGGAAAAATTTTTAGAAACTCTTTAGGCTCATCATTGGAGGTCTTAGAGTGTCTGGATGAGGTCCAAAAACTTGATGGAAGGGCACTAGCACTAATTTTAGAATGTAGATCATGAGCTGACATTTCAAAAAAGTGGTTATAATAGCCAATCAGAATAATAGTTCTTGAGTTATGGCCTTTTAAAGTTGGGTTACTCGAAATATCTAAAATAATTGTCAACGATGTATTTGGCTGACTCTATATGTATTGTTACGATTTGTCAGCCCTAATATTAAGTTTCAATGTCTAGAACCTTCCTAGGTGACATAAAATTTCCTATTTAAGAAAGGCTCAAACATTGTCTAGAACAACTCTATGTAGTAGTTCACAACTTAGTCTTGCAGATTACTATAATGAAGATACCCATTTGGGTTTGCATTTTGTACTTGTGAATTATATAATTCCACATTTGTAGCACAAATAAGAAGTTCATATTTTGTTCTTGCATTGTCTATTGTTTCTTTGTTTCTATTATGATTTTATGGTTTTAAAGGGACCATCCTTCATTAGAAAGCCATATGATTGTGTTGCAAGATAACAACATGAAGGATTTCTAAGGAAAGGGGATTAGCAATATCACATGTATGGATGTTGTACTTAGATTTATTGAATAAAGCTACTTGTTGTTGCAAGGTGGTGATTGTTTGAACCAAACTACTAATGTTGGGACTTGAAGACACAATAGTAGGCATATATATATATATTGGATGTATTAGAAATTCTTTGTAGGAAGTGGAAGGAATATGAAAATATGTTGGTTGAGGATTGAAAGGAGTGGGAAGATAATTATAATATTTAAAAGAAATAAAATTATATGGCAGTAATGAAGAAAGTATAGAGGTATGAGGAATACTTGTGGGAAGTTTAGGGTTAGGAAGGTAAAAAATTAAAGGGTTAGAGACTTTTGTATAAGTTTTTAGTAGAGGTGGTGCATAAGTTGTAATTCTAAGATTAGAGATGGAAATAGGAATGGAAGGTTGAATGGTTATGGAAGGAGGAGTGTATCCTAACCCTTGAGCACATTCCATGAAAGGGTTAAAATGAGCATTAATAAGGTGAGATATGCCACACAAGATGGAAATGATATTAGCATCATGAGTAATAAGTTCCTTAATATCCTTAATAGCAGAAACACTATCATGATTTTGATTCTTTTATTCCAAGTTTTTGACTTATGAAACTCATGAGAGAGCTTATCAAATTGGGAAGCAGGAACTCTTGAGAATTTACCTTCATCATGGGAAGAGTGAGAAGAGTTATTCTCATGAGACAATTGAGATATTGGGGAAATATGTTGGTATCATCATGAGTCCTAGGATGAAAATAAGAAATATAATCAAAAGATTCTACGAGTCTATGAATTCTCCTAGCAATAATTCTATAGGTTGAACTTAATGTGATAAATATCATAAAAGGGAAGATCACAATACAAAAACTATAATGAGATCTAACCACACAAATATCAATGCAATAAGGAACATGGAAAGAGAGATTTAACTTAACAACATAGCTAATTCTAACTCTAGAAAACATGGAAAGAGGAGAATAAACAAAGTAAAATCTAATGAAAAAGGGATATCAAGGGAACTAACTCCAAAGTAAAAAAGGAGTCTCAATGGATTAGGTTCAATAAGATATTATGTAGTAAACAAGTGGTGAAAATGGTCAATGTTAATGATGTAAGCTATGTGAGGTAAATTCATTAAATAATCACTTTTCACACATTAAACATTAAATATAGAAGAAAGAGGGGGTTCCAAACATAAATCTCAATATAATCTAATTTATATTAGCAAAACCCAAATGAATGGAGGGATGCCAATGATAAACCCAAATTATACCAAGGAAGTACACTAGCAAGTCCTCTTTCATGCAATGTAAATGTTAAAGTGAACTAATTGACAAATGATAAGTGTATGATAGATCTAGGTATGAAATGTATGCAATAGATCCAATTAAGATATGAAAAAAGGTCTATGGTAAAAGATGAAATAAATGATGAAGGAATTACCCACAAAACCCTATTTTTCTCATACCTCTAGAAACATATTGGATTAGTGTTAAAGTGTTTGGACACTTTACGAGGATATTGGCCTATTATTGAGACACTATAGAAAATTCAACCTAGCTTATTTGGAAAGGTATTGACAATTAATTTTTAGATGTAAAACTAAAATTTGGATAACCTATTCCTGCACACTCGTAAAACTTGGTTTTTATTTTGGTTTGATAAGGGATTTCCTTGGTTAATCCCTAGATTGATGAATAAACCATAAAAATTCAGATGTAAAAAAAGGAAGAAAGAAAGACAAATGCAAATATTCTCCTTTCTTGATGAAACCCTTTTCAATAAGGATTTTGCAATGCTTGTGTGTTGTCAATGTTGAATTTGCAATGAAAATTGTAAGAAATCTCCACAAATGCAATGGATCTACCAAAGCCACATCATAGACACATTAATGAAAATGTGAATAAATGAAGAAGATGATTAACCATAATGTATATCTCCTACCTTGATAGACAACAAATTTTGTATCTTGAAGAGGAAATGCTCACAAAGGATCCTTGAATCTTGAGAATCTTGAATGCTTGATAAAATCCCACTTTCTTGAGTGATTGAAAATTCCTTGAAATTATTGGATGTCAAGTGTATTTCCTTGGATCTATAATTATGACTCATGATGTAAAAACAAGGTTACTAGGATTCCTTCTATACTACTTTTTAGGTGTGAAAATAAAGTAATTTGGTTAGGACACCTAATTTCCCAATGTGCAACCTTGAGACTAAATTGGCCTCAGAACCTAAAGTCCACAAGGATAGGTCAGCCTAGGTCAATTTTATTTTAAAATAGGTCAACTTGGGTCATCCTATTCTGGAATAGATCAACCTAGGTCAACCTATTGCAAGGTTTCCAAAAAGGAATGAACCCTAAGGTCTTAGAAATTGCATAGATAAAAATTCAAGATGTAGGAAAATATAGGAGAAAGAGGTTATTGAGAATGAATCCATACATGGTCTATAAGGCCATTAAAGAGAGGGAGATAAAATGTATTAAATGATGGGATATTCCATTTTAAGATGGTACATAAAGAACACAATCAAAATATTAGGAGAAAAACAAACAGCATAGAAACATAAGAAAATGAAATACTTCAGACCCTTAGAGACTCCCACTTAAAAATAACCAATACTAGAATCAATTGGCCTCTCACTCAACATTTGAACATTATTTTGGTGAAGTGATACACAAAGACTCCTCTTATAATAACCCAATATATATTAGCATCCAATTTAAAAGAGAAAGGAGAAGTACATGGAATTATCCAATTGATATCACATCAAAAAAAGACAAGAGAGACATAAAATATTAGGAGAAGGGTGATCATCCACCACGTGAGAAGTTAGGAACTATTTTAAAGATAAGGTATATTGAAATTTGAGGCTAGGGAAAGAGGTTTCTCAAAGTGGTTTAAGGGATACATAAGATCCTCTCTAGAAGCCTAAGAAACATCATCATCTTGAGGGGAGTTATGCAAAAAGAGAATTTACATCTAAATGATATTCATTAGCTTCCTTGTACCAAGTAATAGATCATTTAAAATAATAAAAGGAGAAATTCATAGCTAGGTAACCATTAGAGAAGCATCACTTATGGTTAAAGGTAGTGCTTTTAGAATCAATAGGTTGAGTTTTAGACCTATCTCCAACCATCAAAATCACATCCTTAGGAAGATGATTATAAATATAAATATCAACCAAAATGCAAAAAAGAGTAGAATTCCCCATGTAAGAAGTGAAATTTTCAACCTTTAAGAAATAACCGATAGACCTTTTTATGGTGTTATACAATTTTTTTAGTGTTTTCTATTAATACATAGTATCAATTATAGAGCTAGATAACACATTTTTTATTCATTTTTATCATAAGGACATAATGCTACAACTAATTTATGTCACTCTTTAACTAAGGAGAATTCTTATGATCATAATTTAGTATATTTTATAATATTTTTAATGACCGTATTTGACCAAAAAAGGCCAAACCATACAAAATGAGGTATAAAAAATGCCCCAACATCATACCCCTTAAGGGAGAGAAACAAATCAAGTTCCACTCAAAAGGAGGTTTGCAACCATATGACCATTATTGCTGAATTCAACCTTAGTCATTGACGTGGAATATTAAATGTGGATAACTTTCCTCTTGAATATTAAATGTGGAGGTACTACTTCCTCATTTTCTTTATGAGCTCCTTGGAATTGAGGGTGCTTTCCAATTCTCTAGGTAACCCTTCTACCCAATCAACATCTAATATGTCATTCTCTTTCATCATAATCCCAAGGAAGGAGAAACTATAATTACATCTTAAATGATGGACTTCTCCTCTCCTTTCAATTATATTGAATCAAAAACGTCTCAACCTTACCATGCATGTGTTGGATTGCTTTGATTTTTTAAACCTACATTTGTTTGATTTCCCCTTTCCTCAAGTGGTGTTTAGATTTTTTCCTCTTTCCCTTCTTTTTGAGTTTTTTTCCTATAGATTTACATTCTCTTGGTCACTTCACTTCCTTTCCTTATGGCTCATTTGGAATTATTTTATTTTTCACACCCATAGGGGCTTTCTTTATGCCCTTTTCTTATTTTCTCAAGGCAATCATTCTTTTCATCTTTCTCTTGGCCAACAAATCTATTTGTCAGATCCCTAACTCTTAATATATAGGTGTCAACCACTTTTATATCTTATTGCTTCCAACCATTGTTTCAACAAGAACGTATATTTTCAAAGATCTCTCCAAAGATTTGGGAGATCTCTAGCAAAATTTGAATATTTCTTGTTCATGTTTTCTTTCATATCAACTTCTTTTCTTAAAACTTTCCTTCTTATCTTGATGTCAAATCTCTAACTCTTTTCCTATATTCTTGATACCTCATTTAGCTATTTCTTCCAATCCTCCTTCCCTAGTTCTTTAGTAGATATCTTCTCATCAACTTGCCAGTCTTTTGCACAAAAATATTTTCAAGAATATATCAATATTTATAAAGGTCAATAACCCATTTGTCTTTTCTCATATATTCGGGGTCTTAAACTTATTTTTATAAGACTTTTAGTCTTTGAAACCAAAAATGATGCAGAGGAATAAATGAATAAAAAAAAACTTAGAGATTCACAAAGATCTCATGAATGCAATTTAGATGCACCCTACAAGATCATCCATAGTCACCTTATGACTAGATCTATTAGGATCCCCCACTTGTTACTTTTCTTAATTTGATTCAAGCCTTGAATGATTGAACCTTCACCCCTATTTGAAAACCTTATAAGACAATTCTATTTGACCCATGAGACAAATATAAGACCAAAACATCAAAAACTCATTAAATTGGATTCCTTGGAGTTTGCTATCCTACAAGTATGAAGAAAATCATTAAAAAATTGTAACACTCCATTCAGGAACCCAAAAGAAATAAATATAATATGTAAAAAAGTTTAATAATTTTTTTTTTTTAGTTATAAGTTTAAACAAAATCAAAGTAACAATAATTTGTAAGCAATATATACATACACATCAAGTACAATACGAAAATTAAAAATAAAATTTTCATTCTTGAAGGGTTCCTTTGCATTGAGTTACATTTAAGTTAATAATTTTAAGTCTCAATTACAATGTCCATAATCATAAAATGAATAAACACACCCAAAAATTCATATACACATACATAATTAAATTGATATGATAAAGTACATTCATATTACATCATCCACTGCTCATGTCATAGGTTATGTGAAGATAGATACAAGTACATTAATATAAAATACAATATCACGTGGGATCTCAAAAAATACGATACATAGATACATAAAATGCATAGAAGTCTCTAACATAAGAATAAGAATGATAATGGTACAATTGTATCAATGAGCATCCAACATTTAACAATATAAGGGGGACCCAAATGGTAAGAAGACACTACCTCTTGATCACGTGGTCACCTAATCAGGCTCCTACCCCCACTATACAAGAGAGATAATGTACAATCCACACATAGATAATTAAATCATAAAAAAAATCCTAGGTAAGGAATCCTAATAGCCAAATCCACCTCAAGTGTAACATAAACTACTGATAAAGAAAAGATAACCAATGTCAAAAAGACACTCATCCAAACCAACATCACATACTGAAATCAATAACTAATACCAAGTACAAATCAAATACCAAAACCAAAAGATACAACCACCTCCAAAAAAAGTCAAGTGTCATGAGCACAATAACCAACATAACAATTATTGTCAATAAAAGCAAACCACCAATCACGAACTCCAACAATAAAAACACCACCAATGAATAATTTATCATCCATTAATAAAAATCAACTATCAATAATAAATGACATTCAATCAATGAGTAATAACTCAAAATAAATATACCATCAAAATTAGTATCCAATAAGCACACCACAAGAGGCAAATATTAAAAAAAATCCATGAAGGAGACTCAGGCTACACACTATGGAGTGTCATCACATAATCCAACTCTAAGGTTACCCTAGTAGTCTCTCAAGATCCTGATCCCCTAGTGAATCTAAATAGAACCATAATACTCTCTCATAAAGATGAGGAGACTAGTCATACCTCTAAAGGTATCATCTCATTCTCATCCTTAATCTATAAAAAAACTCAAGGCATGGACAGGGAAAAAACTCTGACTTATCTTTTTAATTTATCTCAAGGCATGGGGGAGGAAAGTATTTGAATTACTATTTATCACTTGTTATAAAACTTACAATGAGTTACCTTGGTAGCCACTTTGGGGCTTGACCCTCCATTGCAAGCCACTCTCATAGACATGCACCTAGACTACCTTCCCAAAACTCACAAACCACAATTGTGTCCCATACCACAAAAGTGATATTGATTAAATTTGGTTCCTTAATTAACAACCTAAAAATAACATTGGTTCCCAAAAAAAAAGTTCTCATAAATGCCCAAAAGCATAAAGCTCATAAAACATAAATCATAATTCAAATTATAAAGTTTATCATGACATCCGGTCAAATGATCATAAAAGAAATCTCAAAAAAATACCTCTAGTTCACATCCTAACTTGTCCAACTAAACAATCTATAAAGAAAAACCATCACAAAAATATGATGATCTCATTTTGGTTTTGACAAGGTAGTGACAAAAGAATTAAGTCATTTCTTAATAGAACTTTGTATGTTTTGAGTAAGTACTGTATATTGAGAAATATGCATAGTTAGTGTCGTACACCAATATGTGTTGAGCAGATGGTATGTACCGAGTCACTTAAGTGACGAGCAAGATATACATGCTGAGTGACTTGTATGTTGAGTAAAATAGTGGATGTCAAGTCATTCAGGAACCAAGTTACAAAATTAAGGATATGGTGAATGTCAAGTATCAGAGCTTCAAGAGCTGAGTAAACAATTTTTGGCTTAGTTGTTTGTAATGGCACAAACTCCCATGTAAGCTATTTTTGGATCAACTTAAGGATTATTTTATGATTCTAGAAGATATATATGAAGGTATATTGAGAATCTCTATGTAGTGCATGCAACTAATTAGAATAAGGGATGTTCTAAGTGGCAAAATGAGTGAATCATAATTGTTGATTCCTACCTAACCCTAGCTTACTTAAGTCTTCTTAAGGAGGGAAAACCCTAAAGAGTTTGTATGTGTAGATGAGAAAAGAAGGGTGAATGCTAAATGTAGAGAGAGAATTCATGGTGATTAGGGAGGTTGCGAGAGAGGAATGAACTATAGAATTAGTTAGAGAGAACATAGCATAGAAGTTATTGGATAGACGAGATAAATCTGATCAAGAGGATCAAGTACACTTCAAGAAAGAGGAGATCTGATATCTAGTAGAGAGGTTCTAGCCGAAGGATTGAGGCTAAAACATTCTAACAGGTGAATTAGTGAAAATCTCTTAACCAAGTATTCCTAATAGGCTTTTGTAAAACCTTTAATAGGGTTCTTGTTTTATTCCAAGTTTAATTCCTCTAACAATGTACACTTTTAGCATGGTATTAAAATCCTTTAATAGGGTAAGACTTAATAGTCTTTGCAAGCCTTTAATAGGGCAGACCTTTCATAGGGTAGAACATAGTTTATGATCCAATAATTGTAACCTTCATTGGATACACTTTACAATTGTAGTAGTGAAGATTTGTGGTTTTCATCCCCACTCTAGTTTGACCTTCTTATTGGAGGGTTTTTGGGTAACAAACTTATTCTATTATGTGTTATTTGTTTCATGCTAGGGATGAACATGTGTAGCTATCTATTTCAATTAACATGATAAATTATGAGATGGATGTGTGATGAATGTTTTTATGGTTAAAGTTTTAAAGTGTTGAATTTGCTAAAAGTTTCAACAAACCCAGTGAAGCCATCAAATACATTGAGAAATTGATGATATCTCCTTGATCTAACAATGATACTACTGGATTGAGATACACCGACACTGAGGAAGGAGAATCATCTAAAAGTGGTGAACAAAGAAACTACAAATGTAAGAACTATAAACCCACTTATCATAATTGTGGAAAGTTTGGGTCATACAACAAATGTTTGCAAGAGGAATAATGCAAATCAAAACCCTAAGTGGAAATTCAAGGTTACTATCATAAGTGAAACAAGAAAGGACATTAGGAACATGAATGTAGGACCAAGACCTTAAGCACACAAATTTTTGAAGGATATTTCCACAATTGTTGAAAGTATGGACATAAAGCATATGAATGCAAATCTAATGCCAAGTGGACATCAAACAAGTAGACAAAGGTGCAACACAATGGAAATCCTATAATTGGGACTACAACACAAGGTATAGTTATCACTATTATCAAGAAGAGTATGGACATGTTCATGAGAATTGAATTAGAACTCATTTAAGAGATAACTACAATAGATGGTTGAGTAAGACTACATGCTTTAGTGCTTTCAAGACTAGTCATATCAGTAGAAATTGTCCATCTAGATAACCAGTGTCGAGTAATGTAAACAATAAAGGAAAGGAGAAGGCCAATGTTGAGAAGGTCAAAGTGTAGATGAAAAAAACATGGAAGAAGAAGGAAGATTGCAGAACATCAAGTTCAGATGAGGTCACTTCATCCAATGAATCAACTAATCAAAACACCCCCAACTAGGCAATCCAAAGGTATGTGTGAGACTAATATTTTAGAGTTATTTCATACATCAATTCCAAGAATTTGAGTTTTGAAAAGATCATATATGCAATGTATTGCTTAGAACTTGGAATAAATTTACAATTTTATTAGTTTTCATGTTGTTGTTGAGTGATGGAATTATTTTAGTAGTGGTTGAGCTCATTGTGGTTGCTAAGCATAGTGAAATCATGTATAAGCCAAGTGAGTGGAAATCCTATGATAGTTGATGTTATAGTTGTATAAGAATTAAGCATTTATTGTAGAATATCAAGGGTTATATAGTCAATTTTTGACTCATTTGCATTCATCAAAGATCAAAGAGTGCATAAAGAACATAAGGAAAATTAAGTAGAAAACATTCAAGTGTTTTCCAACTAGATTCATTTATTACTCGTCATTATTCATTAGATTCAAAAGGTATTTATCAAGTGTCAAGTTTCATTATTTGAGTTTTTGAAAACCCTAGTTACATAAATGGCGCCTATCTCTGCTACAAATGTTAGGAAGGAAGTGAAAGAAGGTTTTAATATGAAATTAATTAGTAATAAAATTAGACAACCACCCTTCTGAGTTATTCCTGAGATAGCATACAAGGGAGGCCCATCTGGTACGCTATCAATGATACCACCACAAGTTTTAATGATATAATATGTTAGATGTTGCCACACCAAAAAGATAGGAGATGTTGTAGACATGGAAATAAGGGATGCATATAGTAAATTATGTGATAATAGAGTCTTGAGGGAAGAGAACAAGATTGTTGAATAGAAAGGGTTAAATCATGCCTTAGATTTTCTCCAAGTCTTTAAGAACGAGTGGATACACATTGTTTTGAGCTGTATTCACAATATTTTCATTTGGTTGGAGAATAGACCCATTAATATCACTAAAAGAATCATCAATTGAGTGACAGGGTATCCAACCCTAGACATACCTAAAACTATGTAAAGTGATGCAAAGGAGGTAATTGAGAGAAATATAGGGCATTATGAAATAAGAGAGGGATGTCCATAGATACAATTTTTGATCCCCTAATTGATTTTGTAGTGAGATTAATTGCTCACACGTCCTTTCAATCAAGCAGATTGAACAATGTATCTTGCATGGCTATGGATTTGGGTTACAAGATAGTGAAGAAGGACCACACTCATGACCTTGCTGAGTTACAACTTGAGCAATTATCAGAAAACCTGGAATCCATGAGGAAGACAAAGAGTGCACAATAATTTTGGTTCACTTCTTGTCTACATATTCTTCTATGTGTAGAATACTTTTCCCACATTTGGTCAAATAGCATGGAAGACCAAGAAGCCAATGATAGTATAGATTTTAGACATGATAAAACAACTTGGAGAGAATCTTGAAATAGTAATGACAAGTTACTTTAAAGATTTCAAGAAGTCTATGAAGCAGAGACTAAGGATTCCACTTTCACTAATGGAGAAACATTATAATGATGTTTTCTTCTTATTTGATGTTGATTATACATATGCACAGGCTGCAATACCTAGGGTTAGATGGATCAATTAATTGCCTTATGAAATTAATGTGGATGAGGTATCTACAACCATCACAATACTATTGGCAAAAGAAGTTGACAAGAGTGCCACCTCATTTGGAAACTATGAGGAAGCCAAATCAAGAATCACTATTGATTTGAAGACAACTATTGTAATAAGAAAGAAAAATAAGCTTGTGAAGAAGCTATAGGAGAGATTTGGTGAAGGGGCAGAGGAAGAAGAAGAAGATGATGAAAATGATGAAGAAGAGCTTCAAGCTAAAGCCCCAATGGTGCTTAGTCAAGGACAAGGAGAAGATCAAGAAGAGAATGTTAAAGGTGTCAAGGGAGAAGAAGCCAAGGAAACACCTAAGTCAGCTAAAAAGAAGAAGAGGAAAGAAAAAGAGACTGAAGAGAAGAAACTCAAGAAGAATCTTGTGAAACTTTCACAAAAAAAGCTAGTACTACCTACTACTAGGTCAAGCATAAGGGCAACTACGAAGAAATTAAAGCAGGCAGATAAATCAAAAGTAAAGAGATATATTGCCTCAGCAAAGCTGAGCTAGCCTGCAAAGAAGACATATGCATGAAGAAAATGCACTCCTATAGCTAAGTTAGATGAGGAGAAGACATAATTATATGACATCAATAAATTTAAGGTGGTAAGGCACAATTCCTCATTAGATATAGACAACTTGTATGAAAATGTAAAGAATAATGCAGATTTGCTTAAGGAAAGATTGATTCAAAATAAGGTGGAGGAAGCTATATATAAGATGATGGCTACATTTAAGAACATGCATATAGAGATTTCCAACTCATTACCAAAGAGTCTTTATGACTAACTTGAGCAGAAGTGGCAGCATAGTCTAATAATAGAAAGATAGATTAGGGAGACTACACTTGCTAGAGTAATGCCTAATTTTGATAAAGAAATGATGATAAGAGTCATAAAAAAATTCAAGGGGATATTTTCCCCCAAATATAGAGCTTTAAATATTTTTCAAAAAAATGTTGAAGAGGTTGACAAATAGAGCCCACAGATATGGAAATTTATCTATGGATCAATAATAGAAAAGCCAAGTGACCAAGTTCTTGAGGAAGTTGGAGATAAGAAAGATGAGAAAGTACAAGAAGTCCAAGTAAATGATGGTCATGTGGGAGGAAGTGAAACAAAAACAATAACAAAGACTATAGCTGATGATGAGGAGTAGGATGATCAAAGTATACTTGAGGTACAAATTTCAAGTGCTAGCCCTCCACACGTAGATCAAGTGAGTCACCATGACTCAATAAAAATTAAGGATGCTCTTGAAAACTCTTCTTGGAATGTAAATCCATTGATAGAGGAAGACATGAAGAAAATTTTCATTGACTCCACCATTGTAGAAAAATTATGCATTTATATTGTATTGGTGAGAGTAGATGAGATTGAGAGGTAGAATTGGCATCTGTAGGGGAGAAATCACAAGAATCATCCAAAGTGCCCCCTCAATCTACAAAAGCACAATTGCAATGCCCATTTTGGTATATCAGGAAAAGGGTATAGTGACCCTAGATGTTAGTAAATCCTTCACTACAAGTAGTGTTAACTATTGAGAAAGATGGGACAAAAGTCCACATAGGCTATGGATCTAGCCCTATACCTATCTCACATTTTCTTGGTGAAGATGACAACACAAAAAAGGAGAAGGATAGGATTGAAGAGTCAATGTTGACTACTAAGATAGAGGAACATATTCCTATATAGACCTTGGTTACGCTACCATCTTCTGTATCACCTCCTACTTGTCAAACTCTTCAATGACCAAGTACAAATGCTACACCCTTACAAATATCAGGGCTTAGTCCTAGCACATCGAAGTATGTTGAAGGTACATCTTATGGAGATGGAAACTTAGATGAGGTGATTGAACTACCAAAGTTTGATCTTGCATCAATCACCATAGAAAAATGAGTGTTCTACAGAAGTTCTTGAAAGGAAGAAATATCAAGAGTTTCTTAGATGAGAGCATAAGTAGAAGCAATTACTTGATGACATCAAAGAGATATTTCTTGATGCATTTAGTCTACCAGAGTCGAGTGAAGAGAAACCAATCATTGAGAAACTAGTCAATATAGTTGATAAGATCGATGATGAAGACCTAGACTACAATGCTAAACTTCTAGAATGGTCTAAAATAAGTTTAACTCTAAAGTTCTTCAAAGGATTTCTAGTGCTATTACACTAAGATAGGTTGACTTAGAACTCCAAATGGAGGATGTGAAAAATGTGTTGGAGAATATCTTTTCTGTATACACAAATCTTTGTAATGTGAATTTATTCACACAAGAAGTACAGAGGGCTATTGACTGGCTGCAAGGAGATCTACAATCCATAAGTACAACATTGAAAATTTCTCCTAGTCAAAGCCACACATATTTTTAGAGATTACTTTCTACTCAAGGTTAGCTAGTAGCATTACATTCATAAGATGCAAACTTGACTCTACACGTGAAAGTATTGCATAAGAAGCTAGCCTTCGTTGAAACATTGTTGAAGAAAGATAATCAATTTTCTACACATGATGGCTTAGTTGACCTTGTTTCCCAACTAGATGTTCAATACCAATCTCTAGAGGTAGCACGCCATAACTAGAATGCATTATTGAAAATGATCATGGAGGTCCACAAAACATTTATGGACAAACACACTATCAGTGTATCACCCAAATGACATAGGTGTCTAAAAATGAGGATTATAAGGTTTTTGCAAGCAAGGGGAGTACACTTTTAAGATAGAAATAGGGGACAACAACAATGCAACACATTTACTCAACAAGATTTATATAGAACTCATAAACTGGAAGGAACACTCAACTTAGGGGGAGGTAAAATTTTTTGGAGAGGTATGATAGTGAAGTCATCAGTTGTGCAAAATTTTGAAATTTTGAAATTTTGTATGAGATACAGATTATCTAAGTTATGCACATAACTTAGGTTGTATATGCATGACAAAGTATTTTTTTCATTCATGTCAAAGGGGGATATTGTTGATCTCATTTTGGTTTTGACAAGGAAGTGACAAAACATTCAAGTCATTTCTTAATAGAATTTTGTATGTGCCAAGTAAGTAGTGTATATCAAGCAATATATGTAGTTAGTGTTATGCACTAGTATGTGCCAAGAAAATAGTATGTGTCAAGTCACTCAAGTGATGAGAAATACATATATGCCAAGTGATTCATATGCCGAGTAAAATAGTGGATGTTGAGTCATTCAGGAACCAAGTTACAACATTAAGGATATAGTGAATGCTAAGCATCAGAGCTTTTAAGTGCTGAGTAAATAATTTTTGACATAGTTGTTTGTAATGACACAAACTCTTATGTAAACCATTTTTAGGCCAATTCAAGGATTATTTTACGATTCTAAAAGATATATATGAAGGTATATTGAGAATCCTTATGTAGTGCATGCAACCAATTAGAATAAGGGATGTTCTAAGCGAAAAAATGGGTGAATCGCAATCATTGATTCCTACCTAACCCTAGCTCACCTAAGTCTTCTTGATGAGGGAAAATCCTAAAGAGTTTGTATGTGTGTATGAGAAGAGAAGGGTGAATGCTAAGTGCAGAGAGAGCATTCATGGTGCTTAAGGAGGTTGTGGGAGAGGAATGAATTGTAGAATCAGTTAGAGAGAATAGAGCAGAGGATTTAAAGGACATAAGAGATACATCTGATCAAGAGGATCAAGTACACATTAGAAAAGAGGAGATCTGGTATTTAGTAGAGAGGTGCTAACTTAAGGATCAAGGCTGAAATATTCTAACAGGTGAATCAATAAAAATCTCTTAATTGAGTAGTCCTAATGGGCTTTTGTAAATCCTTTAACAAGGTTCTTATTTTATTGATAGTTAAAGACCTCTAACAAGGCACACTTCTAGCAGGATGCAGTGCCTACCCTAGTTCACATTTTTGCTATTGCTGCCAAAACTCTTTTAGGATAGTTTTATGTTGATTATTATTAGTGACATTATTTTGAGATTATCAGATATTGTCTTAGATTCATCTTATTATATGATGAGATTGCTTGGTACTTTATATTTCATGTATGCATGATGATTATTACAATGTTTGCAATTATTGATGATGATTAGTTAGATGATTTATTATCATATGTGTTTTCTTATGGATACTTACCCCATACTTGCATGTGTATGGTGTGTGTGTGTGTGTGTTTTCTTTCTATATGGCATTTCTGATGTGGTTAAGGAAGGGAGTCGTAGTCACCTGCTAATCGAGATCTACATGATGCACCACTTCCTTCCATTGCTTGTTTAACTTAGTATATGTTGTGCTTGTACATGTGTGGATTTTATGTAGGTTGTAGGTACCGGGTATTGACTTCCCTAAATTGCTAGGATGAGTGTACCCTATCACATTATCTCAATGGTAAGAGAGGGGAGATAAATTCTCAAGTCCAAATCCCAACCCTTTAAGCCATTTGTCCTAATTGAAAATTAGGACAAGTATCTAAGTTGAGTACCCTCCAAATACGTCGAATGACGTAATTCGTGATATTAACCCTTGGTTTGATTTTTTATGTGTTTTGCTATGATGGATTTTTGTATTTTACTTTATAAGTCTTTGGTGTATTTTCTATTAATTAAATCTAATTAAAAGATATAATTAATGATTTAATTTAATAGAAAATTAATATTCTATTATAATATTTATTTTATTTAATTAATTGGAAAATTAATTAAATAAAAGAATTAAATTTGAAGATTAAAACTATAAGCTTAAATTTGGAATGTGATAATATTTATTTAATTTAATAATAATATATTTAGAGTTCATTTTTAAATAAATGCTAAATAATAATGTTATTTAATAAATATTTTATCAATTAAGTTTTGAAAATAAATTTAAAAGTGGAAAAGATATTAAAATTATTAAAAGATTCTAGATCGCATGATGCATGCATGTGATTAAAATATATTAAAATATAAAACAAGTGGATTTAATAAAGTAAGTGCATGAGATTTAAAATTAATAAAATTAATTTAAAAAGGAGTCAAGTGAATATTAAATAAATTAATGTGCATTATTTTAATATTTATTCATATAGGAGTATGCAAACTCTCATGAGTTGTCATGTTGACAACACAAGAGTTTGCACTCTAATTATTCATGTGTCATCTACACTTAGGAGTTAGCACATTATTTGAGCACATGGTGTCTAAAACATTCTAGACACCTCATCATGTTTATCTTCTTATTGTGGAAGATATGTGCTTAGTTTTCATGCTTGTCTCCTAGTTCTTTCTAGACACATTCTAGATGCATCTTAGAGGCCTTTATATAGAAACTCTCCTAGTGCATATGGACATCCTCATATGCTTCTACATCCTCATATGCTTCGACAAGCTCATATGCTTCTACATCCTCATATGATTTGACAAGCTCATATGCTTCTACATCCTCATATGCTTCGACAAGCTCATATGCTTCTACATCCTCATATGCTTCTACAAGAACTCCTAGTCACTCGAGTGGGTTCAGTTCTTGGAGGAATTGCAAATGTTGGAGAAGGATGGAATTTTTGGAAAGGAGAAGGTTCTGAGAGGTGGAGCTTCTCTATAATATTTTGAGATGTAGCAAGTTAGCATCAGTGTCCAGGTAGGCACTCGTGATTATTTCACATATTTTAGACTCTTTCTCTTCTTGTCTTCATCGTGTTTCTTATGTGTGTATGAACTTTCCCTGTGAATGAACCTTCAATCTTGTAATTGGAATTTGGATATGCATATTAATGCTATCTATGTATGAAGAAATCAAATAGAAAACTTAAGAAGTAAACCCTTATTCCATAGATGGAAGAAATTAGAATTCAAAACGGGAAGGTCCAAGAATTGAAAGGAGAATTTCATCTAGGAATTAAAATGTCATTTGTATTTTTCCTATCAAATAACTAAAAAAGGTGAAATTTGTATAGTTGTTAGTAATTTGTCTATCAGACGATAATTGCAAATTAATTTTCAGAATTCAATTAAAATATATATAGACAATGCTGAACATTTAAAATATATATATATATATACCTTTAGAATAAATTTGATTGTGCAAATTTGTAACTCAAATTATAAATAAAAGAATTTACATTCTCTCAAGAAAACAATCATCATATGAAAATGATTACAGGTTTATATTAGGAAAACGAAGTCAAAATAATAATATTTTTTGAAAATGTTTATATCAAATTATCATTTGTATTGAACAAAATGTTTTAAAGAAAAAATGAGTTAGGGGAAGGGACGAATCCATACCCCCCCCCCCACTGTTTCATGCGATGGCAACGTTTAATTAAGCGCAGAGTACCTGCAAAGGAGTTTATTCAAAAATATACATAAATTTTTAAAAAATTATGGGAGGGCGGGGGTTTCACCCCACCCCACCCCCTTACTTCTCACCCCCCCCCCCCTGCTATGCTGGTACTCGCAGCAAACACTGCTACTGCGGCAGTAGGTACTGCTGCTGACGCGACAGTACTCTGTTGTAGCAGCAGCAGTGCTACTGTGATGCCACATGAAGTGGATAGGCCGGTGGGCCTTTATAAATGCTTAAGTATGAAGCATTTAAAAAAATTAAATTAAATTGTTTTAATTTTATTAAATTTTATTTTAATATAATATGTTATGTGATATATATTTTCATATAGTTGTAAATTAATATTATTTGATATAAAGTTTTATTGTTAATAATTAGTAAGTTTTATTTTATAATATGTTGATAAATAATTATCGGTTATTATATTAATTAAACTAATAGTTGTTGGTGATAAATTGGTTTATATTTAAATAAACAAATTATTAGCAATGGCTTAGTTAAATGACTTAAAGTTTAATAATACTTAATCAAGTTTTAATTAAGTATTAGGAATCATAGGCTGCAAAATTATGTACATTAATAATTAATTTAATATGATTTAATTAAGATTACATAAGTAGCTTGCCTCTAGAATACTTTAGAGAACTAATTTAAATCTATTTGAGTAATTGGGTTTTGTTTTTATTTAAATCTAAGAAATGACCCAATCTATATAGATTTTTAACATGTTTATTAATGAGTTTATTAATTTATTTGAATAGTTGATTTTTTATTTATGAAATTGTTAATTGATTTAATGAGATTTAATAAGATTGATTAATAATGGGAGACGTTGTATTAAGCTTGTCTAGCTATTGTAATTCTATAAAAACATAGATTAATGATAAATGGTGAGATGGCAGCCTTGTATAATCATTATTTTTAATTAGTTTAATTGAATTTAATTAATGATTAACATTGCCTAAAGAGAATATAGCATTATCTTATTAAGCGGTAATATTGAAAATATCAATGATTTAATGAATGATCACCATTGGGTTATTTTGGAGGAAAATTACTAATAGTCGAATAGTAGTGATGCTTGTTAGTTGAATATCCAGATGGGTTTAATTATTGGGGTGAACGAGGAATACTTCTACCTAGAATATACTTGAAACAAAAACTGAAACCTCATATTTGGTTTAACCATGTGATTGCAAAAGCAGACCAAAACATGTGTTTGTGTCTTGTTTGTCTATGCTATATGTGATGTCTATGTTTGGAGTTTGGGTTATCCTAGAGTGTTGACAAGTTAGGACGTCTACCAAAGGCTTGGGAGTTATGCGAATGTGATGGCATGTTGATGTTATTTGATCTCGATCTTTTTAAAACCCAACCATGGTAATATGATGGTATGCTCTATGAGATATTTGTATTTACTGGTTGTTATTGCTTTCCAGTCTTCTTATGTGAAGCTAAGAGGTATGTATATGAGACACTTGACTTAACCATTTTTGGGTCATCAATCAGTTATACTTGGGTTCCTTTTCAATCGCCTTGATGGGACTGAAGTGTTTGTTTTGATCTTGATGATGTCATGTTGTGACATGTTTTGACTAAACCTTTTTGGAGTCTTCAATCAGTATGATTTATTTTGGAATACTATATGGTTGCTCGATGAGGATCAATGGATATTGTGATTATCATTGATACCTTCAGTTGCCAATAGAGAACTGTTGTGGTCATGATTATCAATGGATGCTTTTAAGTTGCTCCTGGAGATTTGATGTTCTTATTATGGATTATCTTTTGGTATTTTTCCAATCACTTGTATAAGACTGAGGTGATTTTGTCATTTATGATTTCATGAACCTAGGGTAGGTTATCTACTTGTAGTGTCAAGAAGTGGCTTGCAATAGGGGCTAGGCCCCTAAGTGGCTACCAGGGTAACTCATTGTAAGTTATTTAATATGTGAAAAAATTACACTAAATGGGGATTAAAATGAACCTAATAAGATAATTGTATGTTCTCACCCATGCCTCAAGTGTAGTATAGACTAGGATGGGAGTAGAGAGAATGCTTAGTTGTGACCTTGCATTCCGTAGTATACCTCGTTAGTACAAGAGGATACTAGTGGCCACATAGGGATCACTAGGGGGTTAGGTCTATTAAGAGACTACTAGAGTAACTCTAGCGTGATTCGTGCAATGACACTTTCCCACTTACATAGTAGGTTTCCTACATGTCTTGTTGTGCCTCTAGAATTAGATGTCATTCTATGTTGAAACCTTTGAGTTAGTATACTTTTAGGATTCCTAGACTTAGAGAGTACTTGTGATTTTTTATCTTGTGTTATGTGATTTGATATCTTGTTTGAGACTTGAGACTATCTCCTCAGCATGGTGGGAGTGGGCCATTTAGGTTTCACGCGGTCAGGTGGTAGTGCTTTATCACTCTTAGCATTTGAGATCTGTCTGAGACATTGTGGCTGGAGCATTCTTTATTGGTATTTATCTTTATTCAGTTCTTGGATCTTATGATGGATGTCATTTATTGGTATGTTTCTTTATATTGATGATTAACATGTGATAGATGATGTTATCTAATTTGTAGGATCATCTTATGCTTAATTTTTGCATGTTAGATTTCTTTATGCATATGTTGTAGTATGTTTAGGAGTGACATCCCTATTACTATAATATTGATGATCTCTTCGGTGACTTGGGATGTTATGCATGGAGGGATGGCTAGGGCCCATGATGGTCTAATGATGCTATTGATGGTTGGGAGGAACCATGCACTTAGATAATTATGTGTTATGATTTATGGTTATCTTTTACGATGGATGTTTATATCTTCTATGATGTATGTTATTGGTTTCATTTACTTTATTGCACTTGTATCATGGATTTGATGAGGATGATGTATCTTTATTTTTACATATGTATATTCTTTAAGCCTTTCATACCCTGTGACATGTATAGTGGATTATAGAATATTCTGAATTTAATTACCAAAAGGCATTAAGAACAAATTGTATACTATGGACATTAGACTTTTTAATTATTCTTTCATGTGGATGTGGTAGTTGTTAGACTTAGTACTAGTTAGATTAAATGTGACTCAGCATCTTGGGATCCTTAAGGAATGTAACCTGTTATGTATGCTTATGTATGCTTTTAGTTGTATGTATGTTATTGCTTCTGCTACTATGTGTTTGATACGAAAGGTTTATCTTTCATGATTTAAAAAATAAAATTGTTTGGCAAACTTAGTAAAACTTTAGGTTAATTCTTTTGGATCCCTTGGAGGGGCATTACACAAGATGTTGAAATCCTTTAATAGGGTAATACTTAATAGTCTTTGTAAGCCTTTAATAGGGCAGGCCTTTCACAAGGTAGATCATAGTTTATGATCAAACAATTGCAACCTTCATTGGATACACTTTACAATATCTACAGTAGTGAACATTTGTTGATGTCATCCCAATTCTAGTTTTACCTTCCATTAGAGGGTTTCTGGTTAACAAACTTATTGTGTTATGTGTTATTTGTTTCATCTTATGGATGAACATGTTTAGCTAGCTATTTCAATTTACATGATAAATTGTGAGATGGATGTGTTTTGAATGTTTTTATGGTTAAAGTTTAGAAGTGCTCCCATTGTTAATTCTAACAAAATTAACATCACAAGACTATAAATAGAATATTAGAAAACACATAGTTTTCAGCCACATGATTTAATTCCATCAATTTCTCTTGTTTAGTTTGGGTCTAATGCAAGAGCATCCAGAGGTATAAGGGCAATCCTGTGTCACCCAAAAAATGTACTTAGACTTAGTTTCTATTTCATGTGTTTTCATTTTTGGACAACCATTTGGGTCAAATAAAGCTTCCAACTCTCACAGTTCCACTATCAGTGTGCTAATAAATCTCAAAAAAATAGGAGTATGTAATTGGGCCATCATTTTGATAAACTAGAAGGTGTGAATTTTCCAGATGAATGTAATTGTGATTTAGAGCATTCTAGAAAAAGAATCAGGTCAAAAGGCCCCACGGTTTGAAAGTTATTGTAGTTTTTTGGGTTTTGGAGACCTCCTAAGAATGCTTCAAAGTCAGGTTAGGGGCATTAAATGACCTCAAAAAGGGCCAAAAATGGGGGACAAGTGAAACTGGTCCATAGGGATATAGAGTGTTTTGAGATCTTTCCATAAATGTAAACGGTTTGTCAATCGGAGCTATGGTTCAAAAGTTATGCCTCCCAAAAATTTGGTTACTATTTTTGGATTCTTCTAGATTTGCGTCGACTTCTAACATAGCTTCTGGAGCCTTCTATTTGGTTGGTGGATGCCTACTAGCACTTTCTAAAATTTATTCCTAGTCCTTAACCCTTCGGGGTCTATTTAAGGAGATTCCTAGCATTGTAGAAGGCAGTTCGGAGTGGAGTTTGAGAGGAGGTACTGAAAGGAGAAATTATCTCCACATTTATGCTATTGTAAGCCCTTAGGGCATGTTTTGAAGTTTATTTTCTCTATACTGAATGTACTAGCTTATTTTTCAGTAAATACAATTTCCCTTTTTTTGTTGTGTCCATTTTGTTCTTGGGTCGTGTCCCCATCAAGTGGTATTAGAGCCAGTTTTCCTAAGTGTGTAGATAGAGCGCCGACTGTGAGGCAGTTTGCACCAGGACTGTGTGGTTGTGGGTTCGAGTTAGAAGATGCCTCCACAAAGAGAGCATGACAGAAGGGCCAAAGCTATTAATCCTGAGGAGGTTAGAGACCTCCAAAGGCAGGTACATGCATTGCAAGAGGAGCTCTGTAGAGGAGAAAATATTGCCGCAGGTGATGACAGTGAGGATGACAATGAAGAAGAAGAAATGACACCAGAAGGGGAATTTGATGGGGAAGTTATGAATCATGCAGACGAAAGGCTTTTTAGGGCCATTACTAAGTTTTGGAAAAGACCCACAATTGAAGTGGGTGTATTTTCAGGAAATCTGAAACCAGATGAGTTGATCGATTGGATCAATGAACTGAAAGAATACTTTGAGTATGAGGATATCAGGGACCCAGATAGGGTTAAGTTTGCAAAGGCCAAACTGAAAGGCCATGCAAAAATCTTGTGGTAAGAGGTTCAATTGGAAAGAAATAGAAGAGGAAAGGAGAAGATCACAAGATGGGATCGCATGGTGGACAAATTAAAGAAGCAGTTCATTCCTGTGGACTACGATCTTGATTTGTTTAAGAAGATGCATGGGTTAAAGCAAGCAAGAAGACTAGTCCAAGAATATACAGAGGAATTTTACTGACTCTTGATTAGAGTGGGGCATGCAGAAGAAAATAAGGAGAAGGTTGCTCATTATATCAGTGGATTGCGACCTAGCATCCAGGAGGAATTAAGTTTGGTAAGAATGACCAGCGTTGAAGAGGCATACCAGTTTGCCCTACAAGTTGAAGAGAAGCTAAATAAAAGGTTTGACGTAAGACAAAGAGGGTGTGGTCAAGGAGGAAGGGGAAGTGGTAGATCATTTGGAGGCCGCAATGAAACCCAAAAGAAAAATGAAGATGTGGGTACTAGCAGGAACCAGAGGAATGAGGGTTTCAACCACTCCCATGATCAAGACTTTGGAAATCAGAGAGGAAGAGGTAGAGGAGGTGGACAAGGAAGAGAAGGATTCTGTGGTACCTATTTCCATTGCAATGAAGAACGTCATCGTGCCTTTGAATGCCCTCAATGACAAGGAAGGACAGATAGGAGAGTTGAGGGCCAAGCTAGGGTTCCTCATGTGGATGAAGATGCACAATCATCACATTTAGAGGATGCAAAAAGAGGAGAGACCTTGGTAAATGAAAGAGTCCTACTAAGTGGTGAGATTGAACCAGGACAATGGAGGAGTTTGTTCTGTACCAGATGCAAGTGTGAGGATAAATGTTGTGACGTGATCATTGATGGTGGTAGCACTGATAACTTGGTATCAGAAGAGATGGGCTCTAAGATGAAGCTCAAGAGGGAGAAACATCCCCAGCCCTATCGAATTGCTTGGGTAAAAGATGATCATAAGGTCCTGGTAAGTGAACAATGTTTAGTGAAATTCAAAATTGGGAGTTACCATGATGAAGTTCTTTGTGATGTTATTCTAATGGATGTTTGCCATCTATTGTTGGGTAGACCATGGTTGTTTGATAGACATGCAGTACATGATGGACATGCAAACACATACTCTCTGAAAAAGGATGGAGTTTGCCACAAATTGAAGCCCATGAAAAAGGAAGGTGAAAAGGTATGTAGTAGTGCTAGGATTTGTCTTGTTGATGGAAGGAAGTTTTTAGATGGCATGAAACATCAACATATGTGCTATGCTTTGATTCTTAGGAAAGATAAAGAAGGTAGTAGTGAAATACCACTTGAAGTTTCAGATTTACTAGGGGAGTTTGGAGATATTATCTCTGATAATGTTCCAGATGGATTGCCACCAGTAAGGCAAATCAGTCATTAGATAGATCTAATTCCAGGAGCTAGTTTTCCTAACAAGGCTGCTCACAGGATGACTCCTACTGAAACAAAGGAGCTAAATAGACAGGTTCAAGAGCTATTGAGGAAGGGCTTGATTCAAGAGAGCCTGAGTCCATGTGTAGTACCTGTAGTACTCGCACCAAAGAAGGATGGAGAGTGGAGGATGTGTACAGATTCTGAAGCTATAAATAGAATAACCATCAAGTACCGATTTCCTTTGCCAAGGATGGATGATCTTATGGACTACTTGAGTGGAGCTTAGTACTTCACAAAGATAGATCTCAAGAGTGGCTATCATCAGATACAGATTCGAGAAGGAGATGAGTGGAAAATAGCCTTCAAGACCAAGGAGAGTCTTTATGAGTGGTTAGTCATGCCCTTTGGATTGACGAACGCCCCAAGCACCTTCATGTGGCTCATGAATGAGGTACTTAAGAAGTTCTTGGGAAAATTTTTTATTGTCTATTTGGATGATATTTTAATTTTCAGCAAGACTTTGGAAGAACATTTAATGCATATTCGTAGTGTCATTGAAAGGCTAAGGGAAGAGAAACTATTAATTAATCTGAAGAAGTGTATCTTTGCAAAAAGGGAGTTAGTCTATTTGGGGTTTGTTATATCACCCGAAGGTCTCAACATGGATCTGGAGAAGGTAAAAGCCATCTTGGAATGACCTACTCCAAGGTCTGCTACTGAGGTAAGATTATTTCATGGTCTAGTTAGTTTTTACAGGAAGTTTATTAAGAATTTTAGTGGCTTATGTGCAACCCTAACTGATACAATAAGAGGGGATAGAAAAGAGTTCAAATGGACTGCAGCAGCTGCGGGAAGTTTTGAATTGCTGAAGAAGAAGGTAATAGAACAACCTATGTTGGAACTTCTAGATTTTAGAAAGGTTTTCCAGGTGGATTGTGATGCCAATGGCAGTGCTATTGGGGCTGTATTAAGCCAAGAAGGTAAGCCTATTGCATATTTTAGTGAAAAATTGAATGATGCAAAGAAAAAGTATTCTGTTTATTATCAAGAGTTCTATGCAATAGTTTAGGCCTTAAAGAAATGGAGGCATTATTTATTGCCAAAGGAATTTTTTTTGTATACTAATCATCAGGCATTATAGTACCTAAATAGACAAGGTAAATTGAATCAGAGGCATATGAAGTGGGTAGAGTTCTTGCAGAGTTATACATTTGTGTTGAAGCATAGAAGTGGAAAATCTAATAGGGTTGCAGATGCACTAAGTAGGAGACAGTTGTTTCTTACAGTAATACAGGTTGAAGTACTTGGGTTTGATGAACTCAAGAATTTGTACCCCGAGGATCTTGATTTTTTTGAAGAATGGAAAGCTTGTAAAGAACCTGTTGTTATAGATAGAACCAAGTGGTTAGACTATTTGAATCAGGATGGCATGTTGTTCAAAGGTAGTCAATTGTGCATTCCTAGGAGTTCCGTGAGGGATAATTTGATTAAGGAGAAACATAATGGAGGGATGGCAAGACATTTTGGTTGAGATAAGACCATTTCCATTCTTAGAGAACATTATTTTTGGCCTCAAATTTCACAAGATGTGAAGAAGTTTGTACAGAGTTGCTAGGTTTGTCAAGTTGCCAAGGGGTTTAGTCACAATACTGACCTATATTAGCCATTGCTTGTTCCATCAAAGCCATGGGAGGACATAAGTATGGATTTTGTTCTTGGATTGCCAAGGAAACAAAGGGGTAATGAATCAGTATTCGTGGTGGTTGATAGGTTCTCCAAAATGGCACATTTCATTCCATGCCACAAAACTCATGATGCTATCCATATTGCAGACTTATTTTTCAAAGAGGTGGTAAGACTACATGGTCTTCCAAGGAGCATAGTTTCTGAAAAAGATACTAAATTTGTGGGGTATTTTTGGAGAACATTGTGGAAAAAGTTAAGAACTGACTTGAAATTCAGTTCCACGCATCACCCACAAACTGATGGCCAAACATAAGTGGTAAACAGAAGTCTGGGCAATTTGCTGAGATGTTTAGTTGGGGATAAGCCCAAGGGATAAGATTTTATTCTACCACAAGTAGAGTTTTCTTACAATAACTCTATAAATAGGAGTACTAGAAAATCACCATTCCAAATTGTATATGGGAATAGCCCAAGGACTGCACCAGAATTGAGGAAGATAGAGCAAGGGGAGAGGACAAGTGTTGAAGCGAAAGGATTTGCTGAACATATCAAGCATCTACATAAGGAGGTTCAGGCACACATTACCAAGATGAATCAAGAGTATAAAGCTAGGGCTGATCAAAGGAGAAGACATAAAGAGTTCCAAGTAGGGGATCTAGTCATGGTGCACTTACAAAAAGAAAGATTTCCAGCCGGTACTTACAACAAGCTGAAAATGAAGAAATTTGGCCCCTGCAAAATTTTGAAGAAACATGACTCAGGAAATGCATATGAAGTGGAGCTGCCAGATGGTATTCACATTTCTCCCATTTTCAACATTGCAAATTTAACAGAGTATCATGATGATGGTGCAGACGAGGAGCTGGTGTTAGAGCCATGTCCGATTCCTGCTTCTAAGAAGGAGGAGATAGAAGACATTCTAGATCATCGTGTGGGTAGGAGTACCAGAAACAGGTAGTATGAAGAGTATTTGGTCAAATGGAAAGGACGACCGATCGAGGACTCAACTTGGATTTCAGCAGCTGAGGTTTCCCATTTGGAATTTCCTCTACCATTCATAAAGTGACAGGGTCACTTTTCAATCTACCCTGGGTGTCTGATGGAAGAGCATCCAGAGGTATAAGGGCAATCCTGTGTCACCCAAAAAATGTACTTAGACTTAGTTTCTATTTCATATGTTTTCATTTTTGGACACCCATTTGGGTCAAATAAAGGTTCCAACTCTCATAGTTCCACTATCAGTGTGCTAGTAAATCCCAAAAAAATAGGAGTATGTAATTGGGCCATCATTTTGATAAACTAGAAGGTGTGAATTGGCCAGATGAATGTAATTGTGATTTGGAGCATTCCAAAAAAAGAATCAGGTCAAAAGGCCCCACGGTTTGAAAGTTATTGCAATTTTATGGGTTTTGGAGACCTCCTAAAAATGCTTCAAAGTCAGGTTAGGGGCATTAAATGACCTCAAAAAGGGCCAAAAAATGGGGGATGAGAGACGCTGGTCCATAGGGCTATAAAGAACTTCGAGAGCTTTTTGGAAATGTAAACGGTTTGTCAATCGAAGATATAGTTCAAAAGTTATACCTCCCAGAAGTTCGGTTACCATTTCTGGATTCTTCTAGATTTGCATCGACTTCTAACGCAGCTTCTAGAGCCTTCTATTTAGTTGGTGGATGCCTACTATCACTTTCTAGAATGTATTCCTAGTCCTTAACCCTCTGGGGTCTATTTAAGGAGATTCCTGGCATTGTAGAAGGCAGTTCAGAGTGGAGTTTGAGAGGAGGTACTGAAAGGAGAAATTATCTCTACATTTATGCTATTGTAAGCCCTTAGGGCATGTTTTGAAGTTTATTTTCTCTGCACTGAATGTACTAGCTTATTTTTTAGTTAATATAATTTCCCTTTTTTAGTTGTGTCCATTCTGTTCTTGGGTCGTGTCCCCATCAGGGTCATAAGGATGTGTTTAGAAATAAAGTAAGAATATACATGTTAATATAAATTGTTATGCTAGTATACTTATTTAAATCAATAAGTGTTTAATTGTTAAAACTCTTTGTGCATATACAATATCATGTTTTAGATTTAAATAATCTTAAATCATGAATGATTTAATTAATAACATAAGTGTATATTATTAGATTATATATTAATATCAATTTCATTTCTAAAATATTAATTTGACTTATAATTTCCTATATTAATATTTACTTTTCCTTTAATTCATGATGCAAATAACAATAACTTAGACTTGGAATTATAATTATAATTAAATTATTTATAATTTCTCTCATAATATTAAATATTCATAACTAGAAGATTGTATAATGAACTCCACTATAACTTCTCTTATAATGAAATCACAATTATATATTTATTAATTTCTCACTTAAATTAATAAATAGATAAAATCATTTATATGCAACTAATAATTTAACTAAACTTAAAGATTCTTTAATACAAACATCCACTTTATAACTAGATGAGTAGCATTAATTTAATTTTCGAAATTAATAAATCATAATAATATTTTTTTTAATTTTTAAAATTAATTAATAATTCTAAATTTTTATTTAAAAAATAATAATAAATCCAAAAATTGAATTTTTCTGAAAAGAATAGAATTATGTAATTGTTTGTTTTCACATGGCTAAGATCTTCTAAAACATGCAATCATAATTTTTTATTAATTTTTTAAAAAAATCTTGAATGCATATGTTTTTCATAAAGATTATCAACCAACAACTTTGTTTAAATCAGAGACAATTATATGTTTTGTTTGATGAATCTTTACAAGAGTTTTTTTTGAAGTCTTGAGATAATTCTCTTTCAAACCCTAACTGATAATAATCATTGTTTTTAAAAAAATTAATGTTAAATTTTCTTTGGTTGCTCAGATCTTGAGTTTTCTAAATTAATTTTCAACAGCATGATTCTACAGTTTATAGTTGACTACAGTTTTCAAACAACGCATGAATTGATTTTATTTCTTAAATGTAAATTAAAATTTTCTTCCATATTTTATCCTAAAAATTTTAACAAATAAATTTTAGTAGTATGATAGACATGAGGTAGACAGATCTTTCACAATAATTTCAACAAATGAGTTCTTAGACCCTACCTCAATTTGACAGCTAAAATTCTAAACAATCTGGTAAATGCATGCAAACCCAAACCCTCTGAAACTTTCAATAATTCTTTTGCTTCAATTCCAAGTTTTCCTCCCCAAAACCTATGTGTGGAGAAATAAACTCCAATCTCTTAATAAAGATTTTAACTCTACCAAGGGTTTCCAATTTTTGAACATGCAAATGTCTCTCCTTATCCTTTCATGCACACTTAAAGAAATTTTTAATTAAAATATTCTTTTATATTTTCATTTCCTCCACTTTATTAATTAATACAAGCACTATTTAAAGTATAGTCTATTATTTAAATTAATAATAATTAAAGCTCATTATTTAAATGTAACTCTAATTTAGTTATTATTAATTAAATAATTATAATAAAATAATATTAAATCTTTAATATTTTAATATAATAATTCTTGTTTTATCCAACTTTTTAAATTAGACTTTTAAATAAAAACTTTTAAATTGAAGTACATATTTAATTAATTTCTAATTAATTAAATATCATCATATTCTAATTTCTTGTTAACCAATTTTCCAAATTAGACTTCCAAATTAAGTCTTTTGATTTAAAGCATATATTTAATTAATTAAATATTCTCATGTTTTAATATTTTCTTTTTAATCAAATAATATTTAATAATTCTCAATATTATATGATTAACCCAAATATTCTATTTAAATCATTTATCAAATAAATCACATAGCCAAATCCACATAAAAGCAACATTATCAAAACATACCAAAACTCAAAATCAAACAACACATGCAAAGATAAACTCATAGGTTTAAAAGGGGTGGAAAGTCAAATACATGTCCTCCTTATGACAAGTAATTAGACTATGGCTAGGAATGGGCCTGAACATTATCTACTAATTCTTAACATTGAGTTATTATGATAAGGCACACTCATCCTAGAAATTTAGGGAAGTTGATGCCCGGTACCTACAATCTACATAAAAAATGAGCATGTACGTATACATATATGTCTAAGAAAAAAAAGAAGTGATAGGGAGCGGTACATCTTTTGAATACAATTGGTTACTTGTGTATCATCTTTGATGTTACATAGAATGTCATATCTTTGCCAGTCAATGTATGTCGAGCTCACTCGAGTGATGAAGGCATTTTCTTGTGTCTACCAAGAATTCTAGTTTGCCAAGTTCAAAAGGTAGTGACTCTCAAGTTCACTTGGGTCTCGAAGAGAAGTTTGTAGAACTTGAGTTTACCTGAGCTCACTCAGGTAACAAAGAAAAGTTGGATGGAACTAGTGTTAACCAAGCACACTCGATTTCCAAAGAAAGTTTACGAAGATGTAGTGTTAACCAAGTTCACTTGGTTAACATAGGAAAATATTTTTTGAATTAGTGTCTACCAAGTAGGGTCATCTAATGAAGGATTTTCATGTTTTGACATTTTGAGTTTATTGGATTTGTTTGTTGGTTCTAGCTAATTGAGAAAATAAATATTAATTATTTTAATTTGTATCATGCCAACTTGACAATGGATAAGGTATAAATATAAGGTCAAGTTGAGGACTGAATGAGTGTGTGAGTACATGGAAGAATAGAAGATGCTAAGAGGAAGCTAATTAGAAGGATAAGCAAAATATCCTTGAGGAGATGCAAAGATACATTTGATCAAGAAGGATCAAGTATTCGAGCTAGAATTGAGGTCTAAAATCAGCAATACGGTTGCACCATAAATTACGTAATCTCATTGTTACTTTATAGCCATTGTTGTAGTGATCTAAATCTCTTAACATAGTTGGCTTAATAGCTATTTGTAAATCCTCTAACAAGGTGGCATTTCTAGATTGAAGTGTCTAAAGACCTCTAACAAGGCCACTCCTAATAGGGTGATTAAATCCTCTAACAGGGTCATACTTAACAATATGTTTTGTAACCTTTAATAGAGTTGGCTTCTAATAGGGCTTACTTTAGAGGAGTGAAAATCAGTAACTAGTTGCAATTGGTGGATTTTTCCAAATTGGATTTCTACATTAAATCTTGGTGTCACTTGTATTCATGCTATTTATTTTAAGTTAATCATAGATAATATCTTAAGAGTTGCATGTTAAGAATTTTTCGAGTTACATCATATTATCAGTATTAATCGAGTGCCCGTGTGTTTATTGAGATACAATAATTTTAGTAGAGTTTATGTTCTATGCTGAAATCTAAGGGATCTGGGATTTATTTTAGTAGTAACTGATTCACCCCTCCCCTCTCAGCTACTCCTTTTATATTTCCAATAATTGGTATCAAAGAATTTGGTGCTTGCATAAAAGGTTTCAAGGACCTTAGCTAAAAGATCAGGATGTCTTACAGAAGAGAGATTCACAAGTTGAACAAAGATAACTTTGAGGCATGGTAGGAACTTATGAAGTTGCACCTAGAAACCATCGATGATTTAGGTTTGAAATATTTGAAAAATGATTACAAGGCTCCTACTAGAACATTAATTGTAGAGGAGATTGATGAAAAGAAAAATCATAACATTATGATGATTGACATTGCATTAACTCTTAAGAATGTTGAATTTGATGAGATTAAAGGATGTGCTACTACGTACGACATGTGGACCAAACTGAAGGATATCTATGGAGGTAATGATACTGTGAAAAGAGCCAAAGAAAAAATGCTTGAGAGGTTAGTTTGATCAGATGAAGATGAGAGAGAATAAAAACATTGAAAAATATGTTGAGAGAATTAAAGCTAGTGTCAATGCAATCAAAGCCTTCAGAGGAACAATTAAAGATGTAATAATGGTAAGCAAGGTACTCAAAACCCTTCTTCCTATCTATGCAATTAGAGTGTCAGCTATTCAAGAGATGATATGTGATCCAAATAACAAGATAAATTTGGATGCTCTAGCTGGAAGATTGACTATATTTGAGCTAGATACTATGATAATTATACTCCTAGTTCTAGCAATCTTGAATCTAATTTGAAGCCAAGTTATCATTCAAGAAGAAAGCTAAAAAGTCTAAAAGAAAAAAATCTAAAAGTGAAGAGGAAGACAGTTTTGATAATGATCTTGAATCCATTGAGGCATTGCTTGCAAGAAGGTATGCCAAAGGAAAAGGAAAATACAAATGTATAATTCCTTTAATATGTTTTTCTTGTGAAGAAGTTGGTCACATTGCTGCAAGGTGTCCAAACGAAGAAGATAAAGATGAAAAGAAGCACAACAAGTACAAAGGCAAGAAGAATTTCAAGAACTTCAAGGACTAAAAAGACAAAGGTAAGAAGTCTTGTTTTATGGCTAAAGATTCAGATAGTAGTGATGATGATGAAATGGTCTATATTGCTGTAAAAGATGAATCTGATGATGAAGGAGATAATGATACTTATCTCTCATGTTAGAAAAAATGATACATGGATTATTGATAATGGTTGATCACATAATATGATTGGTGATAAGACAAAGTTTGAATGATTGGAAGATTATGATGGTGGAAGTGTAAGATTTGGAAATAATGAACCATGTTGCATAAAGGGAAAAGGTTGTATCTCACTAACCAATGAATTTAGATGTGATAATTCTTATTCAGTTGAAAGATTGAAGAATAATCTATTGAGTGTAGCATAGTTGAATAATATTGGATTCAAGGTAGAATTCATGAATGGGAAGGCCAAGCTGCTAGATGGAAAAGGAAATCTAGTTGGGTCTAATAACCAAACAAAAGGTAATTTATTCTACCTAGATCTTAGTGAAAGTTCATGTTTCATTGTTCAAGTAGAAGAAAGATGGTTATGGGATAAACATTTATGTCATGTGAAATTTGATAGTCTGATCAAGATAAGTGAAAAAAAAAAAGTGAGAGGTATTCCTGGTTTGAGGAAATCTAATATGGGCTTATGCAAAAATTGTCAAATTGGTAAGATGGGCAAGATAGGTTTCAAAAGAAAGAACTATCATTCTTAAGAAGTCTTAGAGATGGTTTGTATTGAATCATGTGGACTTATTGGAATTAACAACTATAGAGGAGATAAGTACTTTATTCCTTTTATTGATGATTATTCTAGAATGATGACTATAATGTATCTGAAAGATAAGCCTGGAGCTTTTCAAAAGTTTACATGATATCTGGTACAAGTAGAAAGGGAAACAGGAAAGAAGCTAAAGTTTTTGAGATCATATAGAGGTGGTGAATTCATTCCAATGAATTTAATGAATTTTGCACTAAAAGATGGATCAAAAGACAAGTATCAACCCTTGGTACACCACAACAAAATGGTATAGCTAAAAGAAGGAATAGATCCATCATGGATTATGCAATAACTTTGATGATAGAAAATAATGTTGCAATAAAGAATTGGAAGGAAGCAATTAGTACTACAGTGCATACCTTGAATAGAGTACAGCTGAAGAAAGACTCAAATCAAACTCCTTGTGAACTACGGTATGGCTACAAACCTAATGTAAGTTACTTGAAAGTATTTGGTAGAAAATGTTATATTCTGAAAGAGACTAGAAAATATAAATTTGATGTCAAAGGTGATGAAGGCATATTCCTAGGATACTCCAGCAAAATTAAAGCATATAAATGTTTAAATTTGTCTACTCATAAGATCATAGAAAGTGCACATGTGAAGATTGATGAGTTTGCAGAAAAGAGTGAAGAAGAGAGTAGCAAAGAACCTAAAGATTATACAAATTTTGTTTTACTTTGAACTTGATACATTTCCTAATTTAATTGGAAGTCAATAGACTTCACCTCCCAAGTCCCCAAAATCTCCAAAAGCACCCAAGTTGCATCCAATGTAACCTGAGTAGTAGTCAGAAGCTACTAAGTTATAGCCAAAGAAAACTTATTCTAATGGACCTGAGTCATAGATAGTGGGACCTGAGCTTGATATAGAAGATCATGGTGAGGATAGTGGAACAAGTTCTAGATCCAAAGTACCTATGTTAGTAAGATATGTTAGAAGGCACCATGCACCTCATCAGATCATTGGAGACAAGTTAGATGGTACAATGACAAGAAACAAATTGAAAGATACATGTTTTCTTACTAAATTTGAACCTAGATCAGTTAAAGATTTCTTTGGATAATGAAAGTTGGATTGATGCAATGAATGAAGAGATAGAACATATTGAGAGGAATAAAAATTGGAATCTTGTTCCTAGACCCAAGGATAAAAATATAATTGGAACAATGTGGGTTTTCATAAAAATGTTGAATGAAGATGGAGAAGTTTCTAGAAAAAAAGCAAGGTTAGTATGCAAAGGTTATTTTCAAGAAGAAGGTATTGATTATAGTGAAACTTTTTCTCTTGTTGAAAGATTAGAAGGTGTTAGTACTTTACTTGTTTATGCTACATATAAAGGATTTAATGCTTATTAGATGGATGTGAAATCTCCATTCTTGAATGGAATTCTTGAAGAGGAAGTTTACATAGAAAAACCTAAAGGTTTTGTAGATCTTAACAAAAAGGATATGGTTTGTAAACTGCACAAAGCATTCTATGGTCTCAAGCAAGCTCCCAAAGCTTAGTATGAAATACTTCATAACATTTGATGAAGATTGGTTTTAAAAGGACAAATGATAACAACAATCTATATATCATAAGGACCAAACAAGAAGATTGTGTTGGCAGAAATCTTTGTGGATGACACATTGTTTATTGGAAATGATGACTTGTGCAAAGATTTTTTAGAGAAAATGAGTAAGGAATTTGAGATGTCCATGTTTGGAGAGATAAAATTCTTTGTTGGATTACAAATTCTATAGAAGAAAGATGGTATCTATATTACTCAATCCAAATAGATCAATGAGATACTAAAGAAGTTTGGAATGGAAGATTCAAGACCTGCTGGAACATCTATGTCTTCTAGACATAAGCTTTCCAAGAATGATGATTCCAAGGAAGTAGATCAAACCACATACATATCAATGATTGGAAAATTTCAATATGTAGTACATACAAGGCTTGATATTGTATTAGCAGTTGGTATGGTGGAAAGATTCTCAAAAAATCCTAAAGAAAATCATATGATGGAAATCAAGAGAATCACGAGGTGTCTAAAGGGTCCTAAAGACCATGGATTCTGGTACAATAAAGGAGGCACTTTAGATTTGAAAGCCTTCACTGATGTTGATTAAGCAAGAAGTGTTGATGACAGGAAGAGAACCGATGGTTGAGCATTCTTTCTTGGTAAAACACTAGTGTCTTGGACAAATAAGAAGTAGAATTGTAGTTCTTGGTCTACAACAGAAGCATAGTATGTTGTAGTAGCACTTAATTGTTCCAATGTTGTTTGGTTCAAGCAACTATTGGCAGGTATGAAGATAGAGATGAAGGATCCAATGGTTATCTTCTGTGATAACACTAGTGCAATTAATATATCAAAAAATCATGTGATGCATACTAAGACCAAGTACATTGCAATTTTTTTTTTTTGAGAGAATTGGTGCAAGATAAAGATGTAAGATTGGAATATGTGAATACTAAAGAAAAAATAGTAGACATATTCACTAAGCCATTACCTAAGGATGCATTTTTGTATCTAAGAGGTAAGTTAGAGGTTATTCCCCTATTTGAAGCTCACTAAATGAAGTTTAGTGATGCATCAACTAGAGCATGTTGAAGATCAATCAAGTTGATGCAGTATTGAAAGGGTAGATTGCATATAAATCTATACATGAGGTACATTGATATTCACTAAATATTGTCTTTGGCATAAGATGTCAAAGAGGGAGAGTTTGTAGAGTATTTAGTCATATATTAGTCAGAGATGTCAAAGTGGAAGAACTTGGTCTGATATCAAAGAGGGAAAGTTTACTATCAAAAGATGATCTTGAAGATAGAGTTTGCTAATGGAGGGAGATATTGAAGTCAGAGGAAATTCACCCTAATAGAGGGAGTTCTCATGGATGAGAATCAAATTGAAACTAAGGATTTTTTTCTTGCTATTATTTTTCTCTAAAATTTCATTGTATAATGACATGTTGTGTTGCCATCAATGTAAAAGAGGGAGATTGTTGAATACAATTGGTTAATAGTGTATTATCTTTGATGTTACAAAAAATGTCATATCTTTACATGTCAGTGTATTCCAAGCTTGCTCAGGTGATGAAGATATTTTCTTGTGTTTACTAAGCATTCCAATATTTTCCAAGTTCAAAATACAATGACTACCAAGTTCACTTGGGCGTGGAAGAGAAGTTCACAGAAGTTGAGTGTTAACCAAGCTCACTTGGGTAATAAAGAAAAGTTGGATGGAACTAGTGCTAATAGAGCTCACTCAGTTACCAAAGAAAGTTTGTGAATATGTAGTGTTAACTAAGCTCACTTGGTTAACAAAGGAAAATCTTTTCTAAGTTAATGTCTACTGAGCAGGGTTGGCTAACAAAAGATTTTCTTATTTTGGCATATTGATTTTATTGGATTTGTTTGTTGGTTCTAGTTGACTGAGAAGATGAATATTAATTATTCTAAGTTGTATTCAAGCTAACTTGATAATACATAAGGTATAAATATAAGGTCAATTTGAGGATTGAATGAGTGTGTGAGTACATAGAAGAATAGAAGACACTAAGAGGAAGTGAATTAGAAGGATAAGCAGAATATCCTTGAGGAGCTACAAAGATGCATTCAATCAGGAAGGATCAAGGATCCAAGCTAGAATTGAGATCTAAAATTAGCAATACAGTTGCATCATAAATCAAGTCATCTCATTGTTACTCTCTAACCATTGTAGCAATGATTTAAATCTCTTAATAGCATTGGCTTAAAAACTATTTGTAAATCCTTTAACAAGGTGGCATTTCTAGATTGAAGTTTCCAAAGACCTCTAACAAAGCCACTCCTAATAGGGTGATTAGATCCTCTAATAGGATCACACCTAACATTGTATTTTGTAACTTTTAATAGGGTTGGCTCCTAATAGGGCTCACTTCATAAGAGTGACAATCAATAACTAGTTGCAATTGGTGGTTTTTCCCAAATTGGGTTTCCAAGTTAAATCTTGGTGACACTTGTGTTCATGCTATTTATTTCATGTGTATGTAACTAAGTTAATTAAGGTTAATCAAAAATAATATCTTAAGATTTTCATGTTAATAATTTTTTGAGTTATAGTTGTTATTTTAGTGGTTATTGAGTTACAACATATTATCATTATTAACTGAGTGTTTATGTGTTTACTAAGCTACAATAATTTTAGTAGAGTTTATGTTCTATGCTAACATCTAAGGGATCTAGGATTTATTTTAGTGGTAACTAATTCAGCCATCCCCTCTCAGTTACTCCTCTTACATTTCCAACAACACTGTGTAGATTCTAACTAGCAGATAACTACGACTCCCTCCTTTAACCACATCATACATGTTAGATAGAAAAGTAAAATAAACACACACATCATACACATGCAAGTATGGGGTAAGTACTATAACAAGTCTTGAGTACAAATCATCACATATTTAAACATAGAAACTCATCATTGTGAATATAGAATACACATCATTTGATATCATCATGAAAGAAACCACATTTACTAACTAAGAACCATTAAAGCCTCATTAATGCACTAGTAATCATAATCATCAATCAACATGTGAAATACAATCAACCCAGTAATTCTTTATTGATATACATGTAATCCAAGTCATGGTATAATGTCATAATTATAGATCCAATATCCCTAAAACTAACACATGCATGAAATAGGCATAAAAGAGCTTGGTAAATGTAATGGAAAAGTAAGCTATGGGTGGGCATTATAAAACTGCTCTAAATAATTAAGGATAAACTCTTTATTTTTATTTTTAGTTGAGAATAAACTCATTAGGAGGAGGTCCAAAATGCAAGCATGACACAAATGTGTAAAGATCAAGAAAAATGAATAGATCAAGTTAAGCATGGAGATGATCAAGTAAAATTATAAAATAATCAAGCATGCAACACACCTATAAAAAGAGAAACAAAATCATACCATCATTTGAGATAGAACTCAAAATTTCTTGTTTTGTAATGTTGGTTCCCACTTTTTGACCAACTTTGACACTAAAACAAATGTAGTACCTCTCGTGTCTGTAGTCTATACCTTGTTATATTTGGATCTGAGAGATACTTGTTACTAATGTTATTTTTACATTTGAGATGACCTAAGGGTCATATGTTATACTTTGATTTCCATTATCATAGATGTTAGATTACTATGATGTTTAGTTGATCATATGTGCATGATGATGCCTTTTGAGATGACAGTATGTTTTATAATGATAGTTGGTTATCCAGTATTTGGACATATCTCTGATTGTGTTGTGTGTTGGATTTGATGCTATAGTAATTTACTTCATTCTTGCTTTGTTATATCTTATGCAAATGTGAGTGATGTAAATGGATTATTTTAGCATAATTAAATAAATGGTCAAATTAGGCTATTTAATGCATTTATTTCTTTGACTATGTTGTTATATGCAATTGCACTTGATCATGTGTTTTAGTGTGCATGATTTATATCCCTGGCAATGGCACATGGAGTTAGTGATTCAATCGTTCATATTTAACCAATGTCATCCATATATGGTTGATGTATCATGTTTAATTATTTAAATTAAATCTTTTTGTAATTTAATAAATTCAAACTCATTTGCATTATGTGATTAGCCTTGTGAGCATGTCGGTGCATTTAGAGGTTCACAATTGTCACAAAAGTTATTAAGAAATTCTATGATTTTGGTTTAAGGGAATTTTAGACTTTATTTGATTTAATTTTAATTCCCAACAACTTTGTTGTAGATGAATTCTAATTACTTGGAATAGCATGCTTTTGTTTGGGTTGATTAAGGGTTTAACTAGGTTACATAGTTATTTACCTTAATCCATTATTCACTTGAAAAGTGAATAAGAATCCAAAAATGAATTTTATTCCTCACTTCTCACTTTTCAAAAATAGAAAATTGAGAGAAAATTTCCAAATCCTCTTTTTGTAGGATTGTATTTATATCCATTGTAGGAACTATAGGCTTTGGATATTTGTGAGATTGGTCTTGTTGGATCCAACTCAGGGAGACTTGATTTGTCATGACTTTTGGAAGCTTCTACAAGTTATTTATTTCATTGTGTTGATTCTTGTTTCTGCCTTTTGGCTATCAGGTAGGGTTCTCCCATTTTTATGTTTCAACTTTGTGTCCACTTTTGTTTCTAGTAGTTGTATGTTAGGAGGCTAAGAACTAGTGTTCCCCTTCATTTCTAATTGCTAGTTATGCTTGGTTGGTTAGGTATGAACATTTCCCTAATTTTTGGGATGAGGGTTTGGGTTTCATAACGTTATGCTGGTAATTTTTGCATATGGCATTCGAACTTAAATTTTATTAGATTTTTGTGGCTTTTGTACACTAAGACCAAATGGGTTTCAATTTTGAAGTTTTTGAGTTTTAATATTTTTACCTAGATTTGTGTGTCAACCAATTTTCTCAAGTTTTCTTGGCATAATTTTGGTCATGGACTTGGATTATCTAAAGGATGTCAGTCAGACCACTATTACACTTTTATGTTACATTGGGATGCATGTCGCATCCATCCTCCTGAACTTATATTCAGTTGAGTTTTATTTTTGTTTGTGTTCTTATCCAACCCTTGTTTTATGATCTTTTTGATGGTGGTGTACCACACACGAGCACATGTATGTGCATTTTTTGGGTGACTTGTGAGGCATAAACTCTCATTTATATTTTGGTGAGTATGTTCATTTGGTGCTGGGTTGGGAATATGCATGCCTATGGGCACTCATCATTAGATGATTATGGGTAGGGTAGGGTAGCATGGAGGGGGCTTCTCTCACACAACCTAGTGACTATATCTTAGAGGGTTGGCATGAAGAAATTCTAAACAAGTGATAACTAAATAAATTAACTAGTTAATAGATGATAAAAAATTAACTGGGTAATAAATTAAAGATAATAAAATGATATGTGAGCACTTGGTAAAGTCCAAGGACACAAGATTGTGCTCCTCCCTAAGGAATGTGAGCTGCTAATACTAGCTTGGGCTAGCTGATGCCAAGCTACTTACCCTCTAATGAGCCCCAACATAGTGACCCATTAAGTGTCTGACCAGGACTTATACTTGCATTTTCTCATGATCTTGGTTGTAGTCCTCTTTACTGTCTGGCGTGAGTGTTAGCCTTGGATATTTTCTTTATGTGTGTTTGTGGTTGGATCATTATCTCCATTAGCATGATGGGAGTGGACCTATGGGTTCACATGGTTGGGAGGCATAGCTACCTATACCATTTTTGGGGACCAGTGTATAGATACGATCCATTAACCCAATGTGATCGGTGCTTGATTTCACTTAGTACTTCACGTGTCCAGAGTATGTTTCTCTTGTGATTTATGCTTTAATTGGAATGCATGGATACCATGTTTAGATGATTTTAGTTTATTTAACACATTCCTTATTATGATTTTAGCATATGGTTAGATGATGTGATTTGCTTATTGAAAATATCTACTACTTTATTGTTGTAGCATGATTAGATGTTCTTGTTCTTATGATGTTATTACGTTTAGTAATGATGTCATCATAAGATAGCTCCAACTATCTAGTCAATAGTTTGGGATGTTATGTATGGGGAATGGCTAGGGCCTTCGAGGTCTCATGATGCTACTATTGTTGAAAGGAATCACATAAGAGTTTAGTTGTTTTTGTACATTACGATGTTGCTTTTAGTATGTTTTCTTATACTTCTATGGTTTAGATGATTAGTTGTTATTCTATCTTGTTTCTCTTGTGCTCGAGTGTCCAAGCCTCAACTTATGGATCCGATACTCCCTGATGTGGAGATTCTAATTCTCTATTTTATCCCTCTAAATGTTCTTGGAGTGTTTCTTGTATTTCCTAGTGACAGTGTTCTAGCATTGGGTGATACTTATAAAGTATCTCATGCCCAAAGAAGAAATATCGTGTGATACTTTCTAGTATCGCACACCCAAAGTGAAAATGTCGTGTGATATTGGAAAGTATCATATGCCCATTAGAAAACTATCGTACAACACTGGAAGAGTGTCATACAGCTTTAGAAATAGTATCGCCCATACCCTAAAAGTATCACACAACCATTGTAGAAATTTTATACAATACTGATAAAGTGTTGCCCTTGGTTGTTTGGGAATATTGCCTGTGTCTGTGAGAAGACCTGCTCAGGTGACCAATAGCCTCTTTTTGACTTGACCAAAAGGTTTTGAGAGGTGATTGGGATACCCTTTATGGAGTTCTTGAACCCTAGTGTTTGACCTTTCAAATTCAAAATGTTTTGGATTTGAATGTGTCTTGTGACTTCTATAGTTTTTTGTTTTGGTCAATAGTGGTGTTTGGAGATCTATTGGTGTTTGGATGTTTGTTTAGTCTTCTGGTTTGATCTTTGTGATCCTTGTACATTGATTGTTGTGTGTATAAATATATCTTGACTTTTATTTATCCTTGTTCCAAGGATCTCTGAGTGAGGCATTACAACAAATATTTTAAAAACTCCACTTTCATAGGTGTATTACTAAAAAACAATAAAGAATTTGAAGATGATGTGTGTGTATATATATATATATATATAATGAATTGATTTGTGTCAATTTTTTCTTATTATTTGAGAAGTGGTTTATATAAAAAAAACAATTTTTAAAGAGTGATAATTATTCAATTTGACATAGCTTTATTTTAAAGAAGGATAGCGAAAAAACTATTTAAAGGTTAGAATTATGAAAAAAAATCTTAGAGGATATAGTTGGTTTCATCCAGTTTGGTTAAAAATTTAATATTTTCTTAGAGTTATGAAAAAACATTAACTATGATTTAGGCATAGTTTTTTTTCAGTTTGATATAACTTGATTTGTATAGAAATTTATTTTTTGATAGAAAGATAACACAAATACCCTTGGGTTACATATTTTTCAAAAAAATGCTCTACTTTAATATTTTTTTCTAGAAGATCAAACAAAGAGTTTGTGGAATGGTCAAATAACACATATTTAATAAAACTAAAAACAAAAGTCATAATAAACACAATATATACTAGAAGTGTAGTCATTGGAAAGATTGTTCAAAGTACGATAATACTCTATTTTTTACTTTAGATTATGGCCTTAGTTGGACATAAATTGAGCCCTTAGAGTGGAAAAATTTCTTTGAATTTTCATACCTTTTCCTAAAATTCTTATTTTTGACACCTTTGAATGAACACATCTTTGTTCAAAGGGGTCGAAGAGTGTTCAAGGGAAGGGGGGTTTGAGTGAACTCACCTAGGAAAAAATCAACGAGTTTTGAAATGGCAAGTTTTTTGCCAAGGGTTGTTCATTCAAACCCTAAAAAACTATTTATTTTTAGTGTCTTCTTATTTTCATATAAATAAATTATTTTTTTGGATAGTTTTTAAAATACAAAAAATAAAGGAAGCAAGCACTAAAAACAAAAAAATACAATACACTTGCAAGAAATATGGGAAATATGGGAAATTTGAAATATAGGTAATACTAGGTATTTAGCAAGTGTATTGTATTTAGGAGTTTTTAGGAAGCAAGCACTAAAAACACTAAAAACACAATTTTTATAAAGGAAGCAAGTGTATTGTATCTCGTAATTTTTTCAAAGGAGTTTTTATAATAATGAATATGGGAAATATGAAGGGAATACACACTAAATTTGCAAGAAAAAGGTCACCTAGTAGAGAATAAAAAAAATGTAAAGCATCATTAGCATATAATTACAAACAAAATAAGATATGCATCTATAAATTCACATTTGCACAAGTTTAATATGTTTTCATTTTCAAATATTTTTTAACTTTTTTTTGTAATTTGATGCATTTTGTGCATGTCACTTGCAACAAACAATCACAAGATGAAGTAGAAGCTCAAGCAGAAGGGTCAAACCAAATTAATCAAATGGATGTTGGAGAAGGTTTAGGATTAGATACTACAAAAGCTCAAGCCATGGAAATTGGAAAAGGGTCAAGATCAATTGTTCCTATTGGTATGGATGGACACATAAAACTATCTCCAATTGTAAAGAGAGAAATTAATTATAGAAACTTAGATCATTTACTTGCATTTGATGTGGAGAGCTTGAGATCATTGGCTAGTATTAAAGCCTTAAGTATTTCTAAGAAGAGGACTTTGAATAAGATAAAAAGAGAAATAATAACTAAATTTGATAATTTTGAAACACTTAAACAATCTTACTTGTGTTCTCTTGTTCTTATAGAAAAAAAGTTGCAAGAGTTTTTAAAATTGCTAGGTGTGAAAAAACAAAAAAAAAATCTAACATTCAAAGTGATATTATTGAAAATGTTAGGAAAGGCTTAAACTATGTATGGAAACAATCTCAAACTAAAGATAAGATCATCATAAGAAGAGTTATGTTGACACCCATTATTGGAAACACCATGCCCTAAAATAAACAAATATCTCCAGTTTCATCTTGGATTGGTCTTAGTATGAAAACAATATCAAAATATGTTAAGAGGAGAATGCTTTTGGATGATAGCACTTCATAAGGAAATTTGGTGATTATATGTAGAGCTCCTCATTTTGATAGGGTTGAGGAGATAATCATGAATTTGGTTATATAATTTTGGAATGATAATACTCACCCTTCATCAAACAATAGAGATGTCATTAGACACAATGTAAGAGCTAATCAATATGGTCCTAGTAGCTTTTAAGGACACTCAAGTGTGACAATGGGTCCTTGTATGTATTAATGGAATGTAAGGTACATAAATGGCTCCTAGGATATCCTAAGATACATTAATGGTTCTTGGGGGTCATAAGAGCCCATGTGTATCTTAACATGTTGTAAGGGATGGATAAGAGTCCTTGAATTCCTTAAGGGGTTGTAGGTGTCATAATTGATCCTAAGGGATCTTGAGTGTGATCATGGGTCCTCATATGTATTAATGGAACCTAAGATACATCAAAGGGTCCTAGGATATCTTAAGATACATTAATGGATCTTGGGGGTCATAGTGGTCTTATGTGTCTTAAGATGCTATAAGAGATAGATAAGGATCCTAGAATCCCTTAAGAGTTTAGAGGTGTCACAAATGGTCCAAATGGATCCTAATATGTCTTAAGGGTACCTAAGTGCGATAATGGGGCCTTGTATGTATTAATGAAACCTAAGAACCATCAATGGGTTCTGGTACATGCTAAGATACATTAATAGATCTTGGGGGTCCTATATGTCAAAACATGTCATAAGGAATGCATAAGGGTCTTGGAATCCCTAAAGAGGTTGTAGGTGTCATAAATGGTCCTAAGGGATCCTCATATGTCTAAAGAGGTCCTAGGAGTGACAATGGGTCTTTTATGTATTAATGAAACATAAGATACGTCAATGGGTCCTGAGACATACGAAGATGAATTAATGGGTCTTAGGGGTCTTAACATGTCACAAGGGATGTGTAAGGGTAATAAAATTCCTTAACGGGTCAAAAGTGTTGTATCATCTTTAAATGGAAGAAATTCCATGTTAAGAACATTTAGCCCTTTGTAGGGGATGTTTTGGACCTTCATCAAGTTGTCCCTTATTTTTTGCCCCCTTCCCATCTTCTGTGCCTGTTTAGGGCTCTATTTGGGCCTCCTCGGGCACTATTTTTCCCTTTTGGTTCATTTCCCAGGGGTTCCAAACCCTTGGATCAAGGTTGACCTCAACCCTAACTTGGGTCAAAGATGCCCTCGACCCTAACTTGGGTAAAAGTTGACCTTGACCTTGACCTAGATCCTCCTTTTTCATCAAAAAGTTTGTTAGATGTAGGGAGAAGTTCAAAAGTTTGTTTTCCACTTCTAGGTCAGTTATTTTGGGCTTCGAAATAGTAAACCCTTAAATTTTATTTAACCTAGTTCCATTTCTAGGGGTTAAGGCTTAATTAGAATTTAATTCTCCTATGTTAGCCTCTCTAAATGTTTGTACCCTAGACTAGTATATAAGGAAGCCTTCCTTTCTCATTTTGGACACACAAGATAGAAGCAAGGAGATATCCACTTTTCATGAGGAGATATTTACTCACCATGGTCAAGCATCTGCCTTCTATTGAATTCAAGAAAGTAAATCAAGTGAGAAAGCAATCACCTATTCAAGCATTCAAGTTATCCATTGAATATCAAGGATTCAAGAATTCAAGCCTTTGAAGTGATTTGGTTCAAGCATTCTAGGTTCATCATTAAAACCCTAGATTTATCCACCATGGTAGTGTGATCTTCCTTCAAGATTCTTTGTTCATCTTCAAGATCTATTTAATCTTCCCTAAATGTGGATTTCAAGCATACAATCATGGAGGTTTTGATTTACATTTATGGTTTTGATTTATGTTATTGAGTCCAAGATTTCATATCAATATTGTTTACATTTCAAAAACAATTGTATATCTATTGAATATCATAGCTTTGTTGTTAGATTTCTTCTACTACTTGCTAGCATTCTCTATGTCAATTCCATTATTAAGGTTGATTCCAAATCAAGGTTTGACCAAGGTAAACCCCTCATCCAAAAAAAAAGCTCTTTTTTCTTGTGGGTGCAGGTGCAAGATAGTGAATATCAGTGTAGATTTCAATACCCTTTTCAACAAACTTTTGGGATTTGTGAATATAATTTCTATTGAAGTAGTGTAGGTCAAGGTCAAGGTTGACCTGGCTCAAAAAAGAAAAATATTTCTAGGTTTTGTAGATCTCACAGTTTTGGTTCAAGATCATGGAAATCAACAGTTTTTATGATTGTTTGATAGGGTTTTTAGTAGCTTCTTTTCTAGAGGTAAGTGCTTTCATTTCTTCATTTCAATATTAGTGTTTCCCTATTTACATTCCATCTCCTTAAAATTCAAATGTATGTATAAAAATGTGGGTTTAGGGTCTCTTTCATGTGCACTATTTTAAACCATGTTCATCCATATTTTTATATCTTACATTTTGGTGAACTCGACAAGCTTACCCCCCCTCTCTTTTGTAGAATTAGATGATCTATTATGTTTTTGGTGTTATATTTCCATTCATATTATCTTGTGTGTTCACCTTCATCTTACATTTTTGGTGAACCTGACAAGCTTACCCCCTTCTCTTTTGTGGAATTAGATTCCCTATTGTGTTTTTGGTGTTAGATTTCCCTTCATATTATCTTGTGGGTTCACCTTCATCTTACATTTTGGTAAGCCCATTTATGAAAAATATTTCTTTTTGGTGTTAGATTTACATCTTGAGTTAGATCTTTCATGTTTATAAAATTATATTTCTTTTATATTCTTGCAATTATATTTCAAAAATACAAAAAAATTGCACAATTTCTTTCAAAATACAAAAATATTGACATTTTTCATGCGTTTAGTGTTACTTTGTGTTCAACATGTATGATTTTTGTTTTGAATACTTTGATGAGTCTTTATTACAAACAAGGATATATCCCTTAATGAGGTACATGGAAGTGAGGATGATAATTGTTCGAATGAGATCTCCATTGATCCTATTCCTATTTCATCTTCCTCTACAACCTCTTCAATTGATCTTTACCATAGGGTGTGTGTATGATTACCTTCATTTTCCACTATATAAAACATTGATGCATCTAGAATTCAAACCTTTAATTCAAGAAGTTCAAGATTTGGGATTCACTCCTCCTGTCACTAGTGTGGAACCTTCTTCCATTTCTTTACCTAGAAGTCCTACCTACACTCCTATAGTGGTTACATCTCTTCTTGTTGGTGTTCCACTAGTGTCTTTACATACCTCACAACCTTCTTACCATAAAATTCCTTATACCTTTTCCAACCCTCTGTCAACTGCGGTTCCAAGTGTTCCTCTAGTTGTATCTTCCATTCTTGCCACTTCCTACACTCTTCCTAATCATATCCTTCCTAATCTAGTTCCTAATATGATTCCTAATATTTATATTCCTAATTCTCCATCTATTATTCTAGTTCATCCCACACTTATGATAAGGATCAAACTATGGTTTATGATGTAGATGTGCTAGAATTCTTTAAATTACCTTCCCATTCTTATCCGAGCCATAATGATATTAAAGGGAAGAGAAAATAAACTTTCTCTTTGAGATTTCTTCATAATTTTACACCTCATTCTTCTATAAAATAGATGTTTTATCCTCTTGTCTCTTCACTGGGGGGCAAGAGGTATTTCTTTTAGTTCTCTAAAGATCCATTATGTTTTGTTTTGAGATTAATTGGTATTCTTTTTGTTCTATCTCTCTATGGTTTTGTATTATGTTTATAATCATCCATAGATTCTATTCAAGATATATTTTCTTAAAATGTTTATTTTGCAAAGGTATCCCCTATCTTCATCCTTGGGAGAAAAGTTTCTTTCATCTTTCTCTTTTTCTAGGGATATGCTTTCCTTAGCTCAGTGGAATTTATTTATGTTGCAATATTATTTCATTATAATGGTTGATGTTTTGACTATGGATATCCTTTTCTATGAGAGGTTTTTGTCCTAGGTCATCACTTCTTTTTTATTTTGCAAATTATGTTCTTTTTAGACTCTTTCCCTTTCTTTAGGGTTAGAGTTTGATTCCTTTTGTCCAAGACTCTACTTCCTCTTGATTTTAGGAGGCTTGTTTAGTCTCAGGCCCTTTTCTATTTTTCTTTACAAGATGACATTTTATCTAGAGTACTCCTCCACTATGGGGGTCTTGTTGATAAGATCTCTTTCTCTTTGAGGATCCTTTTTCCATAAGTGAAATATCCTTTTCACGATTATCTATGCTATTGGATGTGGGGGCCAATACCCTTCACTAAGAACATAGTGTACATTTTTGTTAACATGATATCTCCTTACATTGTGAAGTAGGTATCCTCTTTCTCTTCCTTATCCTATCTAGTAGATAGTCATGATAAGGAGGGTGGCATATATGGGGTCTCCCTTGTACTATATTTTTTTAATTTATATGCTAAATCCTCTAAAGGTAACACACATAAGTTGCTAAATCTTGAAGAGACACACATTCTTCAATTTTCAATATGCTAAATCCTCTAAAGGTAACACACATAAGTTGTTAAATCCTATAGAGACATGCATCTTTCAAATTTTTTGATATGCTAAATCCATGGAAGGTAACACACATAAGTTGCTAAATCCTGAAGGGACACACATTTTATATTCCATGGTGATACAAGAAGGTGGATCTATGGGTATTTCAAAAGTCGTTAAAAGAGGCATTACAGTTTCAAAGCATAGTTTTGGGTAACTATCAGGTTTTGCTACCTGTTGGGCTTTCCCTCCTTGGTGATTCATGGTAAGGTGGGCATCTTACTAGGTAAGGCAATCACTTTCTCTTTTTCTCTCTTTTTGCTTTCATGCTAGTAGGATTGGATCATGAAGCTATGTTATTTATAGTGTTGCTCTTGTCTTTCTTATGTAATCATTTATGCTTTTATGATAGCTTTCCGAATATGATATTAGTGTAGTAAGTATTTCTTAGCAAAGTTTCCTTTACTAGTTCATTTGTTTTTGTTTTAGTACTAACCCCTCTTTTTGTGTCTTTTAGCTTTGTTTTTTATTTTTCTTTGTTTTCATACCCTCATACATGTATGTTGAGTTAGGATCCTTGGCTTGGGGGCTCATGTCCTTAACTAAGTGTTACTCTATCTCGTTGTGAATCCACTTGGATCTTTCTTCTCCTTTACCGTGAACATATTTGATTTCCATACTCCTGCTAAAGTGGGGACTTAAAGTATCATCTTAAAATGGAAGCAATTACATGTTAAGAACATTTAGCCCTCCTTACAAGGTGTTTTGGGCCTTCATCAAGTTATCCCCTATTTTCTTCCCCCTTCCCATCTTCTGTACCTATTTAGGGCTTTGTTTGGGCCTCCCCAAGCAATGTTTTTCCCTTTTGGCTCATTTTCTAGGGGTCCTAAACCCTTGGGTCAAGGTCAACCTTGAACTTGAACTGGGTCAAAGATAACCTTGACCCTAATATAGGTCAACATTGACCTCAACCTTGACTTGGGTCAAAGACAACCTCGACGCTGACCTAGGTCATAGTCAACCTTGACCTTGACCCAAGTCTCCCTTTTTCATCAAAAAGTTTTTTGGATGTAGGAAGAAAATCAAGATTTTGTTTTCCCACTTCCAAGTTGGCTGTTTCAGGCTCCGGAGTAGTAAACTCTTAAATTGTATTTAATCTAGGTCCATTTCTAGGGGTTAAGGCTTAATTAGAATTTAATTCTCCTATGTTAGCCTATCTAGAATTTTGTGCCCTAGACTAGTATATAAGGAAGCCTTCCTCTCTCATTAGAAGCAAGGAGATATCCAATTTTAATGAGGAGATATTTACTTATCATGATCAAGCATCCACCTGCCATTGAATTCAAGCAAGAAAATCAAGTGAGCAAGAAATCACCTATTCAAGCATTCAAGTTCTCCATTGAAGAACAAGAATTCAAGCATTCAATCCTTTAAATGGATTTGGTTCAAGCATTCAAGATTCATCATTCAAACCCTAGATTTATCCATCATGATGATGTAATCTTCCTTCAAGATCCTTTGTTCATCTTTAAGATCTATTCATTCTTCCCTCAAGATGGATTTCAAGCATACAATGACAGAGGTTTTGATTTATGTTATTGAGTCCAAGCTTTCATATCAATATACTTGTTTGCATTTCAAATACAATTGCATATCTATTGAATATCATAGCTTCGTTGTTAGATTTACTTCTAATACTTGCTAGTATTCTCTATTTCAATTCCATTACTAAGGTTGATTTCAAACCAGGGCTTGACCAAGGAAAGCCCCTCATCCAAACAACAAAGCTTTTTTTCTTGTAGATGCAGGTGTGGGACAATGAGTATCAGTGTGGATTTGAGTACCATTTTTGATAAACTTTTAGGATCCATGAATAGAATTTATGTCAAAGAAATGTAGGTCAAGGTTGAAAATAAAGGGGTCAAGGTTAACCTAGCTCAGAAAAGAAAAAGATTTTAATGTTTTGTCGATCTCACAATTTTGGTTCATGATCATGGAAATCAATAGTTTCTAAGACTATTTGATAGGTTTTTTAGTAAGTTCTTTTCTGGAGGTAACTACTTTGATTTATTCATTTCAATATTAGCATTTTCATATTTACATTCCATCTCCTTAAAATTCAAATGAATGTATAAAACTGTGGTTCTGGGGTCTCTTACATGTGCATTATTTTAAACCCTATTCATCCATATCTTTATATCTTATAGGTGTCATAAGTAATCCTAAGGGATCCTATGTTATTGTTGACTCCTAAAGCTACCCATATGAGCGTAGTGGTCTCTATGAGAAGCCTAGTGAGTGATGTACACTTAATTACACCTCTCTAAGTGACCTCTACAATTATAGAATCTCATTCTTCATGAGTGAAGGAGGAGAAAAGGGGTGCAGAGAGGCAACAAAAATAAATCAAGGCAATATGCCAGCTTTTTGAGTGCATAGGCTACCTCAGTACAAGGTATAATCACAACACAAAATAGATCCCTTTGACTAAGAATAATTATTGACCTCTAAAGGACATAACACTTAAACTTAGAACACAACATATGAAAATAACTACATGTATAAAAGTAGAGTGCATGCTAATAATCAACAACTATCCACATGAGTTCTTGAAAGTTTGAGTTTGTAAATAAGACATTTATAAAGACAATTCTATTTTACAAAAGAGGCCAAAGAGGCTTACGTACATTTGATTATATTGCCAAATCACAAAACTTGATTATAATATTTAGGAATAATTTACAAAGAGGAATCCCCTCAATTACAATAATTGTTCCCAATCCAATTTTTCTTGGAATCTCTTTACAATGTGTTTCCCTCCCCATTTTAAAGGCTTGGGTGTGGCCTATCCTTGGTGACCATAGGCAACACAAATTTTTTTGGATGCCTCTTCCTGCATCTATCAAGTCACAATCATCCCTTCTTATCCTTCAAACATTAGACATCTATCAATGGGCTCATTGTCTGAGGTAGTGGTACATTATGTGGGCCATAATTTTTACATCATTCCTTTGTATAAGGTGGGAGGTATTTTTTTCTAAAGGAACATGAAGACAAATAGAGAAAATGTCCCCATTATGTTCATTTCCATGTGCAAATATGTATCTCGAGGTTGTGTCCATGTTAAAACATATATTGATTCTTCGTATAGAACAAGCTGGCCACCCTTAAACATCACACACTAAGGGAAGAATTAAGCTTATGAAAAAAAAAGTCAACTTTGACTATTTAACACTTTTGGTCTAGGAATTAAGCTTAGTGTATGATGTTTAAGCCATTTTGAACAAGCTAGGGCCCACAATACTAAGAGAGAGGTAGATAATGTAGACATGTGGAACATTTATGGGTTTCCTAGAGAAATATGGTAGGAATGACATTATGGGAGAGGGCTATTGCAACAAGTGACATCATCTGCTTCTACTATCATTGTTTGCAAATGAATTTGGTCTCTGTGATAATTATTTTGTGACTTTACAGAGTTTTACTTTAAACTTTTGGTGACTCTTGGGGACACCATCCTTATTCCATGGGTAGGGTAAAATATGCACTCTATAGATAGCCTCGAAAATATGTACAAAAATATGCTTAGGAAAAGCTAGCTAAAACCACATTTTCTTAAGCAATGTGTGGTTTTTTATGTAGATACTTATTAGAAGCATAAAATCTATTCTACTATGTACATAGTGTCCTATTGAAAATATGCTAAATAAATCCATTTACATCCTTGCTAAATTAGCTTCCCTTTCTAACCAGACTTTTATATTTTACATTCTTTGGGGTGGTCAACCAGAAGCACCTCTAGAGATTTTGGAATCATCCCTACTACTAGGATGCTTCCTTGGAGGTGAGAAGTGAGAAGTCCACCCATGTTTGGATGTTGATTTGGGAAAAACTAGGGTACTCCCTCTTTTCTCTATTAAAGTCTCCCTCACATTTTATGGTGAGCGCGATCTAGGAAACTTGTGGCTCTAAGTTGGGAATTTGGTAAAATACTCATTAACAAGAACTAACATGTATCATGCGAGTTGTTTCTCCTTAGAAAAATTTTTGAAAATATTCCTGGCATTATGAAAATCACTTCCTTTTTCTATAACTTAGGACCATTTGAGTTTGGAGTTTCAAGGTAGAGAATTATAGATGCATAGATGACATAAAATTCCCTTAAGAATATGGAATTTTCCACCTCCTCCTCAATTCCCTCTAGGTTTAGGGTCATGAGGGGGTCCATCCAAAAAAGATTTTGATATCATCTCCCTCTAATTCCCCCTCATGTTTTTGAATACCACTCTTCTTTATCCCTCCATGGTTTCTTTCACAAGGAAGCTCCAAAATTTTTTGGAGTGTAGCTTTCCTTATAAAAAAACCACTTTTGTTGGATAGGTGTAGAGAGTAGTTATTATAAATAAGTTTTTGAATATCCTCCTATACATATTAGCTAGGCTTCCCTCCTTTTCCCAATCCCTCTAAAACTATTTCTATTTTCTCATGGACCATAGATAGTTTGTGTGCCCATAGACATGATTCCAAGTCCTCAAGCAATGTCCTAGTTTTTTTGTCTATAGTAGCCACCTACGAAGTGAGGAGCTTCTCATGCTGGTATCTGAGGAATTCACCTTGTTGAATTATCCAAAGAACTTTGGATTTTAGTTCTTCTTTTCGATGGATGTATGTGTGTTCCTTGTCAATGGCCTATAATGCCTCCTAAATATTTCACAAGAATTTATCTACAAATAACCTCCTCTCAGTGTTGGGTGTCAGGGAAAGATGTGTTCTAAATCAAACCATAACTAAATGTTATATAGGCACCCAAGGTAAGGCTAGAATCTTGATATCACCGAAAGGGAGAAAAGTCCCCTATATTTCCCTACAATGGATAGGAAAAATGAGTTTTTTAATAGGATCTCTCCAGTAGAGGGACCTTTAGATAAGAGGGTGTTATTTGTCAAAAGGTGCAAAAGTCCTTTTGATCAGAGAGTTTTTGTAAATCATCAAAACTGATCAAATTTCCCAGTACTTTAAGATAAATGTCTTAAATCAGGCAATATCTGAAGATTGTACCAAATCTTCAATCATTAAGATTAGTGTCCCACTCAGTGTGTCAAAAAATAAATTGTTGACTCCCAAAGTTACTCACAAGAGTGGAATAGTCTCTATGGGAAGCTTGAGCAATGGGGGGAACTTTGTTGCACCTCTCCAAGTGACCTCTTAGATTTTAGAAGCTGGCTCTTTGTGAGTGTATGAGGAAAAAAGAGGTGAAAAGAGGTTACAACAAAAAAGAAAGATGGTATGCAAAATTTTTGATTAAGTGCATGACATACCTTAGTATGAGGTTTGAAGGCATAAAATGGATCCCTCTAACTGATAACAATTTCTAACCTCTAAAGAGTAGAACTCTTAAACCATGAAACATGAGAATAACTACTAGAAGAAAAGAATAGTGCATAGTCTAATCAATAACTTACCATATGAGCACGTATTAAAGTTTTAGTTTTCATAGATGACATCAAAAAAGGTAGTGCAATTTCACAACAGAGACCAAAGGGCCTTAGACATGATTGATTATATTGCCAAATCACAAAACTTGATTAAAAGCTTAAGGCTTTATAGAGAGGAATCCCCTTGATTAAAATAACTATTCTTATTCTATATTTTCATGGAGTCTCTTTGAAATGTGCTTCCCTTCTCACTTTAAAGGCCTAGGTGTAACTCATCCTTGGTGATTGTAGGTGGTACAAAATTCATTAGTTGCCCCTTCCTATGTCTATTAGGTCAGACTCATCCCTATTTATCCTCTAAACATTAGACATATGTCGAAGGGCTCTTAGTCTAAGATGATAATACATAATGTATGTTTCCCATTGTTCGTCTGGATAAGATGGAAGGAATTTGAGTTTGGAGGTGCATGAAGATAGATGAAAAAAACATACCCATCCATAGTCATCACTACATGCGAAGACACATCTTGAGGCTAGGTCCATGTTAAAACATTTGTCAATGTGTCCTATGGAATGAGTGATGTCCCATAATGATGAGAGAGACATATGATGTGAACATGTGTCACATCTATGAGTTTCCCACAAAACTATGGGAAGAGTGACCCCATGAGAGCATGTCATTGTAAAAAGTGGTGTTGTTCACTATTACCCCTTCTACCATTATTTTTTGTAGATAATAGTGATTTTCGTAAACTTTATTTTGTGACATTGTAATTTTTTTCATCGTTAAGGGGTCTTAAGTGTGACAATGGGTCCTTTCATGTATTAATGGATCCTAAGACATATCAATGGGGCTAAGTGGTCCTATGTATTTTAAGAGGTCCTACCAAGGGTTCTTAAAGATCATTCTATGTCATAATAGGTCTTGATAAGGGTTCTTAAAGAAAATTTATGTCATGAGTCTTATGTAAAAGATTAATGTTTATGTTCTAGGTGTCTTAAGGGGCCTTAGGCATCTTATAAGGTTTTAGGGTACATACTTAAGGGGTCTTAAGATAATATGTTAACACATCTAATAAAAACATCTATAGCATATGATGAGAGCCATTTACGACCCATTCTATGCCATATTTTAATCCATTTCATTTAGTTTCATACTCATTTTCATATTCCATTTCATCTCATTATTACCATTTTTATGTTGCATATGGCTATATATATATATATATAGTATTTGATATTGTTTTGGGCTTAAAATATGGAAAATTCATTATTGATTTCTTTTTACTAATCTTTATTATCATAGTATGTTGATGTGAGGAACATATCTTCCTATTGCATTTAGGTAGAAACTATTATATATGATTGGTTAATTATTTCTTTCATTTCTACATCAGAAGATAATACAAGCATGGATATACGTGGGTGTGGATGATAAGAAACGTGTGATAGTGCAAATCCTATGTTGTTATAATAGAATTATTTCAATCTATGGAAGATATACCATTCAATAAGATTTATAAACATAAATGGTAGGAAAGAAGAACATAACATGTGGATATCAACGTTATTGTAACAAAGTTTCCTATAAATCTGCAGCCAATAAATAAGGAATTATGTGGATCATTCTTCTGAATAGTTTGTTTGATATAGGAAACAAACAAATTGTCTATTTTTATGCATTTTTTGTAACCATAATAGTATATATAAGATATAATGTAAGCTATGGGAAGCATATTTTAAGATATATCTTTCTGCAAAAGAAACTAATGTACAACCAAACCCATTATTCTGAAATAAATAAAACCACCATTTTTGCATGATCGTAGTAGTGTAGTTTTTACTCCACGAATCATGCAAGCTGAGGAGTCAGGGCCTACTCTTTCGAGAAGCATGATGGTATTTCTACTTAGTGTATTTTTTTAATGTATTATTTAAGAGTTTAATTTCTTAATTAGTCTATTTGATAAATTAGATGTTCAACTTTTTATATGTTTCCTAATTTTTCAGATTAGTTAATTCATTTTTGAATGTATTACCTCTATAACTATTTATGTTATTATTATTTCTTTCATAAATTGATCTTTTTATTATTTTTATAGATTAATCTTTATTTATGTTTCTGATGTTCCTCTCGCAAGGATTTATTTGTCTTTTCATAGATTTTCTTTCGCATGTTGTAGCTACATTCATAATCCCTCATCTCACAACTATCACCTCTTGATGGCATATTGCCTAGACACCTTTCACAAGCTTACACTCTCGGATTGACATGATTAGACCAGGCCAAAACTCATTTTAAAGTATTAATTATTTCTTAATTATTTGCCCCAGTGTTGGCCTATCAACATATACATAACATTTAAACACATAACAAAGAAATCTAAATGTTTAAACATCTAAAATATGTACATGTGCACAGTTTTCAAAATTAACATTTTTTTTTTATAGCCATTGCATAATTTTCTAAATATTTTTAACTAGGGTTTTCTAGGTAATATTTTCTAACTAGCATTTTTTTAGTTAGAGTTTTCTAACTAGGATTTTCTAAATAATATTTAATAACATTTCCTAACTAAGATTTTCAAACATTAGTTTAACTCTATGTGTCTCTAAAAGTATCCAACAAAAAATCTCAAATATATGTACATAACATTTTAATATATAAAAAAATTACTTCAAACATTTAAATATCTAACTATAAATACATGTACTTAACATTTTCTACACCTTAATAAACTAAAATTCTCAAATATATCTAGGTAAATAAATAAAAAATAAATATTTTTAAAATGTTTTCTAACTAGGGTTTTCTAGTTTTGTTTTTCTAACAAGGTGTTACTAAGTGATTTTTCTAACTATGAATTTAAGGCCATAGTGGGGGGGTCTAATATTTTTGAGGCCATTTGGAAAAGTTGGGGTAAGGTGAGACCATTATTGGGGACCATTCAAAGAATAAATATGGGCAATATGTGGTGTGGTAACTGATCTATTTGATGGTATTTGAAAATGAACTCTAAGCTACTAACCTTGGTTCAGGGGTGTTCAACAAAGAAATAGGCCAGAGTTGGTGTTAAAACCTTTAGGGACATTTTGATTAATGAAATTCTCATTGACTGGATTGATCTTAAGGCCAGATTCTCCTTGTGTGATTCTCAGAGGAAAACATATTGTATTATTTTTCTAATGCCCTTGATGTTGTTGGGGTTATAAGGAGTTGTTGTACACTTGAATCATGCTCTTTCCAGCCGAGGTGGCATGATTCCTCTTCCTTGCATCTAGTTAAATCCAAGCTTTTTTACTCCTCCCTCTCCTCCAGTAATATTGTCCTTCATCATCTTAATTCCAATTGGAAGTTGTCCCTTGCTCATAATGATTGGAAAACGATTCTCACCCAACTTTGGGCTAGACCTATTGAACCCAAAATTCTTTTCTTTATTTGGAGGTTGTTGTTGCATAGGTTACCATTCAATAAGCTAGGAGGGGAGCCTAATAGCTATTATGTTTGTTCCCAACCTGAATCAATTTCTCATGTTTTCTTTCAGTGTCCTTTTACTCAAGATATTTAGCATATGTTTGGATTTATATTTGAAGTAATTGTCTTTATTGAGAACATTATATTTGGTAAAATCTGTTGTGGTAGCAAGTATCTTAATGTGTCCTAT